>OY804597.1:36380056-36742096 GCA_963680895.1 Fragum sueziense
TTGTGATCTATCAATGTCCGGCGTCCGTCTGTCCGTCTGTCCGTCACGGCGTCAACAATTTCTTTAAACGACATCTCCTCCTAAACTACTGGGTCAAAATCAACCAAACTTGGCAGAAATGTTCCTTGGGTGGTCCCTTATAAAAATTGCTAAAATAATTGAAATCCATGAAAAACTCTGGTTGCCGTGGCATCGGAAAATGGGAATTTTCACAAAAGCTCAACAATTTCTTTAAACGACATCTCCTCCTAAACTACTGGGTCAAAATCAACCAAACTTGGCAGAAATGTTCCTTGGGTGGTCCCTTATAAAAATTGCTAAAATAATTGAAATCCATGAAAAACTCTGGTTGCCGTGGCATCGGAAATGGGAAATTTCACTAAAGCTCAACAATTTCTTTAAACGACATCTCCTCCTAAACTACTGGGTCAAAATCAACCAAACTTAGCAGAAATGTTCCTTGGGTGGTCCCCTATAAAAATTGCTAAAATTATTGAAATCCATGAAAAACTCTGGTTGCCGTGGCATTGGAAAATGGGAAATTTCCTAAAAGCTCAACAATTTCTTTAAACGACATCTCCTCCTAAACTACTGGGTCAAAATCAACCAAACTTGGCAGAAATGTTCCTCGGGTGGTCCCTTATAAAAATTGCTAAAAGAATTGAAATCCATGAAAAACTCTGGTTGCCGTGGCATCGGAAAATGGGAAATTTCACAAAAGCTCAACAATTTCTTTAAACGACATCTCCTCCTAAACTACTGGGTCAAAATCAACCAAGCTTGGCAGAAATGTTCCTTGGGTGGTCCCTTATAAAAATTGCTAAAAGAATTGGAATCCATGAAAAACTCTGGTTGCCGTGGCATCGGAAAATGGGAAATTTCACAAAAGCGCAACAATTTCTTTAAACGACATCTCCTCTTTAACTTCTGGGTCAAAATCAACCAAACTTGGCAGAAATGTTCCTTGGGTAGTCCCTTATAAAAATTGCTAAAAGAATTGAAATCCATGAAAAACCCTTGTTGCCGTGGCATCAGAAAATGGGAAATTTCACAAAAGCTCAACAATGTCTTTAAACGACATCTCCTCCTTAACTTTTGAGTCAAAATCAAGCAAACTTGGCAGAAATGTTCCTTGGGTAGTCCCTTATAAAAATTGCTAAAAGAATTGAAATCTATGAAAAACTCTGGTTGCCATGGCATCGGAAAATGGGAAATTTCACAAAAATTCAACTATTTCTTTAAACGACATCTTCTCCTTAACTTGTGGGTTAAAATCAACCAAACTTGGCAGAAATGTTCCTTAGGTGGTCCCTTATAGAAATTGCTAAAATAATTGAAATCCACGAAAAACTCTGGTTGCCGTGGCATCGGAAAATGGTAAATTTAACAAAGCTCAACAACTTCTTTAAACAACATCTCCTCCTTAAATTCTGGGTTAAAATCAACCAAACATGGCAGAGATGTTCCTTGGGTGGTCCCTTGTAAACATTGCTAAAAGAATTGAAACTCATGGAAAACTATGGTTGCCGTGGCATCGGAAAATGGGAATTTTCGCAAAAGCTCAACAACTTCTTTTAACGACATCTCCTCCTTAACTTCTGGGTCAAAATCAACCAAACTTGGCAGTAATGTTCATTAGGTGGTCCCTTATAAAAATTGCTAAAAGAATTGAAATCTATGAAAAACTCTGGTTGCTGTGGCATCAGAAAATGGGAAATGTCATAAAAGCTGATCATTTTCTGTAAACAACATGTCCTCTGAAACTACATGGCCAAATTCTTCCCTGGGACAACAATGCGTAACATATGCAAAGTTATTTGGCATTATTAAAACATAACTCAGGTGAGCGATTTAGGGCCCTCAGGGTCCTCTTGTTTAAAGTATGTCTTGATGCCAAGATTGATTTTTCTAATGGGTATAAATGGTATCAGTTTTTTGAAGTTGTTGATGATAGGCGATAAACACGCCTTCAAAGTTGAGACAGAAACGACAAATTCTATATACATCTGAACTGTTGTGGACAACAATTTGTTTAATTTTAACACGAACATATATATTTCTCGTAAACGGCGCAATATTTTGGCTTGAAATTTTCAGAATTTTCGTAAGAAAATATGCTCTTTATAATAAAAATGAAAGTGAAATTTATGAGAAAAAATTCTGAAATGTCACTTTAAAAAACAGTTAAATGACTGAGCTTATATGACTCTGTAGATGAGTTATTTGGCAACTAAAATAATTATTGGATAAATTCAGAAATTGGAAACCGATTTGATTTATTGGGGTTTTACGCCGTTTTCAACTTCTATGGTCATATCGCGGCGGCTGGAGCACCTAACCGTGGGTTCCTGGTATTTCTCGCACCAGTAGGGTAAGGTGGGGCAAAACGCCCCCCAAATTGTTTTTGGTCATTATCTTTAAAACAAAGGGAGATATAGATGTATTTTTGCAGTGTTATAAACCTTGAAGTCAGTTGAACATTATGCCTTGTGATTTTGGCTTTGCGCATTGAAATATGCATTTTATAGGCAAAAATAATATTTCTTCAAAGGGGGCGTTTTGCCCCACACCTGGGGGCAAAACGCCCCTCGCGATGGGGTAAAACGCCCCCGGGGCGTTTTGCCCCATGCTTCAAATGTATTCATTTTATGCTGACTGAAAAAAGTTCTTACACTTGAAATCAATATATATCGGGTGTTCTTCGTGGTCTATTTTAAATTTTCCGGTCGAGTACGTGGGATAGCCTAACAAAGATTTTGACCCTGAACCTTTTGATCAAGTGATTAACACTCTTTTAGCGTTATTCGCTTAATAAATAAAGATCATGAACACATATAGAAAGTAAAAGGCATGCAAAAGTGTATCAAAGTTAAAAGATTTAAAAGAATACCTATAATAGAAATTTACAAGACGTCGGAATGTTTCGGACGTTTCCGTAATCATTCGGCGGCAGATTGTCCCTTTCGTAACGTTTCCGTATAGATCGGAAACCGCCGAACGTCTACGATCACGTCCGGAAAATTCCGAACCAGGGGGCGTTTTGCCCCATGAGACTGTGGGCGTTTTGCCCCAAAGTGACCATTTCTCAAAGTATTCCAAATACACCGAATATTTTACAAAATGTTTCTTTTTTCAGTAAAACCACAATGTAATGTGCTATAGATATATGTATTACATGTCAGATAAAATATATCCGTGCCAGATGTAACACGAAATAAATGGCAGCAGGAAATAACAAGAAATGGCCCGAAAATGATTTTTGCAAAAGGTATTTTCTTATTGACTAATGTCAGAGATAAAACTTTTCTCTCGCATAATCTGCACATTTTTTACAATCATATTAATGTCAGAAGTTTGTCATATATATTGGCATTTTCGAGAAATCGATGGAGGGCGTTTTACCCCGAGGGGCGTTTTGCCCCACCTTACCCTACAACCACAATATCCAAACCGAGCCTCCAGCTGCTCTCTCACATAAATGATTCACACCCATTGGTGAGAGACAAATGACTTTGGTCAAATGTCAGAATGGATATTGGCCGAGCCGGAGTTCGAACTCGCGACACCTGAGTTGACAGACTACGACGTAACCGACTGAGCTATTAGGGCTCGGCAAATTGGAAACCAAACTCTTAGTACCTTAATTATCTAGTTTGCTCTGTCGTATCATGAATTTGTTAGATTATCATCCATTCTAAATAACAAACTTGTCAACGTGAAATTTAAGCATGGACATTCTACACTTATATTTGGCAGTGTACACATACCCTGGACTAAATGAAGATAATTTATAGATATACACTGAAAACAAAATGAAGTCAGTCTTTATGTATTGGTTCAGAATTTTGAGTCTATCCATGTTTCAATATGTTTATCGTCATAGTAAATGCAAAACCTCGTATCTCATTTTTGGAAAATTTTAAAGGGGAGGGAAAAAGTGTAATAACTTTTCCCAAACTGAAATGTTTTACTTGAAATTTGGACATATTGTTCATAATTAAAGTATCATTGATACTGATCGGTAAAATTATCTCAAAACCTGCGAGAATTGTCTAAATGGACACACGAGTTTGTACTTTGAAAATCGCAAGAATCGACGCACGAGGTTTTGCATTTACACCGACGATATGCAAGAATTTTACAGGTATTTAAAGCTCCTTGAATGAGCACTGGACAAGTTTAATTTCCTGCAAATTTCTTGCAAACTGCATGATATTCAATAATGTTCAAGATAGGCTTCTTGCAAAGTTCCTGCAAACTACATGTAAAATATTTGATGGATGACTTTCCTGCGAAGTTCCGACAAACTTTCTTATTTCTGGCAAACTTGTCGCAAACTGAAACGTGTTTGCCAGAAGATTGCAGGAAGGTTGCAGCTAGCGGCAAACATCGGCGAAGTTCCGGCAAACCCTTCTAGCGAACTAATTTGTTTGCAGCAAATTCGCGGCGAATTTGCTGCAAATTTGCAGCAAAGTTTTCATTTCTGTAAGGGATGATCACTCGTTGAGACACACTAACCACAAAATTGGGTTTTGAATTTGTATAACAATTTTAGAGTCTTCCCCTTTGTTTTCTATCACTCTTCTCTTTTCCATTTTTGCTAGATCTACACAGACATTTGCATGTACCAATTATGTAATTATTCTCATCTCAACAATGCTTCAATTATGGAACACAAAGTCTTGAATGTCTTTTTAAATGATCTTTTCTTAACTTATACTTGATAATAAGTATGATGAATAATTATCATTTGAGAACCCCTTTGTGTACTACCACAATTGAAATTAACAATTTGAAAATTTAAGTTATTAAATTCATGATTTCATATTGTGTATCTAGATATAGTTTCTTTTTTCCCAATGGAGTCGGGCCTAGGTAATTTCCAGTCTCGGAGACTGTTTGAACTCCCCAGCCTCTCTGTGCAGCTGTTTCGACATGTGTGTTTTATGGATATAACAGAGAGGCTCCTATGAGATGGATGTGCTTTAATGAATACATCATTTTATGTTTTGATAGTTCGGGGAAGAAAATCTGGAAGCGATCCCCATCCCTACCCTTTGCTTATATAATAATTGTTGATATTTTATTGTTTGTCTTTCATAGAAATGGATAGTTCTAGTATGAATAAAGATAATAACCAGAGAAGATTTGAAAGACTATTGGCAACAGAAGTTTCAATGAAGCTAAAAGGAATGATATGGCCTTATTCTAACTTTCATGGCACTGGCATGGCGTCAAGATGAACTTTTCTCATAGCTTACATAGCTTATTCCCCCCCGTACCACTGATCCTGATTTCCAAAATATTCGTAGTGCCTCGGGAGAGCGCGTGGTCACCGATTTACTATGGAATAGAGCCGACTTTTTTCAGTCCATCCATAGACGGGGCGTATTTTCTTATAACACCAGTTTGCTCCGTCGCCTTAGTTCATCAATGAGAAATGCGAGTAATCGTAGTGCATTGCCGTTATCGCTGTATTTGCTGTTTATCTCGGAAATAAGTATAGCCAAATAGGCCAAATCTGTCGCCGAATAACCCCTAACTAACCTGATTGGGAGAAAAATTTGCGCATGTTGAAATTTTTGTCCCGATTTATTTTGATTTAGTGCCGATTTGAATCAGGATGCACTACGAGTCTCCCTAAAAAACCCGATTTCGTGCCGATTTTGAAATCGGGATAAATTCTGAGCCAGTGGGACCGGGGGGGGTATATAGTGAAATATCAGACTGGTCCTATTTGAAAGCTTCTGCTGATGACAAAATGGATGCCTTTACAGAATAGATCTGAGTCATTAAGGACGGAGAAATCCCTTTACTTAAGCTCTCATTGATGCTTTGGGAGAAATGTTCTTAAGCAGAAGAAGAAATTTTTCCCTTGAATTCTTCTAATGTATTCTAAGTATAGTTTTCCTTTCAATAAAAATCCTTAAGAAAAAACTTGAAGCAGCTGTGTATCAAACAGTATTTGACTCAAAGTCTTTGAAATGAAATTTCCAAAGCTTTTCAAAAAGAAATCTGAAAGAGAAACATAAAAAGGTTGAGTTATCATAAGTGTATCAAAGACACCTTTTTAGTCCTATATCAAACATTCGTGGCACCACTCAGGTGCAGTTATAATGACCCAAGTGATTGTGATTCATAATAAATACAATACTGTTTTGTATTGCACTGTATAGATGTACAAAATTAATTTTATTCCAAACACCCATCTTCTGATAAACGCCCGACTCCTAAATCTTAGCTGAAACTCAGCAAACTTCAAGGACAATTTTAGCAACAAAAGGTGATTCTAATATATGTCCCTAGTCTGCCCCCTCGTACCGATATCCAGATTACAGACACAATTCCTTAATAGACAAAAACTTGGGCGTTCTAAATTTATTCTTCTGTAACTTCTTTGCAAAGAAAATCGAACTGGTGTTTCCTTTGAAATGGTGGTCTTACTCATTATGCTATACATGTAGCAGTAATTTTAGGTTAGAGAATCCTTCAACATATTGTTTTATTTTCCTCTGGAATGCTATAAATCTTTATCTTTTTCATGCCAACAAGGATCCCAGATTGTTTCAAGAATTTTGTAGGCTTCTCCCTTTTCCTTTTGTTTGATAAATTTTGCTGCTTTTCAACGAACACCTCATAACTGTAGCTTAAAATAAGCTGCAGCTTACGAGGTTTTGGTTGAAAAGTGACAATTTGCTCTGAGGTGCTGTTTGGAAGCAACCAGGTAGTGTAGAATAAGGTCTGACTGCAGAAACATGTAAAGTTTGGTTTAACCCATTACCACATAGTTACGCCTTTTGATGCCCAACAAGATAATGGCATTGGAAACATTGTGGAAAATGAAGAAATTGCTCATGACAAGCAATTTCTTCATTTTCCACTATGTTTTCAACCAATAATCACCAAAATGTGTTAAATTTCATTCACTTGATATTGTCTTCTGCAACATCTTTGAATTTGAATCGGAAAATTTTTGCTGTTTGGGAAAGGGTTAAAGTCTTTTGAAAATCTATGAATTCATTGTCATATTCTACTGACTTTCCACTTTACCTCACAATCCTTGAGTTTTAAGTCGGCTGTTGCAGTTGACGCCTCTGGCAGCCACAGCTCTTTGGCTTTCATCTCTAAATTGTACCGATTTATAAACCTGGGTGGACACGAGCCATGTGGATTAGGTCAGAAAAGTTCCAATGACACCGGCAGGATTTGAACCCATGCCCCTTAGATCCTGAAGCCTGTGTCCTACCCGTAGATCACTGTGTTCCTACACCATAAGTATAACATTATTTTGTGCAGACCTTTTTCATTGCGGTCTGCCTAATTATTAGCATGGCCCAAGTGAAGTTTTGGCACCTTTGAAGGTGTAACCGAAATGGAAAGGGGAAATATTACCTCATAAAATAATCCTAATTACTGGTGAGAAATGGGCAATTAGTTATTATTGGAAACTGTCTGGCTTAATTTCCTATATGTTTATTGCTTTTCAATGTGTCTGTAATAGTATGGTATAATACATTGTACCAAAACTCCTATATTTAGAGAAGAACCTACCTGCCAATGAAAAATGGTTTGGTTTATTGGGGTTTTACGCCGTTTTCAACTGCTATGGTCATATAACGTTGGCTGGAGCACCTAAGCATGGATTCCTGTGTTTCTCATACCAGTACTACCGCAACACCCTAATTGAGCCTCCAACTGCTCCCCCACATAGGTTCACGATATCAAACCATTGATGGGTGACATTTTGTCAGAAAGGGTATTTGCCGCGGCTGGGTATCGAACCTGGGACCTCTAGTATGAGAGGCATATGCGCTACCAACTGCACTATGGCCGCGGCCTCCCATGAAAAATGAATATGGAATGGCAGTAAAAGTATAGTTATTGTGCAGAGCGTGAAAGACGCCATGCAATATAGTATGCTATTGAACTTTGTTCCTGGAGATTTAACCTATTCCTAAACATTGACGCTTTGACCCTTCAAAATAAAGTCTATGGAAAACACAGTGGAAAATGAAGAAATTGCTTGTGACAAGCTATGTCTTCATTTCCCACAATGTTTTCTACCCAAAAAGACAAAAGAAATGTAAAATTATATTCACTTGAAATTGTCGTCTGCATCATCTTTGAATTTGGAACAGTTCAATTTTGTTCTGTTTGGTAATGGGTTAACCCTTACCCAAACAACAAAATTTTAGGGTGATCCAATATGAAAGCTGCTGCAGACATCAAAACGGATGCTGATTGAGACAGAATTTGTGTAGAAAAAGCTAAAGAAAATATTGAGACAAAGGGAGAAACTGCTGGTCATCAGCAATTTCTTCTTTTGTCTCAATGTTTTCTCAAGCCCTTTCTGTTAGGACATCAAAACCAGGTCTTGTTTGGGAAAGGGTTAAGTCATACAAGTTCTGTTCATTTTGGACTCAAGCATAATTCTAACACAAGTTCATAGCCAATATGGCAGACATTTTTGATTCCGCAGATAGGTTTGCACCTTCTTATCTTTAATCAGCACTGTCTGCTTTGTTACTTTCAAGGGAAAAATGTTTCAGAGTAGACCAGTTTCCTCTCTCTATTATAAAAGTGTGGAATCGGGATAGAAAACAACACGAAATAGAAATTCTTATTTGTCTAAACATTTTCGAATTTCAAAATTGAAATAAGAAAAAGCAGAGATGTTGTTATGTATAGTATTTACTGAGTTTATGTTGAAGTAAAGTTTGTTTCAGACGAAAATGTTATTAAAATAGATGATTTGTATTTAGCCGCATGGTAAACATAGGGAACAATGTTATTGTTAGTATTTTCTTTTCTGTCAATGTATGATGTCTGTATGATTTCCTTTTCAGAATTCCACTGCTGATTTATGCAGCCAGTCAGCATTCTACCCATCTAATAAAGCACAGAGTCCGATGTTTCAGTGACCTCTCATTGTTTTACCTGACACCAAAGTGCTAATTATTCTAATCTCAAACTATATCTAAAATCTTTCAATTTTTCCATTTCAGAATGCCACAGCTGATTTATGCGGCCAGTCTCAGTGACCAGTCGTTGTATTACCTGACACCAAAGTTCTAATTACTCTAATCTCAAAATATATCTAAAATCTTTCAATATTTCCATTTCAGAATGCCACTGCTGACTTATGCGGCCATTCCCCTGTATCGGCGTCCTACCCGTCCATTGAAGCACAGAGCCCAATGTTCCAGAGACCAGTCATTGTTTTGCCAGACACAAAAGTGACATCACTCATCTCCAGACAGGAACGAGACTACGATGTTGTATATTTGGGCACCAGTAATGGACTTGTCAAGAAGGTTAGTTGTTTAACCATTTCCCAAACACAACCTGGTTTTGACGCCCTTATAGAAAAATGCTTGGGAAAACATTGAGACAAAAGAAGAAACTGCTGATAACCAGCAGTTTCTCCTTTTGTCTCATTTTTTTCTGTGCTATATTGAACATGATCCTTTCCTTCAGTAACATGCACTTTGTCATATTTAGCAGCTTTAAAATTGGACAACCCTAAAATTTTGTTGTTTGGGAAAGGGTTAAACCTCTCTAATTTACTTCACTAAAATGACAACTTTGGGAACATTTATATATTTGGAATTTGTGGTTTTGGAAAGGGCTTAGAATAACAGACAAGCATTTTGTAAGTTTTGTATTTGGTAGATGGAAAATAAGTTTATTCAAAAAGACTTTTTATAATACAAGAAATTTTAGTCTAATTCCAATTGGCTCTTTCCAGCTAAAGAGGAACAAATCTCTACAATATCTTAGAAACTAAAGAATTCAAGGGTTGCACAAGAATCCCTTGCAAATTACATAATGTCATTGTTATTGCTAAACCTCTTAACTCCAGCTTTAATTTAGCTGGAGTTACGAGGTTTTGCAATACCACTGATGATAAGACTTTCGAGGGAGCCTGCAGCCCTTTGATCAGAGAACTGTAACTAAATATTTGAGATATTTTGGGGAGGCAGACAAAACATGTATTTCTCATTTACAAAATGGTGGAGAATAATTACATGTTCAGAGGCAACAATTACTTTTTCCGCACACCTCATTAATTTCCATCTGTTAATTTCCATCTGCTAAATAACAGACTGAATGCTAAATAACAGACTGAAACAGTATTTTGACCCTTCTTCTGAATACATTTTCTGAGGCTATTATAATTCTTTCCATAACCTGACCTAGTTTTAAAGTTCCTTAGATCAATTTCAGATGACAGTAACAACCAATGGATTTGCTTCTGAGGTCAGCCATGTTGTTTTGGACCCAGGTCACATTATCAAATCTCCAATGTTTTTGACCAATGAGGGCTCAACACTGTATGCTATGTCGGAATCAAAGGTAACATTCAGTTGTTCAAAAAATTTTAAGCATTTCCTAACAAATGAAATGTTTTTTGGTTCTGTTGAATAGAAAATGAAAAAGCTGAGTGTGAATAAATATGTTTTGTTCAATTCAGAAAATTGTATTATTTGTTCATCATTCCCAAACAAGACCAGGGGGATGTCCATGATAGAAAAAGCTTGGGAAACATTGAGTGAAAAGCTTCAATATTGTTTAATGTTGTGACATCAACAAATGTCATCTTTTTCTACATCCCTTGTCTTCTGCAGCAGCTTTCAAAGAGGACCACTCTAATTGTGTTGTTTTAGAGAGGGCTATATGTATAAATCTGAAATCTCACAAATGATTGGCATCCAAATTGGTCTCTTAGTCTTTATTTTTGTCTTCTGACTGTTTTACATGTAACATAAAGGTTTCACAAACACATCATATTTTCCAGCTGATGAGGATAGAGGTTGATCATTGTGAAGAAAAGAGAACTTGTCCTGAATGTACGGCTAGCTTAGATTCCATCTGTGGTTGGTGTGTCTTGGAAAATAGGTAAGTAGCCCATTGTCCAAAACAAAAGTAAAATGGATTAGTTGTACGGGTTATAACAAGTAACAACTATTCTTCACAAGCAAAGGATTCCACCTCCACTTTGTTTGCAAACTTCCTGGCAGAGCTCCAGGTAAGAGGGATGAAGACTTTCTAACTTTTTATGCTCCCCGAAGGGAGAGCATATAGTCGCCGCTTCGTCTGTCCGTCCGTCCGTCCGTCCGAAGTGATTTCTCCATAACCCTTGGGCCAAATTAAATGAAACTTACCATGTGAATTCCCTATGACAAAATGCCGATGTACTTTTCCTGGTTTTTTGATTTGAGGCCTCATCATGGGAAAAGGGGACTTAAGGTTAAATACAGTTTTTCTCTAATTTCTCCTAGTCTAATGGCCAGAATTTGATGAAATTTCATATTTGAGTAGCAAATCAGATGCCCTTGACAATAAACTAATTAAAATTTGCGTATACAAAATATGTCATGGAAAAAGGGGGCTTAACATTTGTTAGCTTTATATTAGCTCTGCATGGCATATATTTATTGTGACAATGCCTTATTCGGGGAGCATTGTCCGTCTCTGACGGCTCTTGTTTATTTAAAATCCAAACCCTATGCTGTGTGTACTCATTTGAATCGTCTCATTGTATCATCTCGATGAGATGATTCTAATAAGTACCCACAACATTTGGTTTTATGAAATTTTAGTGAAATATTTCTTTTTGAAAAGTCGTCACCCCCTCTTATCTGGAGCTCTGCGCTCCACTTTGTTCCTTACAAACAAAGTAGATGTAGAATCCCTGGTTTGAGAAGATTTGCTCAGGACTACTTCAATCTATTCTTCTAGTCTTTGAAAATAAGTGAGTAAACCATTACTTGACACCAAGCATTCTGCATTGGTTTCACCCTTTCCTAAACAACAAAGAGGTCCCGGGTTCGATACCCGGCTCCGCCCAATACCCTTTCTGACAAAATTGTCACCCACCAATGGGTTTAAAATCGTTAACCTAAGTGGGCGAGCAGCTGGAGGCTCGGTAAGGGTGTTGTGGTAGTACTGGTTTGAGAAACAACAGGAATCTATTGGTAGGTGATCCAGCCACCGCGATATGACCCTGGTAGTTGAAAACGGCGTAAAACCCAAATAAAACTCAAATTCCTAAACAACAAAATTTAAGACGTGTTCAAAAGAAATTGTTTGCAGACAACACAACCAATCATAGGTTTCTGAACTTACACTTGTTAGTAATATTCCTAGTCATAAAACTTTGAATTTTGAACAGTCTATTATTTCTCATTGGTATAGCTCGTGTTAAATGACTTGGCAGAGCATCCCCAGGGAATAGCTAGAGATGCTCTGCCAGGTCGTTTATCATGAGTTATAAAAGAATGGATCCATCTGCAGTTTACATATCTTGGAAAAATAGGTGGGTTACAAAAGTGCTTATCAGTTTTGATAATCAGCTTTTCTGTTAACTGATTTTCTTGATAGCAATTTTACACCTGTCTTATTTGAAAAATAGTTACAAATCACGCTTTAAGTGTTGCTTAAAGCATAGGAATTGCATTTCTGAAGATTAGAAAGACATTTGGAGAAAAATGCCTATTAACCCATTACCACACAGTCACGCCTTTGGACGCCCTGCAAATTGTCGTCTGCAACATCTTTGAATTTGGATCACCCTAAAATTTGTTTGTTTGGTAATGAGTTAAACTGTGAGTTTCAGATATTACCTTCATAAATTGTAAAGTTTTCAGAAAATGTTCTCCAATGGGTGTTTCTATCATAAGACTATGCCCTCAAGTTGGTTTATCTTCAATAACTTTTTTATCAGTTGATTTTTAGCTCCACTGGCCGAAGGCCAGCGGGGCTTATGTCATGGCCCTGTGTCCGTTGTGCGTCCGTCCGTCCGTCCGTCCGTCTGTCCGTGCGTAAACTTTTTCTTTAAAAATCTTCTTCTCCAAAACTACTGGACCAATTTCAACCAAACTCCACAGGAATCTTCCTTGTATGAACCTCTTCCAAATTCCTTCAAAAAAATAGATTCCATGCAGAACTTGAATTTTAATTAATTAAATTAAATTAAATTTTCGAAAAATCTTTAAAAATTCTTCTTCTCCAAAACTACTGGACCAATTTCAACCAAACTTCACAGAAATCTTCCTTGCATGAATTTCTACCAAATTCCTTCAAAAGATTAAAATCCGCGCAGAACTTGAATTTTAATTAATTTAATTGAATTAATTTTCGAAAATTCTTCTTCTCCAAAACTACTGGACCAATTTCAACCAAACTTCACAGAAATCGTCCTTGCATGAATCTCTACCAAATTCCTTCAAAAGATTAAAATCGGTGCAGAACTTGAATTTTAAATAATTTAATTGATTTAAATTTTCGAAAAAAAATTTAAAATTCTTCTCCAAAACTACTGGACCAATTTCAACCAAACTTCACAGAAATCTTCCTTGTATGAATCTCTTCTTAACTCCTTCAAAAACATAAATTCTGTGTAAAACTTTAATTTTGATTAATTAAATTAGATTAATTTTTTGAAAAATCTTCTTTTCCAAAACTATTGGACCAATTTTAACCAAACTTCACATGAATCTTCCTTGCATGAATCTCCTTTAAATTCCTTCAAAAAAATAATTTCCATGTAGAACTTGAATTTTAATAAATTTTATTAAATTGAATTTTCGAATAATTGTTAAACAATCTTCTTCTCCAAAACTACAGGACCAATTTCAACCAAACTTCACAGGAATCTTCCTTGTATGAATCTCTCCCAAATTCCTTCACAATTGGATGAAAAGCTTGGCCGCTGTGGGCTACGCTTATTTTTCGCTATATGAAACAGTGAAATTTTAACAAAATTTTAAAAACCTTTCTGCTCCTTAATTACTTATTGGATTTCGTTCTGGTGTAGCATGAATCTTCTTTGGAAAGACCTCTATTGTATTCCTTGAAGAAGTTTGTAGTCTAAATGTCTAAAAGCCAGTGGAGCGATACAGGGCCATCTTGGCCCTCTTGTTCAAAAGTCCAACACGTTCAGCTTATTCCTGGCATTTTCCCACCTTCTCTGCTTCAAACCGAATTCAAATTAGTCAATTATTAAAAAAGATATTGAAGATTAATCGGAAATTCTGAGTCACGTGATTATACACCGTGCAGGTATTGGGTTTGATACTAACAAAATTATGAATAAAATATATGATTTTAAAAATTGGCGGCATATTCTGTGATGCAAAATTAATGCACAGTTGTGCTTTTGAGTTTTAATCCTTGTCGAATGCATCTCGAATGATATGCCAGCAATTTTGGCAGGCATGTGTGCATTGAACAGCATTGACCTGCACTGTACATTTCTGCAATCGAAGATTATTTTATACTGCCAGCAGCTGAGCCCGGATAGCTCTGAATCAGAATCTGTCAATCCATGGGTCTTGATTTGAACCCTGGAACAGCCAATATCAAGTCTCACATTTGACCTAAGTCAGTTTTATCTCATCAATGAGTGTAAATCATCTATATGAGAGAGCAGCTGGAGACTCGGTTCGAATATTGTGGTAGTGCTGGTGAGAAAAATACCAGAAATCCATGGTAAGTTGCTCTAGCTTCCACAATATGATCATAGCAGTTGAAAGAGGTGTTAAACCCCAATCAATCAATATATTGCCAGCATGTATTAATTCATAGTAAGAACATTTTAATGAAATCTTAGTATTTAGAAATTTCATTATGCCTTGCTATCAATGAAGGTGTAACAATGTTTTGTTGAACAATTGTTACATTATACAATTTACATGTAAAGGCTTCTAGGATTACCAAAGTTATGTACAGATATTCTGTTTTGAAACTGGCTAGATGCCAGCTATGCGAGATTTTTGATTGTTATAAAAGATGTTATTTGTTTGGTTAAATATCCCGGAGATTTTTTTTTGTAGTTGAAACTTTCACCTTGATTGATGGTTAAAAGATAACCCAGCATCAGTCTTACAGACAATGTTACAAGAAAAAATGCTCATTTATATCTCGCTTTTCTGCAAAAACCTCGTATCTGCAGCTTGTTTTAAGCTGCAGATACGAGGTTTTTGCAGAAAAGCAGCAATATGCACTTAACCCTTTCCAAACAAGACCTGGTTTTGATGTGTCTTACGATAAAAGCTTGGAAAAACATTGAGGCAAAAGAAGAAAATGCTGATAATCAGCATTTTCTCCTTTTGCCTCAATATTTTTTGTGCTACATTGAACTCAATTCCTCTGTGTTCTAACATCCAATTTTGTCGTCTACAAAAACTTTACAACAAAATAATCTGAAAATATTGTTTGGGAAGGAGTTAAAGAAAACCCAGCATCATTCTTACAGACGTTGTTACAAGAAAAATTGCTCATTTACATTTTTGGTGTTGTTGCAAAACCTTGTAACTCCAGCTTTAATTAAGCTAGAGTTACGAGGTTTTGCAATAACACTGATGATATGCACTTTATTTACATTTTGATCCAGGCCCTTGCAAAAAAGATTTTCGCAATCAAACTTTTATTGAGATGTCTTACAGACAACAAAATGAAAAAAAAGCGTAGATGTAAAAAATAAAACACAGAAAATATTGACATAAAAACAGAAAATGTGGCTTAGCAGCATTATCTTCCTTTGCCTCAACATTTTGCATCAGTCTTACAGATATTGCTACAAGAAAAATTGCTCATTTGTATGCACTTTCTTCACGTTTTGCAATAAGCCCTTGAATAAGGGTAATTTTGATTCAACAACAAAATTTTATTCTGATTCTATGTGAAAGCTGCTGCAGAAGACATTGTGTTTGTTGATAACAAAAGAATTTATGTACAATATAGGAGAGAAAATATTTAGGCAGAAAAGAAAAAATGCATGCATGTATGTAAATATTTATTTTCTTGTCTAACAATGTTATTGCCTAAGCCCTAAAAAAGAGCCAAGTCATGAGGGTACAATGCCTATAGATAGTTGCAAAATGTCATAACATAAACAAACCATTTCAGATGTACAAAGAAAGACAGATGCCCATCTGGAGCCATCACCCCATCATGGCTGCCATCAGAAAATGACTTGTCAGTATGATT
The DNA here is from genome assembly GCA_963680895.1 of Fragum sueziense. NCBI lineage: Eukaryota > Metazoa > Mollusca > Bivalvia > Cardiida > Cardiidae > Fragum > Fragum sueziense. The sequence continues at coordinate 36,396,050 of OY804597.1, forward strand.
CCAAATAATTCTATTATCTTACGCAGGCAGTTTCGAATAAGACCAGTCTGCACACATGTGCAGTCTGATCTTATTCTACTCTGCCTGCTTTAGTAGATGGTTTTAAAGCCTACTATAGTAATACATACAATGTGTATATGTATTTCAGATGTACCAAGAAAGACAGATGTCCATCCGGTGCCATCACCCCATCATGGTTGCCATCAGAAAATGGTGTTTGTGCAGATATGAAAGAAGTCTATCCCAGCATTTTGTCCTATTCTACAATAGATAAGGGTGCAGACAGAAAGGTTTGTAGTGAACAAAAAATGAGGCTGGGTCTGAAAAAGGGTCCCATATGGCATTTGAGCCCAACATGGATCCAGATAAGCCTGTGCATACACAGTCTGATCAAGATACTTATTGTTCTCCATTAGCTTCTTCATGATAGGCAGCAACCGTAATAACGCAGCATAGATCATGGACAGACTACACTGAGGCCCAAGCTGATCTGGAAATGGAAACATGATAGTCGCAAACGCTATATGGGAATTATTGCCGGATCCTGGCTCAAATCTATTCCAAATTTCTTTTTGTCCTTTTAACATGTGTAGCTGGTGGACGTGATTTGATGTTAAATTGAACATTTTTGAGTCATGACAGGAACACATGGATAGCTGCTGTAGCCTCTGCCATAAAATTAAAGAAAATTGTTGAATGCAAAAGTCCAATCCAATCAATTCTCAATTGATTACTGATCTAATTTGAAGTAGTGCTGCCAATAATACGTCATATTTCTTTTCATAAAGTACAACACTGCTTTTCATGGAAAACCTTGTAACTGCAGCTTAAAACAAGCTGCAGTTGCGAGGTTTTCTATGAAAAGCCGCTACATGTACAAATTTTGTAGGCATGCATAGAGCTTTTCATGTTTTTTTCAGATCACATTCAAACTTGACAGAATATCTGTTCAGAATCCAGCAAACATTGATCTACAATGTGGTTTTGTTGCCATGGATACAAAACACATCACCATGGCAACCATCGAAGGTGACAAGATATCTTGTCCCCTACCTGAGAGGGCCCAGTTACCGTTGTTACCAGAGGGTGTGGGTAAGTCCCTTGTGACCTTGACCTTGAGCAGAGCTCCAGATAAGAGGCGTTGATGACTTTTCAATCTTCAATAATTCTGTTATTGTTCATCAAAACCTGTGTTGTGGGTACTCATTTGTATCGTCTCGTTGAGACGATTCAAATCAGTACCCACAACATAGGGTTTAGAATTTAAATAAGAAAGTTTGAATGTCTTCACCCCCACTTATCTGTAGCCCTGCCTTGAGTATGGCAAAGTGTTTGAACCGCTTTGTGATAAATATATCATGACTTGGACAGCATTTACATGTGTTGACCTATATATTAAAGCATGAATAACAGATTAATTTGAAGATTTGAATCCCAGTATTAAGGCTATTGGTTGGCTAACATAAAGCATTCCATCAGTGTTTCATTTTGTCAAAAAATATTTTATCATTTTTGTCAACATATCACATTTGAAAACAAAGAATGTTCTAAAGTAATGATGAAAGAAAACAAAAGTGAAATACCAGTATTGTCCAGCAAGGTTAACCCAGGACAACTTAATTTTCGCGCGTAAAGTCCGTTAGTTGAGCGTCTTAACAAAACATTGCCGAAGCGGGGTCATTACATATGCAAATGTCTCGGGTTAATCTTGCTGGACAATAATTACATCGTAATATTTGTTTGTGTTGGACAAATAGAGTCAATATGTCTTAAGATTGTTATGTATATGTATAAGTAGTGGAAATGGCTTCACAAATATATAATGAATGGCAATTGAGATTCAAGTAGCTTTATCAATGGACTTAACAATAGACATATGATTAGATTTAAGAATGATATTAATGAAATATAAATGATAATTAGAGCATTGCTTTATAATTTTCAGTGAGGTCCATTGGAGGTAAATATTTCCTTGTAGAGCACAGCTCAACTTTTTCATATGGCTTTGTCACGGGAAAAATTGTGTACAATGATTACTTTAGACATGTTTTTAGCTCACCTGAGCACGATAGTGCTCATGGTGAGGTATTGTGATACCGCTGTGTCCGTCGTCAGTCGTCCGTCGTGCGTGAACCTTTGGCTTGTGTGCACTCTAGAGACCACATTTTTTGCCCAATCAACCTGAAATTTACTCAGAATGACTGTCTTGATGAAATCTCGGACATGTTCGAAATTGGGTCATCTGGGGTCAAAAACTAGGTCACGGGGTCAAATCTTAGAAAAACCTTATGTGCACTCTAGAGGCCACATTTTTTGCCCAATCAACCAGAAATTTGCTCAGGATGATTGTCTTGATGAAATCTCGGACAAGTTTGAAATTGGGTCATCTGGGGTCAAAAACTAGGTCACGGGGTCAAATATTAGAAAAACCTTGTGTGCACTGAAATTGGGTCATCTGGGGTCAAAAACTAGGTCACGGGGTCAGATCTTAGAAAAACCTTGTGTGCACTCTAGAGGCCACATTTTTTGCCCAATCAACCTGAAATTTGCTCAAAATCATTGTCTTGATAAAATCTCGGACAAGTTTGAAATTGGGTCATCTGGGGTCAAAAACTAGGTCACGGGGTCAAATCTTAGAAAAACCTTGTGTGCACTCTAGAGGCCACATTTTTTGCCCAATCAACCTGAAATTTGCTCAGAATGATTGTCTTGATGAAATGTCGGACAAGTTCGAAATTGGGTCATCTTGGGTTAAAAACTAGGTCACAGGGTCAAATCTTAGAAAAACCTTGTGTGCACTCTAGAGGCCACATTTTTTGCCCAATCAACCTGAAAATTTGTGAGAATGATTGTCTTGATGAAATCTACGATAAGTTCGAAATTGGGTCATCTAGGGTCAAAAACTAGGTCAGGGGGTGAAATTTTAGAAAAACCATGTGTGCACTCTAGAGGCCACATTTTTTGCCCAATTAACCTGAAAATTGGTCTGAAATGGTGACTTGATGAAATCTCGGACAGGTGTGAAATTTGGTCATCTGGGGTCAAAAACTAGGTCACGGGGTGAAATCTTAGAAAAACCTTGTGTGCACTCTAGAGGCCACATTTTTTGTCCAAATGTACTCATTTTTGCTCAGGAAGTGTGTTTTGATGATTTCTCGGACAAGTTCGAAATTGGGTCATCTGGGGTCAAAAACTAGGTCACGGGGTCAAATCTTAGAAAAACCTTGTGTGCACTCTAGAGGCCATATTTTTTGTCCAAATGTACTCATTTTTGCTCAGGAAGTGAGTTTTTATGATTTCTCTGACAAGATTAAAATTGGGTCATTTGGGGTCAAAAACTAGGTCATGGGGTCAAATCTTAGGAAAACCTTGTGTGCACTCTAGTCTCAGGTGAGCGCTTCAGGGCCAATGGCCCTCTTGTATGCATGTATAAAAACATAGTTGGATCATGTTCTTCATTTAAGAAGTTTATAATGATGACTTTAACATATGAATAAATCGCATATCGCAAATACATATATTATCCACTGGTGCTTGATCCTATACTATTCATATCTAGACCACTGCACTATTAATAACAAAAATGTAAGTAAGTAATTGTATTGAGATCGAATGCCGGTGATCTTGTCCTAAACAAAGAATTATTAGAATATCATATTTTGCAAACTTGTACATGTAATAATAAATTGCTACAAAAGCTTTGCATAGAGACATAAGATTCCTTCTGTAGCTTGTACACAGTTCAAACCAGTGATGAAGCCAGTTCTTTTCATTTGATTTTGCTTTCTTCTCACACCAGATATTTCCAGTTTCTCTCTTCTAGGTGTTGCTGTTCTCTGCCTTTGGCCATGGGCTTTCCATGATGCTTCTGTCTTTATTATTATGTTGTAGCTAGTCGTTATTGTACTGAAACTTGGGAAAAGCAGCAAATTCTTTTCCAACTTCAATCCAGAATTTCTCACAATGGGGACAGGTTTTTAGCTCGACTTTTCGAAGAAAATGAGATCTTATACTGTCACCCGGGCGTCGGCATTGCAACAAAGGTTAAAGTTTTTTCAAACATCAAAAACTTCCATACTATCAAAGGGATTCAACCCAAACTTGGAATACTTATTCACCATCACACCCTCTACCTTACTACCAGGGCCCATGACCCTGGCTCCAGTATATTTGGAGTTATGCCCCCTTTATACTAAGCAACTTAGAAAGTCGAGCATGCTGTCTTCGGACAGCTATAGTTAATGTCATTGTTGTCATATTGTGTTGTTTTTGTCCCAAGACAAAATATTCCTTTGACAAGCAAAAGAATACAATCATTATTGTCATGTGAAACTATATTTGTTATTCAATAAAACAATGTGAATATAGGACTGCTTATATGGGAGTGGTTGCCTTTTCAAAGTTTCATTACTGAACTCTTTGGAGTCTGTGTCTTGGAATTCATACTAAAGAATAGCTTTTCCCCAAAATGCCAAATTCGTGATCAAACTGTTGGGGGGGGGGCATGAACAATTTTGCCAATAGATCTACTTTATGAAAAGATAGTAGAAATTGTCACGTCAATGTTTTGAACTTATTAGCTCACCTGAGCACAAAGTGCTCAAGGTGAGCTATTGTGATCACTTTTTGTCCGTCGTCCGTCTGTCTGTCTGTCTGTCTGTCTGTCCGTCTGTCTGTCCGTCCACAATTTCGTGTTTACACTCTAGCATCTACAAATATAAGCCAATCTTAACCAAACTTGGTCAAAACATGTATGGCCATAAGATCTCGGATGAGTTCGATTATGGGTCAGATCGAACCAGAAAGTCAGGAGTTATCTGCCCTTGAATGCGAAAAATACCTAGTTTTGACATTGTTTACACTCTAGCATCTACAATTATAGATCAATCAAGACAAATCTTGGACATAATGTTGCAGACCATAAGATCTCAGATGAGTTCGATTTTCAGTCTGATCTGACCAGAAAGACGAGAGTTATGCGCCCTTGAATTTGACAAAATTGCCATTTTCGGCTGTTTTTGACCTTGTTTACTCTCTAGAATCTACAATTATTCATCAATCAAGACAACACTTGGACACAATGTTTGGGACCATGAGATCTCGGATGAGTTCAAATTTCAGCCTGATCTTACCACAAAGTCGAGAGTTATGTGCCCTTGAATTTGATAAAATTGCCATTTTTGACCGTTTTCGACCTTATTTACACTCTAGAATCTATTATTTTTGACCAATCAAGACAAATTTTGGACATTATATTGGAGACCATAAGATCTCAAATGAGTTTGTTTTTCAGTTGGATCTGACCAGAAAAATGAGAGTTATGTGCCCTTGAATTTGATAAAATTGCCATTTTCGGCTGTTTTTGACATAGTTTACACTCTAGAATCTACAATTATTTATCAATTAAGACAAAACTTGGACACAATGTTTTAAACCATAAGATCTTGGATGACTTTGATTTTCAGTCCCATCTGATTAAAAAGTCAAGAGTTATGTGCCCTTGAATTAGACAAAATTGCTGTTTTCGGCTGTTTTCGAACTTGTTTACACTCTATAAGAATCTACAATTATTGACAAATCAAGACAAATCTTGGACACAATGTTGGGTATCATAAGATCTCGGGTGAGTTTGAATTTCAGCTTGATCTTACCACAAAGTCGAGAGTTATGTGCCCTTGAATTTGATAAAATTGCCGTTTTCGACTGTTTTCGACCTTGTTTATACTCTAGAATCTACAATTATTGATCAATTAAGACAAAACTTGGACACAATGTTGGGGATGATCATAAGTTCTGGGATGAGTTTGGTTTTCAGTCTGATCTGATAAAAAAAGTTGAGAGTTATGTGCCCTTGAATTTGACAAAATTGCTGTTTTCGGCTGTTTTTGATCTTGTTTAAATTCCAGAATCTACAATTATTTATCAAACAAGACAAATCTTGGACACAATGTTGAGCACCATAAGATCCTGGATGAGCCTGATTTTCACAACGTTATTGACCATAAGTTTGTTTTCAGTCTTAAAGTCATAAATGTGACCCGTCACGCTAAAAGGGACCTTATCGGGTGTGTGAAAAATATCGACCCTAGCCTGTCTGCGCAGTCCGCGCAGCCAGACTAGGACCGACACTTTTCACTTTTATGTAATTTTCTAAATCTGGAATGTTGTCCCTATCTTACAATATGTTCACTTTTCGCATACAGGATCTGGTTTACCTGTGCTGAGTCTGACAAGTTTGTCAAAATTTTGATTTCTGGAGTTCGGATAAGGTCCCTTATAGCGTGACGGGTCACAAATATTTATTGAATTGAACAAAAATGTTGCTCATATCATTTTGGTTCAGGTGAGCGATATAGGACCATCATGGTCCTCTTGTTTATATTTTAATGTAAAATAGTGAAATTCTTTAACATTTATGCTGTTTAGAAATCAGAAATTTGAAAGGTTGAAAATTGCAATAGCAATACACATTATGACTTCCTAGACAAGATACTTATATGGCCCCTTATGGGATTTATATTGTACACAGTTCTATAGCAGTTTCTAAATTACGGTTCTTTGCAATTAATATATTCACAATTGTTTTAAGATATTTTGCATACATTTGAAATAATACTTGGAGTAAAGAAATACAAAATATTTGTTATTTACTTTAGCATAATACCAAAAACAAAGCAACAATAAGTCTGGTTAAGACGAAAGAATAAAAAAAAGTTCACATGTTTTAAGATTTGGTTGTTTGCTATCAAAAACTGGATCAAAAGAGCTGACAGTTTTAGTATTTCTTATTTCACATTCTCTTATCAAATCGGTATTAAATGGTACATCTCAAGAAGGATAGTTTCATTTTAGAACATTTAAGAAACTACTTTATTTGATGTAAATGATGAATATTTTGCCAATTTCAGACAATGGTAAGCTAGAAGTAGAATTCCAGATTCTTGGTAAAACCATTGTGAAAAGAGATGTCTCAGTGTATGACTGCAGAGCCAATCAAAAGTAAGTCAAATCAATTTCTTTTGAAATGGTTATGTTTTTTTAACCTTAAGAATATTATTTCTGGTGAGATTTTCAAAAAGATCATGCACAAAAAACAACTCTAGTCACTCCCAATTACTCTTTCTTATTGAAAAATAGAAATATTATAAGGACATACTATTTTACATTTGCATATGTGTTAAATAGAGGTTTTAATGTTTGTTGGAAAGATCAGTTTTAATTGCATTCTTTTTCTGCAAATGCTTCAATGCAGACAAGTTAAGATTTATGTGTTTTTTGCAAAGAAATGAATTTATTTTTGTAGCCCTAAGCCCTTAGAATGCATTTTGAACTGTTATTGTCTGTAATGATAATTTGTCTTGTAAGTGCTGTTAGCTTTCATGTTAGAAAGTGATATGTTTTCAAGTGTTATTTTCTTAGAAACAATTAGCTTTAATTGTGCAAAAACTTTTTATTAATTGCTCTGTCAGATCCAAGGTCCATTAGGTTTTGAATTAATAAGAAAGATACATATTTTTTCTGCTGTTGTAAAATTTTACAAAAGCCTGGAAGATGTTCTAAACTATTATTCAACCCTTTCCCAAACAAGACCTGGTTTTGTCGTCCCTTATATCTGAAGGAGAAAACTTAAATACATATTCCTATAAGTTTCCACCTGATGAGGTATCAATGCTCGTATTTTAAAAATATGAAAGGACATCTCACCAATACTCAAATTTTATACAACTCTACAGATAAGTGTGGGTGAAGACATTTCGTTTCAAAACCCTATGTTGTGGGTACTCATTTAAATTGTCTTGATGAGATGATTCCAATGAGTACCCACATTTTAGGATTTGATGAAAAATAAATAAAATATTGCATTTTGAAAAGCCTTCGCTCCCTCTTATCTGTAGTTCTGTTTTATACCAAGGTCAGGGTCAATATTCAAGGTCATAATTTGCAAAAATAGTCATTTCAAGGAAATATATATTTCAGAAACATATCCTATTCATTTCAGCTGTAAGAACTGTACAGAGAGTACATTTGGCTGTAAGTGGTGCCATGTTACAGCAATGTGTGTGGAAACAACAGAGAACTGTTTTGATCAGGTAAGTGAATTAGTGTGCACCTTAGAGATATTATTAGCTCACCTGAGCACGAAGTGCTCAAGGTGAGCTATTGTGGTCGCTTTTTGTCCGTCGTCCGTCCGTCCGTCCGTCCATCTGTCCGTCCGTTCACAATTTCTTTCAACATCTTCTCCTCCTAAACCATTGGACCAATTTTGACCAAACTTGGCAGGAATGTTCCTTGTGTGACACTTTCGAAAACTTGTTCGTGAATTTTTGATTTGTCAAAAAATGTGGGCGCGGCAGGGAGAAAGGGGCTTATCAGACTAGAAATCATAAGAAAATTCTTTAAAAATCAAACATTGGGCCCAATTTAACCAAACTCAGCAGGAATATTCCTTGAGTCACTCTTTTCAAAATTTGTTCACAATTTTTTATATTTGTCAAAAAATGTGGCCGTGGCAGGGAGAAAGGGGCTTATTAGACTTAGAGAAATCATAAGAAAATTCTTTAAAAATCAACCATCGGGCCAATTTGAACCATACTTTGCAGGAATGTGCCTTGAGTCATTCTTTTCAAAATTTGTTCACAATTTTTTTCATTTGTCAAAAATTGTGGCCGTGGCAGGGAAAAAGGGGCTTACCAGACTTGGAGAAATCATAAGAAAATTCTTTAAAAATCAACCATTGGGCCAATTTGAACCATACGTGGCAGGAATGTGCCTTAAGTCATTCTTTTCAAAATTTGTTCAGAAATTTTACATTTGCAAAAAAAAGAACATGGCCGTGGCACGGATAAAGGGGCTTATCAGACTTGGAGAAATCATAAGAAAATTCTTTAAAAATCAACCATTGGGCCAATTTGAACCAGACCTTGCAGGAATGTGCCTTGGGTCATTCTTTTCAAAATTTGTCCACACATCTTTTCATTTGTAAAAAATTGTGGCCTTGGCAGGGAGAAAGGGGCTTATCAGACTTGGAGAAATCATAAGAAAATTCTTTAAAAAAAAATCAACCAATGGGCCAATTTTAAGCAGACTTTGCAGGAATGTTCTCTGAGTCTCTCTTTTCAAAATTTGTTCACAGTTTTTTTTTCATTTGTAAAAAACTGTGACTGTGGCAGGGAGAAAGGGGTTTATTAGACTTAGAGAAATCATAAGAAAATTCTTTAAAAATCAACCATTGTGCCCAATTAAAGCAGACTTTGCTGGAAGGTTCCTTGAGTGACCCTTCTCAAAACTTGTTCGCGGATTTTTGATTCGTCAAAAATTGTGGGTGTGGCAGGGAGGAAGGGGCTTATCGGACTTAAAGAAATCATAAGAAAATTCTTTAAAAATCAACCATTGTGCCCAATTGAACCAGACTTTATTGGAATGTTCCTTGAGATACTCTTTTCAAAATGTGTTCACAAATTTTTCCATTGGTCAAAAAATGTGGGCATGGCAGGGAGGAAGGGCTTATCAGACTTAGAGAAATCATAAGAAAATTCTTTAAAAATCAACCATTGGGCCAATTTTCTATTTCCCTTATCTGTTGCTCTCAGGCTGGCCCCATGTTTATCTTATGTAAACAAATAAGGGATTAGCTTTAGCTTATCAGATGGTAATCTTTCACTATATTCTATCAATCACAGACAAAATCTTGTTAATTGAGCCTATCATAAATGATCAATCTCTAACAGATCAGTATGCTTTGAAAATTAGCCCTATGTTGTATATTGCGAAATCATGAAATAATTGTTGAAAATTAACAACAATTGTGCTAATTCATACCCAACCTTACAGGATCAATTGGAACAAAATTATTTCTTAATTGTTTCCAAACAGAAAGTCCTTTTAAGTTTCATGCCTATGAACTTGACAAAATTGCCATTATCACTCTTGTCATCTTGATTCAGGTGAGCGATTTAGGACCATCATGGTCCTCTTGTATAAATATCACATGCCTCTCAGGGTAATAGTACATATTGTTTACCCGAGACCGGTAATGTTGACCGAGGCGTTAGCCGAGGTCAACATAACCTGGTCGAGGGTAGACGATATGTACTATTACCCCGAGAGGCATGTGATCAGTGCTCTCAATAAGCGGACGTCGACGTATATTACGTCCGGTTTTCGCGAAAAAACGTCCGGAATTTTTAAGTTGGACGTCTCGCAGACGTCCCAAAAATTTTGCTGACTGCCAAAAATTTAAACCCGGACGTCTGTAAAAAAAATTGTAAAGGGTAAAAATCGATAATCACCCAGTTAAAGCACCCGATAAGCGTGTCGAGAAAATTACCGGGAGGCGTTTATGGTCCCTAGAAGTGACAAATACACAAGACATATACCGGTGTAATCAGTCGAGTGTGTACATCCAATTATGTTATGATTAGCGTAATCGTTTAATTGCTTTGACAGTTATGAATTCGGTAAGTAATCAACCGTCTTTAAATATACTACAGGTGCATCACATTAACTGACAATTTTGATTAATTAGGCATGCAATCAAAGATCGAGGAATGTTGTTATTTTCCAAACATTTGTGATTAAAGGAGACGAAATAAACGAGTAACTGCAATTAATTCATTTCTAAACTTTCTAAGCCCCATGATTTATGGTATCGATGCTCATTGGAAATAATCATGCAGTGCATTTTGATTTTGGCTAGATCTCGTTTTTTTTCTAATTCATCCTACGATGTCGCTGTCATAACGGAAACATCCGTCTGTTTCAAAATCACCTAAACAAAAAAAAAAAAAAAAAAAAAAAACAACAACAACAAACGCACAAATCGCATGAGAAAACAAAATCTGAAAATCGGTATCACAAATCAGTACAAGAAAGATGGTTTGCCATGTTTTCGTGGCTTGAAACTAATGAATCCAAAAACATACTTCTTTGCACAATTTGCCGTGAAGCTATAGCCTAATTGTATCAAACAAATTCGCCACAGAGGGCGCTAATATGTATATTTTTTAATTTCATAAACTTTTTATTTGACTTCAACAAAACTAGTTTCGAAAATATTGAAGGAAAGCACTGAATGCAGATCTTTATATTTTCTCATTCACCAATATTTTTACAAGTCGCAAATTTCTAAACAAATCGTCGGCTACGTTCTATATACAAATTCTCATTCATTATGTTAATTTATGCAGATTCTTTGTTTGTCAGTAGAACCTAAGTCCATGTCAAAAATCGTATTTATATCAAATAAAGAAATGTGCATTATTTACCCTCAAAGTGTTTTATATCCATTGACAAAGAAAGTCACTCAATACTTTTGTTCTGTTTCATCTGCAGTGTCAGAAATAAACACGAATTCTAAAACAAAATGGTTGTTCAATTAACTCCAACCTTTAACTATCCACGAGATTTAAAAACTGTAATATGATTAATCAGCTGTTGATCTATTTTTAGTACATAAATTTGACTGTGATTTTGTTCTACATTCCAGACAGCCTGTGTGACGTCACGCCACGTCATACACTTTTTTAGGTCAGTTTCTCGCCAGTTCATAACAAAGAAACCCTTTCCTCAATTAGCTATTCAGTGAATATGCACCAATCTATGTATATCATCATTTCATATGATTATCTTAACCCATTACCAAACAACAGAATTTTAGGGTGGTCCAAATTGAAAGATCCTGCAGATAAATGAAAATTTCAATTCTTGGTTCTTTTTGGATGAAAAACTTAGTGGAAAATGAAGAAATTGCTTGTCACAAGCAATTTCTTCATTTTCCACCATGTTTTCCATGGTCATTATTTTGTGGGGAGTCAAAAAGAGTCATTGTGTGGTGATGGGTTATGGTCATATCTTGCAGTTATTATGAAGTAACTATATAAAAGGGTTCAAATCAGACTGCCAAGATGACAAATTAAGACTGGTCAAGCTTGAACTGGATTGCCACAAGGAGAAGAGTTGCAACTTGGAGCAAACAATATAAGTCATATTGAAAAAAGGAAGAGATATGTTTGTATTTAACTATTTCTTCTTTTCCTTCATTATTTCATAAAACTTCGAAATCGCGAAAACGCGCTGAAAAATTCCTGATTTTCTGGAAAAATTCCTGAAATTTGGACATGGAAGTCCAAGACTTCCTGAAATTGGTCCTTATTGAGAGCACTGATGTGATATTCATTTTATTATACCGAACAAAGCAATTACAATCTAGATCTAGTAGATCTTAAATAGGAAAAAATGAAATAGTAAAGAACAAAAAAAAAAAAAAAAAAAAAAAAAAACTAGCTAAGAGTGGAAAGCTTTGATCATGATCAGCTTATAGTGCAGTCCAAGCTGACTGACTCTACGATCTTTTCATATTTTCCCAGAAAGTCCCTTTTCGCGTGACAGGTCACGTAACAATTTCTTTTAATTAAGCCATATAAAATTTACTATGGTTCAGCAAAATTTCACTTAGATATCACATGACGTCATTAATGACGTCATAAAAGAGTGTATTACTATTTATAGAACACACAGCGGTAGACATTACATAATGTCAACCGGGTGACATTACGTAATGTCACCCTCTCGGATCTCTAAGCGGTTAATAGTACGAAATATATAGTTTATTATTATTGAATAGAAAGTCACGTGAGGTATAATAACACAGTATATAGCCTGCTCTGTTGTGGGTCTGTCTGTTTGCTGGCCAATGAAAAGTTCAAGTTCATTCATATTGTTACTGATGAATTGATGAGAATTCTGACATTCTATCTCATCAATGGGTGTGAATAATCTATGTGAGAGAGCAGCTGGAGGCTCGGTTTGGATATTGTGGTTGTACTGGTGCGAGAAATACCAGGAACCCACGGTTAGGTGCTCCAGCCGCCGCGATATGACCCTGGTAGTTGAAAACGGCGTAAAACCCCAATAAACTCAAACTCAAACTCTGACATTCTATATGATGGTTTTCCTCTGCCCATGTAACTTGGGAGTTTGACTTACATGTATTTGTTGTTCATTGTTTCTCTGTTTGTCCATAAACCGTTTAACATTGGCCATAATTAAGGGATAAAGTTTTCATATTTTCATATTTCACATGTGTAATCAATGAGGCAAGCCTTCCATGATACTTATTTCATTGCTCAAGGTGAAGGCCAATCATCAAATACCTATGTAACCCATTACCAAATGACAAAATTTTGGACCATTCCAAATTCAAAGATGTTGCAGACGACAACTTCAACTGCATGGAATTTTACATTTTTTGTAGCTTTTGTTTAGAAAACATTGTGGGAAATGAAGAAATTGCTTGTCACAAGCAATTTCTTCATTTTCCTCAATGTTTTCCAAAGGATTTATCTAATGGGGAGTCAAAAGGTGTCACTGTTGGTAATGGGGTAACTATATTACAGACAGCACCAGCAATCACCAGTTCTGCCTCGTGTCCTCGCCTCGAGACATCAGCCTCCGACACAGATATAGTTGTACACTCTGGTCAGACCAAACAGATTGCTGTAAAAGTAGCTAATGTTCAGGTGAGACATACCTTAAAGCTTCCAAATCTCTTATTTGATATCAAACAAGGCTTCTTCAATTGATAGACATGTATTGTAAATGAGCTTGATATATATGTCAAGATGGAATAAAGATCACATCTATGAAAATCTGCTATTTCTCAAAATATATTTACTTTAACTAGATCTATGGAAATCACAATCATTATTGACTAACAGGTGCCTTTGATAAGTGAACCTGTTCATTTACATAAAAATTATCATAATCTACCGAATCAGGTAAACTATATTCAGAAAAATGTACACATAAACCAAAGAGGAGTACCAGTTGCAATGAACAATTATTGGCACTTTTAAATATAATTCATGTTAATCTATCAGGCCCTGGTTATGGTTTTATTTCTCCCTCAATTTCCAGCCTGACCAGATGCAGAATATTCACTGTTTGTTTACATATGAGAATGACGTCAAGATGAGCAAGGGCACCATTACAGCCTCAAACCTGCTGTGTGAACCACTGGAGTTTGCCTTCAATGATACAGGTCTGCCCATAGTGACAGCCACTTTTACTGTAACAGCTGGAGAGAAGAGGATGCCCTTAGATAATCCACAGAATATAAAAGGTAAATTGTCTTGTATTTAATAGAAAATATTTTAAATACTCAATAAAAAAAAATTGAATATGAATATCGAATACATTTTACAAAATATTTACTCCTAAACCTCAACCAATAGAAAATTCTTACAATTTAGTGCCTTTAATGTCAGATGTCCCCTTTGGTCTAGAAATGATAAAAAAAAGATTAGATCACTCTAAATAACATTTTTAGGTTGTAGGTTTCGATATGGGAAAAAGCAGTACAATCCTTAAATGAACAATTCCTTACATAGAACTCTACATGTATTTTAGTTTGTATATACAAGTGACGCTCAATGGTGACCAACTGTGGACAATGTTTAACAATGGGACCAGATTATGAATGTCAATTGTGTGTGGCCGATTTGCCTTTTGCTCACTCAAAATGTTTAATCTTTAATTAATGTCTGGCTCTATATTTCAGTTCGTATTTACAAGTGTGGCTCTATGGTAACTAACTGTGGACAATGTTTAACAATGGGACCAGATTATGAATGTGGATGGTGTACGGCAGATACACCTCAATGCTCTCTAGAGTCAGAATGTCCGGCTCAAAAATGGCTTGGAAGATCAGCTACTTGTCCAGCACCTCAAATTCACAGGGTATGTAACCTTTCAATCTGCATACAACAATATCAAGTAGATGAAATTTGACATTTATTGGTGTTTTTGTTTGGAAAACATTGTGGGAAATGAAGAAATTGCTTGTCACAAGCAATTTCATCATTTTCCACAATGTTTTCCAAAGCCTTTAATTTGTAAGGCATCAAAAGGCATCACTTTTTGGGAATTGGTTAATCATATTTATTTGAAATTTCATTTGTGCATAGCTAACATGCCTTAGTGTTTGCTAGTTTGAATGTCCTGCACAAGCATGGCTAGGAAGATCTGCTGCTTGTCCTACACCACAAATACACAGGGTAAGTAGTTGTAAATAGAACTTTCAACAATTAATTTTGTTTTTAACAAGGTATGAAATTTCATAAAGGTACTTGAGACAATTCTAGTGCAAATTTACTGTAGAGCCAAGGAAGTGCTGTCCATTTGATGGAGCTCTCTAGTTATCCCCCGCCGAAAAAATTTTTCGGGGGGGATATTGTTTTTGCCATGTCCGTCCGTCCTTCCGTCCGTCCGTCCGTCCGTCCGTCCGACATTCGTTTCCGCGCTATTTCTTGGAAACTATAGACCGGATTTCGATGAAACTTGGCACACAGCTTCACTACAAAGAGGACATGCGCATATCGTCGGGGTTACCTGGTTCGACCATTGAATTCAGAGTTACTGCCCCTGATTGTTTAAGCCATATACATACAGAGTGATATTCGTTTCCGCGCTATTTCTTGAAAACTGTAGACTGGATTTCGATGAAACTTGGCACACAGCTTCACTACAAAGTGGACATGCGCATATCGTCGGGGTTACTCGGTTCGACCGCCGAATTTAGAGTTACTGCCCTTCAGTGTTTTAGCCATATACATACAGTGATATTCGTTTCCGCGCTATTTCTTGGAAACTATAGACCGGATTTCGATGAAACTTGGCACACAGCTTCACTACAAAGTGGACATGCGCATATCGTCGGGGTTACTCGGTTCGACCGCCGAATTTAGAGTTACTGCCCCTGACTGTTTTAGCCATATACATACAGAGTGATATTCGTTTCCGCGCTATTTCTTGAAAACTGTAGACTGGATTTCGATGAAACTTGGCACACAGCTTCACTACAAAGTGGACATGAGCATATCGTCTGGGTTACCCGGTTCAACCGCCGAATTTAGAGTTACTGCCCTTGACTGTTTTAGCCATATACATACAGTGATATTCGTTTCCGCGCTATTTCTTGGAAACTATAGACCGGATTTCGATGAAACTTGGCACACAGCTTCACTACAAAGTGGACATGCGCATATCGTCGGGGTTACTCGGTTCAACCGCCGAATTTAGAGTTATTGCCCCTGACTGTTTTAGCCATATACATACAGAGTGATATTCGTTTCCGCGCTATTTCTTGAAAACTATAAACCGGATTTCAATGAAACTTGGCACACAGCTTTACTACAATGCGGACATGCGCATATCGTCGGGGTTACCCGGTTCGACAGTCGAATTTAGAGTTACTGCCCCTGACTGTTTAAGCCATATACATACAGAGTGATATTCGTTTCCGCGCTATTTCTTGAAAACTGTAGACTGGATTTCGATGAAACTTGGCACACAGCTTCACTACAAAGTGGACATGCGCATATCGTCGGGGTTACCCGGTTCAACCGCCGAATTTAGAGTTACTGCCCCTGACTGTTTAAGCCATATACATAAAGAGTGATATTCGTTTCCGCGCTATTTCTTGAAAACTATAGACTGGATTTCAATGAAACTTGGCTCACAGCTTCACTACAATGAGGACATTCGCATATCGTCGGGGTTACCGGATTCGACCGTCGAATTCAGAGTTACTGCCCCTGATTGTTTAAGCCATATACATACAGAGTGATATTCGTTTCCGCGCTATTTCTTGAAAACTGTAGTCCGGATTTCGATGAAACTTGGCACACAGCTTCACTACAAAGTGGACATGCGCATATCGTCGGGGTTACCCGGTTTGACCGCCAAATTTAGAGTTACTGCCCCTGACTGTTTAAGCCATATACATACAGAGTGATATTCGTTTCCGCGCTATTTCTTGAAAACTATAGATCGGATTTCAATGAAACTTGGCTCACAGCTTCACTACAAAGTGGACATGCGCATATCATCGGGATTACCCGGTTCGACCGCCGAATTTAGAGTTACTGCCCCTGACTGTTTTAGCCATATACATACAGAGTGATATTCGTTTCCGCGCTATTTCTTGAAAAGTATAGACTGGATTTCAATGAAACTTGGCACACAGCTTTACTACAATGAGGGGATACGCATATCGTCGGGGTTACCCGGTTCGACCGCCGAATTTAGAGTTACTGCCCCTGACTGTTTAAGCCATATACATACAGTGATATTCGATTCCGCGCTATTTCTTGAAAATTATACACCAGATTTCAATGAAACTTGGCACACAGCTTTACTACAATGAGGACATGCGCATATCGTCGGGGTTACCCGGTTCGACCGTCGAATTTAGAGTAACTGCCCCTGACTGTTTTAGCCATATACATACAGAGTGATATTCGTTCTGTTGAAGCCATATACATACAGAGTGATATTCGTTCTGTTGAAGCCATATACATACAGAGTTATATTCGTTTCCGCGCTACTTTATTGACAATGAAAATATATTCGGCGGGGGATATCAATTCAACGAATTTGCTTGTTTCAATTCTGTAGCTAACTTTCTCAAAACAGTTTTGTTCTATTTGGCTATTTGACCTGTTGTCTTTGACAAACCTGAAAATGGAATAACAAATTGTCGGTGGGAAGTCAAAACCTCGTAACTCCAGCTTATTCAAACTGTAGTTATGAGGTTTTGACTCCCCACCAACGAAATATCCTTGTATTGCTGAACAGAAAAAAAGTATTAGTGGGAGATCAAAACGCTGTAACTACAGCTTAAAAAAACCTAGTTACATGATTTTGATCCCCCAACAAACGAGATCTGATACTTGTCAGAAACACTCTTGCCAAAGAACAATCTACAAAATCTCATTTGAAATTTTGAAGAGAGTTAAATTTTAGGATTGTCCAATTTGAAAACTGCTGCAGACGACAAAACAGATATACCAAGAGACAAGAATTGAGTACAAAATAGCTCAGAAAATATTGAGGCAAAAGGAGAAAGTGCTGATGATCAGCACTTTCTTCTTTTGCCTCAATATTTTCCCAAGCCTTTTCTATTAGGGACGTCAAAACCAGGTCTTGTTTAGGAAAGGGTGAAATATGTTTCCTTATCTGTTTTCAGTTCAGTCCGCTGACAGGTCCCATACAAGGCAAGACCAATATATCTGTACATGGTGTAAACTTGGGTATTACCAGCGCTGACATAGAAGTTACTGTAGCAGGAATTCCATGTATTGTACTATCTCCGCTGTATGAATCATCCCAAAGGTAGGGATGTTTGATATTGTCGCTTTTCAACAAAAACCTTGTAACTGCAGCTTGTTTTAAGCTGCAGTTATGAGGTTTTTGTTGAAAAGCATTGATATGTTACAGGCAAAACAAATGTCATACATGAGTAATGGTAATATGGTTTGTACGCACTTGCAATAATTTTGCGCTTAACCAGAATAACATAATCTGTACATGGTGTATTATGTAAACTTGGGTATTACTAGCGCTGACATAGAAGTTACTGTAGCAGGAATTCCATGTATTGTACTATCTCCGCTGTATGAATCTTCTCAAAGGTAGGGATGTTACAGAATATGGTTGCATTGACAAACCCTGTATTTAATTGTCATTACCATACTTTCTATTCCCCCGTGACAGGTAATTCAAAAAATGTTATGCTGCTTTCAAGAACAATGTGATTTGATGTTTACAGATAAATGATAGGTGGTATCTACGGAAAAAAAATGAGAGTCTTTACACTAAAGATACCATTTTTCAAGAAGCTCATTGTATGTTAGGTATTACTATACATTGCTTAAGATTAGAAGGGGTAAAGGCTTTTCATTATGCAAAATATCATTTATTATTCATCAAACCCTTTGTTGTGGGTGCTCTTTGGAATCTCGTCCTATTGATAAAATTCAAATGAGTACCCATAACATTAAGGTTGGATTTGAAATAAAAGATTAAGAATGCTTTTACCCCCTCTTAATTGTTGACCTGCAATATATGATGAACAATTGTAAACTAATATGTAATTGTTTCAGATTTGTATGTCAAATTGAAGGACCTACCAAACCAAAAGAGGGAGTCATTCAAGTCACTATTAAGGGCGAATATGAGACCCGGACAGACATACCATTCAGATTTGTGGTAAGAATGTTTTTACTTTCAAAGATAGACTACAGTCACAATTAATATTGTCTATGTTACTTTTTGGGGCCATGTTTTAAACAATTTAACCCTTTCCCAAACGGCAAAATTTTAGGGTGATCTACTTCAAAAACTGCCACAAATGACAAAATGATTGTAACTGTTATTAAAGATAGAATATGTGTAAAATATGGCACAGAAAATATTGAGACAAAAGGAGAAACTGCTGGTTATCAGCAGTTTCTTCTTTTGTTTCAATGTTTTCCCAAGCCTTTTCTAATAGGGACGTCAAAACCAGGTCTTTTTTGCGAAAGGATTAAAAGACAACACAATTTTGAGTTCATTTGGCTTGACTTAATTAAAAAGTTTGTTAGGATTAAATCTAAATATCAAAATTATATTAAAAAAATCTATAAATCGAAATAAAATTTTACACAAATGAATGTTTGAGGATTGAAGAAAGTTTACAGAATCTTCTAAATGTACCACTAGTGGTAACATCCCAATTGGTCTAATCCCATTTCGTCTACTGTTTCTTTAGTGCCTTGAGTCCCAATTCGTCTACTGTCCCAAATCGTCTACTTTCATGGCAAATCATCGATAAACAACATTATTTTTGCTTTCAGAAAAGAAATTAATTTAATATATCCAAAAATGAAATAAAATGCAAACAATAAAATAAAAATCACAAAATATCATATTGTAATACAAAGTTAAGAAAAGTAGATGAAACTGGAATTATGTCCAAAATAGTAGACGAATTGGGAGTAGACCAAATGGGATTAAACCCCACTAGTTATGCAAACAATTGACAAGGTATTTATGTTATCTCTTCAGGACCCTGTTGTGAAAAGTTTCAGTCCAAAACGTGGCCCAATGTCAGGTGGTACTGTTCTATATATAGCAGGAGAATACATGAATGCTGGTACCATGACAACTGTAGATGTGGGTGGAAGCACATGTGACTATATCAAGTATGCTGTTTTAACCCATTACCAGACGGCAAAATTCTAGGCTAGTCCAAATTCAAAGATGATGCAGAAGACAATTTCAAGTGAACGAAATGTTGCATTTTTTGGTCTTTTTAGCTCACCTGAGCACGAAGTGCTCAAGGTGAGGTATTGTGATCTATCAATGTCTGGCGTCCGTCTGTCCGTCTGTCCGTCACGGCGTTAACAATTTCTTTAAACGACATCTCCTCCTAAACTACTGGGTCAAAATCAACCAAACTTGGCAGAAATGTTCCTTGGGTGGTCCCTTATAAAAATTGCTAAAATAATTGATATCCATGAAAAACTCTGGTTGCCGTGGCATCGGAAAATGGGAAATTTCACAAAAGCTCAACAATTTCTTTAAACGACATCTCCTCCTAAACTACTGGGTCAAAATCAACCAAACTTGGCAGAAATGTTCCTTGGGTAGTCCCTTATGAAAATTGCTAAAATAATTGAAATCCATGAAAAACTCTGGTTGCCGTGGCATCGGAAAATGGGAAATTTCACAAAAGCTCAACAATTTCTTTAAACGACATCTCCTCCTAAACTACTGGGTCAAAATCAACCAAATTTGGCAGAAATGTTCCATGGGTGGTACCTTATAAAAATTGCTAAAATAATTGAAATCCATGAAAAACTCTGGTTGCCGTGGCATCGGAAAATGGGAAATTTCACAAAAGCTCAACAATTTCTTTAAACGACATCTCCTCCTAAACTACTGGGTCAAAATCAACCAAACTTGGCAGAAATGTTCCTTGGGTAGTCCCTTATGAAAATTGCTAAAATAATTGAAATCCATGAAAAACTCTGGTTGCCGTGGCATCGGAAAATGGGAAATTTCACAAAAGCTCAACAATTTCTTTAAACGACATCTCCTCCTAAACTACTGGGTCAAAATCAACCAAACTTGGCAGAAATGTTCCTTGGGTAGTCCCTTATGAAAATTGCTAAAATAATTGAAATCCATGAAAAACTCTGGTTGCCGTGGCATCGGAAAATGGGAAATTTCACAAAAGCTCAACAATTTCTTTGAACGACATCTCCTCCCAAACTACTGGGTCAAAATCAACCAAACTTGGCAGAAATGTTCCTTGGGTTGTCCCTTATAAAAATTGCTAAAAGAATTGGAATCCATGAAAAAACTCTGGTTGCCGTGGCATCAGCAAATGGGAAATTTCACAAAAGCTCAACAATTTCTTTTAACGACATCTCCTCCTTAACTTCTGGGTCAAAATCAACCAAACTTGGCAGAAATGTTCCTTCAGTAGTCCCTTATAAAAATTGCTAAAAGAATTGAAATTCATGAAAAACTCTGGTTGCCCTGGCATCAGAAAATGGGGAATTTCACAAAAGCTCAACAGTTTCTTTAAACGACATCTTCTCCTTAACTTCTGGGTCAAAATCAACCAAATTTGGCAGAGATATTCCTTGGGTAGTCCCTTAAAAAAATTGCTAAAAAAATTGAAATCCATGAAAAACTCTGGTTGCCATGGCATCAGAAAATGGGAAATTTCACAAAAATTCAACTATTTCTTTAAACGACATCTTCTCCTTATCTTCTGGGTTAAAATCAACCAAACAAGGCAGAAATGTTCCTTAGGTGGTCCCTTTTAGAAATTGCTAAAATAATTGAAATCGACGAAAAACTCTGGTTGCTGTGGCATCGGAAAATGGTAAATTTAACAAAGTTCAACAACTTCTTTAAACGACATCTCCTCCTTAAATTCTGGGTTAAAATCAACGAAACATGGCAGAGATGTTCCTTGGGTGGTCCCTTATAAAAATTGCTAACAGAATTGAAATCCATGGAAAACTATGGTTGCCGTGGCATCGGAAAATGGGAATTTTCACAAAAGCTCAACAACTTCTTTTCTCGGTCAAAATCAACAAACTTGGCAGTAATGTTCATTGGGTGGTCCCTTATAAAAATTGCTTAAAGAATTGAAATCTATGAAATACTCTGGTTGCTGTGGCATCAAAAAATGGGAAATGTCATAAAAGCTGATCAATTTCTGTAAACAACATGTCCTCTGAAACTACATGGCCAAATTCTTCCCTCGGACAACAATGTGTAACATATGCAAAGTTATTTGGCATTATTAAAACATTACTCAGGTGAGCGATTTAGGGCCCTCAGGGTCCTCTTGTTATGTTGAAAAAATTGTGGGAAATGAACAAATTGCTTGTCAAAAGCAATTTCTCCATTTTCCACAATGTTTTCCAAAGCCATTACCTTGTGGGGAGTCAAAAGGAGTCACCGTGTGGTAATTGGTTAACAAATATTTTGTTGTGCTGATTCTGGAATATTCTTGTTGCTTTGGCAGGCAGTGTAGCACAAGCTCAGCCTGCACATACGTGTAGTCTGACCTTGTTGTACACTGCCTGCTGTTAGAAGTGTGAGAAATTTCAGCCCGAAACTTGGGCCAATGTCAGGAGGTACCGTTCTATATATAGCAGGAGAATACATGAATGCTGGTACCATGACAACTGTAGATGTGGGTGGAAGCACATATGATTATATCAAGTATGTTTTTAAACTCAATACAAATGATCAACTCATCATTGTGATCAAGTCTCAATTGAGTAATTTATTGAGCAAAGTTTTAAACATATGACATAGGCATTAGCATAATTATATTTTTGAAAACTACAATTTTCAAGACAACAACATATATTTTTAATGAGACTAGAGCAATATAATTTAGAAGCACAACTCTTTTTAGCTCCACTGGCCTTTCAGGCCAGCGGGCTATTGTCAAGGCGGTGTGTCCGTCGTGCGTGCGTGCGTCAGTAAACTTTTTCTTTAAAAATCTTCTCCTCAACTAGAAAGACCTGAAGGTCTTGAGTCGCTCCACAGGCCTGAATTTCTTGTGGTTTACTATAAAAAATTTGACAAATTTATCTAAATGCTTAAACTGATATATTTTAAAATTCTTGTGATTCTTAGAGCAGAAACAAAGTAAAGAGAAGCAATTATGTGGTCAAAGCAAAAAGAAGGTAAATGATTGACTAATATTTTGGGGATTTTTAGAGTGATGATAAAGTTGAAAACTGTCATTATGCCAAATTCAAGGGCACATAATTCAGTATGTGAGTTGATAATTGTGGTAGACTAAGGGCAGTAACGTTTGATATGAGCAATTTAAAGTTCAGTAAGAGTTGTTTTTCTTTATGATAATTAGTTCAAGAAGTTGCGATTGTGTATTTATCATAGTGGTCATGAAAAAAAAGACATTCTGATCTAAAAATATGATTTTGACTTGATAATTTATGTCTTGCACACCACAATAATCAAGCTGAATATTAAACTCGAGCAAGATCTTATGGTCTGTCCAAATTTTGTCAGTATTAATCTATATATGTGGCCACAAAAGTTAGAAAAGTGTTGAAAACTGAAATTTTGTCAATTTCTAGGGCACATAACTCACATTGTAGTAATGCAATCATCCTGAAAATTACACAAAAGCAAGATCTTGTTGTCAACAAGATTCTCTCCAAATATCATCTTGATTGGTTAACAATTGTGGTTGTTAGAGTGAAAACAAAGTCGAAAATGGAAATTTTGTCAAATTCAAGGGCACATAACTCATGATGTAAAATTCCGATCAAGCTGAAAATTAAACCCAGGCAGGATATCATGCTTATATATATTCTGTCCAAGTTTTGTCTTGATTGGTTGATATTTGTAGATTTTAGAGTAAAAATAAAGTCAATACCAGCTTTTTTTGACATTCAAGGGCAGATAACTCAAGTTATTCTAATTCAATCCAAACTAATTGTAGGAATCTGAGAGAGGGTCACCCAAGGATCATTCCTGTGAAGTTTGGTTGAAATCCATCCAGTAGTTTCTGAGGAGAAGATTTTTAAAGAAAAAGTTTACGGACGCACGGACGGACAGACGCACGCACGCACGCACGCACGACGGACACACCGCTATGACAATAGCCCGCTGGCCTGAAAGGCCAGTGGAGCTAAAAACTACTGGATGGATTTCAACCAAACTTCACAGGAATGATCCTTTGGTGACCCTGTCTCAGATTCCTTCAAAGAATTTGGATTGAACCAAAATAACAAAGTTATCTGCCCTTGAATGTCAAAAATAGCTGGTTTTGACTTTGTTTTTACTCTAAAATCTACAAATATTGACAAATGAAGACAAAACTCGGACAGAATATATAAAAGCATTGTATCCTGCCTGTGTGTAATTTTCAGCCTGATCAGAATCTTACATCATGAGTTATGTGCCTTTGAATTTGATAAAATTGCTATTTTTGACTTTGTTTTCACTCTAACGACCACAAATGTTAACCAATCAAGATGATACTTCGAAAGAATCTTGTTGACAACAAGATCTTGCTTATGTGTAATTTTCAGCATGATCACACAGTTACAATTTCAGTTATGTGCCCTTGAAATTGACAAAATTTCAGTTTTCAACACTTATTTCACTCTTGCAGACACGAATATTGACTAATATAGACAAAATTTAAACAGAATGATGGTGACTATAAGATCTTGCATCAGTTTAATTAGCTCACCTGAGCACGAAGTGCTCAAGGTGAGCTATTGTGGTCGCTTTTTGTCCGTCGGCGTCCGTCTGTCCATCTGTCCGTCTGTCTGTCCGTCTGTCTGTCCGTCTGTTCACATTTTGTTGTTACCACTCTAGCACCTACAAATATTGACCAATCTTAACCAAACTTGGTCAAAACATGTATGACCATAAGTTCTCGGATGAGTTCGATTTTAAGTCAGATCGGATCAGGAAGTCCGGAGTTATGCGCCCTTGAATATCAAAAATCGCTTGTTTTGACTTTGTTACCACTCTAGCATCTACAAATATTGACCAATCTTAACCAAACTTGGTCAAAACATGTATGACCATAAGTTCTTGCATGAGTTCAATTTTGGGTCAGATCGGATCAGGAAGTCCGGAGTTATGCGCCCTTGAATATCAAAAATAGCTAGTTTTGACTTTGTTACCACTCTAGCATCTACAAATATTGACCAATCTTAACCAAACTTGGTCAGAACATGTATGACAATAAGTTCTTGGATGAGTTTAATTTTGGGTCAGATCGGATCAGGAAGTCCGCAGTTATGCGCCCTTGAATATCAAAAATCGCTTGTTTTGACATTGTTACCACTCTAGCATCTACAGATATTGACCAATCTTGACCAAACTTGGTCAAAACATGTATGACAATAAGCTCTTGGACTAGTTTGATTTTGGGTCAGATCAGATCAGGAAGTCCGGAGTTATGCGCCTTTTGATATCAAAAATAGCTAGTTTCGACTTTGTTACCACTCTAGCATCTACAAATATTGACCAATCAAGACAAAACTTGGCTAGAATGTTGGTAACCATACAATAATGAATGAGTTCGATTTTCAGTGTCATCGAAGAAGGAAGTCCGGAGTTATGTGCCCTTGAATTTGACAAATTTGCCATTTTCGACTTTGTTTACACTTTAGCATCTACATTTATTGACCAATCAAGACAAAAAATGTCAACAATGTTGCTAACTATAAGCTGCTGAATGAATTAAATTTTCTGCTTGATCGGACCAGAAAAACCAGAGTTATTGGCCCTTGAATTTCACAAAATTGTCATTTTCAACTTTATTTTCACTTAAAAAAAAAAACACAAATATTGACCAATCAAGACTTAAATTGGTCACAATGTTGGTGACCATGAGATCTTATATGATTTCATTTTTCATATTGATCAGACTAAAAAAGCCAGAGTTGTGTGCCCTTGATGGTGACAATATTGCTAATTTCGTTTTTCAAGGGACATTTCATTCCTATTTCAATTTTTTAAAGTATGTCTTGATGCCAAGATAGGTTATTCTAATAAGTATAAATACTATTAGTTTTTTGAAGTTGTTGCCAATAAGCGAGAAACCACGCATTTAAAGTTGAGACATAATCGATAAATTGCATATAAATCCGAACTGTTGTCCACAACAATTTGTTTAATTTTAACACAAAAATATAAATTTCTCGTAAACGGCGTAATATTTTGGCTTAAACTATTCAGAATTTTCATAAGGAAATATGCTCCTTCAGATAAAAATAAAAGTTAATTTATGACAAAAAATTCTGAAATGTCACTTTAATTTCACTCCAACAGCAATAAATATTGACCAATCAAAAAAACAACTAGGACATAAGGTTGGTGTATAAAGGTCTTAGAGATACCCTGCCAGTAATACCCGAAAGGGGAGTTGGGCAATATATATAGATAGATAGATAGAGAATATCTTTATCAGAACAGAGTTATTTGCCCTGGATTATGACAAAATTGATGTTTTATATCGACTTGGTTTTCACTTTAACAGCCACAAATATTGATCATTAAAGATTAAGACTGCTGTTTTCAGCTGGATCATAATCTCGCATCTTAAGTTTCGTGTTCTTGTCTTAGAGATACCTATGGGTCTTGTTCTGCATGGAGAAAGTTTCAAGCTTCTATCAGGTGAGCGATCCAGGGCCATCTTGGCCCTCTTGTTTTTAATTATGTGTCCTTGAATTTGGCAAAATTACAGTTTTCAATTTTATTATTGCTCTAACATTCCCAAAATATTAGTCAATAATTTACTTCCTTTTTGCTTTGACCACATGATTTAGTCCGGCAGAAAAATGGCATTTTTTGACCGAACCTGGATTTGAATACCATAGAAAATGTTTTTGTTGTTTCTGAAAGCTGAGATATTGTAGTTATGAAATATGGCGGGTATTAACCGGGTACCCTTGAGCAATTCCCAAAAATCAAGATGGCGTCAAAGATGGCGGATTATAAAGTTTTAGGTTAAAAAAAACATCAAAAATGTTCTAAAATAATCTTTGAAATGGCAAAAATGTATTTTAATGCATTCATGTGAAGTGCTAAGAGCGTCTTAGATCTTAAGTTTATATAATTAAGTGGTATTTCTACCAGAATATAGCGTTATTGCACTATCTTACCCCACCCACTACATTTAGCATAGGAAAAATCTTTAAATATATACAACAATTGACTTTTTATTTAATTTTGCAAATAAACACTCTAAAACATAAAATTACACAATAAACTTTAAAATATAAATGATATAGTGTCTTAGAGAAATTGAAATGGCTTCCAGAATGACAGCTTTTTCAAAATACATTGTAAGACTTGTACATCATTTTTACACATTTTCTAACGGATTGGATACAATTTATACTGAGCTACATAGGCCCATAGGAAGCAATTTGATATCGGGGTGGCGAAAGCCCCAATGTCTGAATATTGGGGGGGGGGGGTTGCTTAATTGGATTTTCACTGAATTTTTAGTGTAAAATAAAGAAAATTTGGCATTTTTGACCAATATGGGGGGGCTTACCGCCCCCCTAGTCCCCCTGTTCGTACGGGCCTGCTACAGATTGCAGGTTGTATTGGCTTTTACAATGCAAGATATGTCTCTAGGTTTATCAAACCCTATTGTGTAGGTACTTATTGTTTTCTCGAAACGAATGGAACGAGTACCCACAACATCGACTTTGGATTTTAAATTGAAAAAAGAATGCCTTCGGGGTTTGCGCCCTCTTATCTATTTACAGTATCCATGAAAAAGTAATTTCGTCTTTTGTTACAGAATGAACTTTTTTTACAAAACAAGTCAATTTCAAACGGCCCAGTCCGTTAGAGGGGGGGGGGGGGGGGCTAATCCCCCTAAGTTGGTCAAAAATGCCGAAATTTCCCTATTGTACACCGAACAGTTAAGGAAATGCATTTAAGGCTCTCCAGTATTCAGACATTGGCCTGTATGGACATTGGCTTAGCCCCATATGAATTTGCTTCTTATGGGCTTGAAACTGCAAGGTTATATCAACTTACCTTCTTACCCTCTTATCTTCTACATCCATTGAAAAAAAAACTAATTGAAAACATTATTGTCCTTAATACAATTTCTTTAAATGATCTTAAGACATCCTATAATAGTATGCACTCAGTAACAGAATGATATGAAAAATAAATTGTGACCCGTAATGTTATAGGGACAGCGTTGAATGTCAATAAAACAAAATTTTGAGAAAGGGATAAGAACAAGCAGACGTCAACCAGTGTCACATTTGGGAAAGGTACATGTATATTATAAGGTCTAGATCCAGAAAATTACCTCTCGGTGAAAAGTTTGGATCCTAGCCAGTCTACGCGGACTGCTTAGACTGACCGAGGTCGATCTCATATGTATAACAGTTATTGCGACAGTGTCTATTTTGTGAATCATTAAAAGTTGCTTGTTGTAGTCTATTACCAGCAACGACTGATACGTTGGACCAGTACAAGCACCTACTGATAGATGTCAGTATATGTACTAGTGATCACCGTCACCTCAAATAAACCAGCTAGAGCAGACTGAAATCAAGTCAATCTAGGCAATGTTGGAAGGTCTACTCTCTGCAGAAAACAAATTAATGGAAACGGCATGTGTTGTGTAAGCTATCAGGAAAGTGTTTCAGGATGCCTCTTGTCGGAAAACGATCACTGACTTCTCATAATACCGAGAAAATACACAGTAAATGTCTTGTGTGATGACTTTATTCTAAATTTGTGTTTCTTTAAAAGTTAATGAATGCCTAAGTATGCAACCATTTAGTGATCATTGACATTGTTCTATAGAACATGTTTGGGTTCACTAAACTTGGCTCTGTGGTCTTTGAATGAACCAGCACTTGAATTTACAGGAATTTAACCTGAATGATGAAGATCCTGTAACAATGTGAATAGAGTTGACAAAGAGTTTATTTTCAGTCGTGAATAAATTTATCAAGCGATCTTAAACCTTTATTGTCAGGAATGTTATTGCATAAAATTCTAAATATCCATGCTTCTAATCAGAGGTGGTAGTATTTTACAAGCACATTATTGTCAATTTAACCAGTCATAGGCTTTCTATAGTTTTTATATCACTTTCAATTTCATTCCCAAATTTAAAAGAATGTTATTTACAACGATTGAAAGACGTCGCATCTAGTATGCAGCAAAGCCATGGGTTGTTTGGCAAAGAGTTTAGAGAGAGAAAGACCTGTTTTTCTGTCTGATATTGTAGTAAAAACATATCAAATTTTGTATTAAGCACTACTAAATGGATTTTAAATATGATTTGCTCAAGTCTGTTAGTTGCGGTTCTATTAAGATTTAGATGAGTTTCAATCATTGAAAATTGGCGTGGGTGGGGTAAAATATAGGATATCTTCTTTTTCTGTATGTAAATAGTGAATACATTAAGCTGCTGATACTAGTACATTTACATGTATTCACATAATAAGTATATTATATATCATTCTACAAAAGTAATAGACAACCAAAAGACAATACACTTTACTTGTTATTTTGAAAGAAATCGCCTTTTTCGCCATTTTGAACGCCATTTTGGACGCCATTTTGAATTCTTAACAACACAATTTTGTCTGGCTTATCATTGCAAATATCTATTTTTATAATCTTGATAAAAATCAGACAATTCATTTCAATACAATAAAGGAAATTTTAACAGTATTATGCGAAACTTTTTTTTTTCAATGTAAAATGAGGTGGGTGGGGTAAGATTTTACAAATTTACCAGATTTTTGTAGAAATACCTCTAGATATTGGAACTATCACTGTTTATTTTCCTTACAGATACTTTCGTAACATTTCTGCACATGTTCTAACAATTTTATGCCATAAACATATCCCTTTAAACAGATAAATGATCATATTCTATGACATTCGGCCATCTTGGACGCCATCTTGATTTCCAAGAATTGCTCAAGGGTACCGGGTTAATACCCGCCATTTTTAGCTCACCTGAGCAACATGCTCAAGGTGAGCTTTTGTGATCACCCTGTGTCCGGCGTGCGTCGTGCGTTGTGCGTCGTGCGTCGTGCGTCGGAAGGCGTCAACAATTTCTTTAAACATCTTCTCCTCCTTAACCACTAAGCCAATTCTTACCAAACTTGGCAGGCATGTTCCCTGGGTGACCCTTTTCAAAACTTGTTTTCAAATTTTTGATTCGTCAAAAAATGTGGGCGTGGCAGGGCGGGGCTTATCAGACTTAGAGAAATTGTTACATAATTCTTCAAAAATCTTCTCCTCCTTAACCATTGAGTCAATTTTTACCAAAGTTGGCAGAAATGTTCCTTGGGTGATCCTTTTCAAAACTTGTTTTCAAATTTTTGATTCGTCAAAAAATGTGGGCGGGGCAGGGCGGGGCTTATCAGACTTAGAGAAATTGTTACATAATTCTTCAAAAATCTTCTCCTCCTTAACCATTGAGTCAATTTTTACCAAAGTTGGCAGAAATGTTCCTTGGGTGATCCTTTTCAAAACTTGTTTTCAAATTTTTGATTCGTCAAAAAATGTGGGCGTGGCAGGGCGGGCTTATCAGACTTAGAGAAATTGATAAATAATTATTCAAAAATCTTCTTCTCCCTAACCATAGAGTCAATTTTTACCAAAGTTGGCATAAATGTTCCTTGGGTGACCCTTTTCAAAACTTGTTTTCAAATTTTTGATTCGTCAAAAAATGTGGGCGTGGCAGGGCGTGGCTTATCAGACTTAGAGAAATTGTTACATAATTCTTCAAAAATCTTCTCCTCCTTAACCATTGAGTCAATTTTTACCAAAGTTGGCAGAAATGTTCCTTGGGTGATCCTTTTCAAAACTTGTTTTCAAATTTTTGATTCGTCAAAAAATGTGGGCGTGGCAGGGCGGGGCTAATCAGACTTTGAGTAATTGATAAATAATTCTTCAAAAATCTTCTTCTTCCTAACCATAGAGTCAATTTTTACCAAAGTTGGCATAAATGTTTCTTGGGTGACCCTTTTCAAAACTTGTTTTCAAATTTTTGATTCGTCAAAAAATGTGGGCGTGGCAGGGCGGGGCTTAGCAGACTTAGAGAAATTGTTAAATAATTCTTTAAAAATCAAATGTTGATCCAATTTGTACCAATCTTGGCTGGAATGTTTCTTGAGTGACTGTCTTTACTGCCTGTTGATGAATTTTTGATTCATCAAAAAATGAGGGCGTGGCAGGGCGGGGCTTATCAGACTTAGAGAAATTGTTAAATAATTCTTCAAAAATCTTCTTCTCATTAACCATTGAGTCAATTTTTATCAAACTTGGCAGAAATGTTCCTTTGGTGATCTTTTTTCAAAATTTGTTTTCAAATTTTTGATTCATCAAAAAATGTTGGCGTGGCAGGGCGGAGCTTATCAGACTTAGAGAAATTGTTAAATAATTCTTTAAAAATCAAATGTTGATCCAATTTGTACCAATCTTGGCTGGAATGTTTCTTGATTGACTGTCTTTACTGCCTGTTGATGAATTTTTGATTCATCAAAAAATCAGGGCGTGGCAGGGCGGGGCTTATCAGACTTAGAGAAATTGTTAAATATTTTTTCAAAAATCTTCTACTCATTAACCATTGAGTCAATTTTTATCAAACTTGGTAGAAATGATCCTTGGGTGATCTTTTTCAATTTTTTTTTTTCAAATTTTTGATTCATCAAAAAATGTGGGCGTGGCAGGGTGGAGCTTATCAGACTTAGAGAAATTGTTAGATAATTCTTTAAAAATCAAATATTGATCCAATTTGTACCAATCTTGGCTGGAATGTTCCTTGAGTGACTGTCTTTACTGCCTGTTTTCAAATTTTTGATTCGTCAAAAAATGAGGGCGTGGCAGGGTGAGGCTTATCAGACTTAGAGAAATCATTAAGTAATTCTTAAAAAATCTTCTTCTCCTTAACCAATGGATCAATTTTTACCAAACTTGGCAGAAATGTTACTTGGATGACCCTTTTTAAAATTTGTTTTCAAATTTTTGATTCGTCAAAAATGTGGGCGTGGCAGGGCGGTGCTTATCAGACTTAAAGAAATCATGAAAAAAATCTTTAAAAATCAACCATTGATCAAATTTAAACCAAATCTGGCAGATCTGTTTCTTGAGTGACTGTTTTCAATGTGTGTTTATGAATTTTTTGATTTGTCAAAAAATGTAGGCGCTGCAGGGCGGGGCTTATCAGACTTGGAGAAGTTATTAAACGAATCCTTGAAAATTTTCTTCTCCTTAACTGTTGGACAAATTGTATCAAATTATCCAGGAATGTTCCTTGGGTACCCGTTTTTATTTATTTTTTTACAAATTTGTGATTGGTTGAAAATATGGGCATGGCAGGATGTTTATACGACTAGGAGAAATGACAGGAAAATTCTTTAAAAATCAACTGTTGGGCCAATTTGAACCAGGGATGTTGCTTGAGTGACTCTTTTTAACAATAATATTGTTTGTGAATTTTTGATTTGTTAAAAAATTTGAGTGTGGCAGGGTAGGGCTTATCAGACTTCAAAAAATCATAAAGAAATTCTTCAAAAATCAACCATGGGGCCAATTTAAACCAAGAGAACAAAATGCTTATTGAGTTACTCTTTTCAAACACTTGGTTATAAATTTTTGATAGGATAATAAATGTTGATGAGGCAAGGAGGGGCTTATCATATTAAGCGTATTAATGCCTGTAATGTAGCATTCTGATGTTTCAAAATTGTAAATTGTTAATTGTAAAAGTTTAATCCTGATTATCAAACTGGAACAGCACATGATATTCAATTTTAAAGATGTATGCAAATGCTACTACATGCAATATGATTGAATACTAATGTGACTTCATTGTCTTCATTGGAAATTATGAAACTTAATTTACAATAGCTTGATACGACATACATATTTGTTTACAAAAAAAATTATATTGTACACCATCAAATACAGGAAAAACTCAGGTGAGCGATATCAGTGCCTTTCAGGCACTCTTGTTCATAACTACACCATGTCAGCTTTCAGAAACAACAGAAACATTTTCTATGGTATTCAAATCCAGGTCAAGTGCTCTTTCTGCCGGACTAATTGCTGCGTTTTACTTTGTTTTTGCTGTAAGAACCACAAGTATTGAAAAATCTAGTCAAAACTTGGATTAGATATTAAAAGAAATTGAGGCCTGTGGAGCGACTCAAAACCTTCAGGTCTTCTTAGTTTAAAATGCCATTGTCAGCTCCTTTTCATTGCCATTTTATTCTCATGAAAGTAACCCATTCCCAAACAAGACCTGGTTTTGACGTCCCTAATAGAAAAGGCTTGGGAAAGCATTGAAACAAAAGAAGAAACTCCTGATAACCAGCAGTTTCTCCTTTTGCTTCAATATTTTCTGCACTGTATTATAAACAAATCCTATCTTTAATAACATCCATTTTGTCATTTGTGGCAGTTTCTGAAAAGGATCCCCCTAAATTTTTGTCGTTTGGGAAAGGGGTAACATTGAAGTGTCAGACTGAAATGAATGAAAAGATGACAGAAATGATAGAGTCAGCACATTTCATGTAAAGACAATTTTGCTACTAAGAATTTTGAATCAAGAGCAAAACTTTAAACAGATAACGGTTGACATCAGGTGATGATCCTGTTGGCAAAAAAAGCTTGTTATTGTAAAAAGAAAAACATATTTTCCAGGGCTAACTACACAGTACTGGAATGTCGTGTATCACAACAAGTGTCCAATGACAATAAAGTTGAAGTGGAAGTAAATTTTGGTAATCACAGAAAACTTTTGACAGAGAAGTTCACATATGTTAAAGATCCTGAGATCAGCATGATAGAACCCAAGAAAACTATTTTGAGGTACAATATTTAGCATCTAAGAAATTGTTGATATCAAATCAGCATACTGTAATCCACTTATGACTTTTACTGGTAGTATTTTGTTTAGCTTTAATTGTTATGAACGTTTGTGGCATAATAGTTGGTCAATGATAAACAATTTTAGTCCCATATCGTTTTAAAGCTTCTAACTGTGTGAAATATTAATAAACCATTGCCATTTATTTACTGGAATAAAGAATAAAGTCAAATACCAGAAATTGAAAATCTTGTAAAAATGCATTGGCCTAAACATCTGCATCTTCGCAAGCCAAGGGTGACATCTACGACGTAACGTTGTTTCTGTATTCACCCTTGGCGGATTTAGTCCGATTTTCTTGGTCTCCTGGAAAGCGTTTTCATTGGTTCCAGCGAGGTCTCGCTGGAACCAATCAGATTGTCGACTGATACATTTGTTATGAGTAACCAAATCATGACAACGGGCGGGAAAAAGCATTGCATTTGCAACTCAAAAACGCGAAGATGGGCGATTTTTCCTACGAATTTCACTGCAATAGACAGGAATTCTCTAACTTTAATCGACGAATTATTATACTTTCGACAATTCGACCGAAAAAAAGCTAACTTTTACATAATCTGCACGACGTACGACGCGAAAGACAACGCGTGTTAATGACGTCATCAATAATGGATGTAAACAACCAGCAGAACAACCGCTAGGCGGCGCTTCGCGATTTCAAGAAAATCGGACTAAATCCGCCAAGGGTGAATACAAACGTAGTTGGGTTCAACCTTGGCTAGCGAAGATGAAACATCTGATAAGGATTAGAATATTACATGATATTCAGAAGGTTTATATTGTATTCCAGTGGAGGGACCTCAATCACAGCTATGGGTAACAGAATGCAGTTTATACAAAGTCCTGAATTCTTTGTAGAGTTTGATGGGCAAAAGTTGAAAAGGGTAAATATCCATTGGTCATGCCATAACAAGAATATTCCAAGGAAATTCAGTTATCTGATGCAAATAATCGTCTTTATATACAACTCTCTCTGTTGTATCACATGCAGTTCTTTTGTCTTATAAACTTCTGAAAATACATTTATATTATTGAAAAGGAAATATTTAAAAGAATATCTTTTATTTATCATCCTTGCAGAGAAGCTGAATTTTTCTCTTTTATAAAAGAAACAATCCTATGCATGTTGATATTTGCTTTTCTTGACTCATCAAATATCAAAGAGTGACTCAGATTATATTTTTACTTTCAGCCCTGTATGGTACAAGCCCTGACCACATGGCTAGTTTGTAAGACTCCTGGACTCGCCACAGACAAAAATGTAACGGAAACCAACCCCATGGAGGTGCACTATGGGTTTAATTTGGATGGCATCACAACATTTAGGAATATCTCTAAGGATCCTAACTTTGGCCCCTTATTGTATTACCCAGATCCTATAGTGGAACCACTGCCTGCTAAAACATCGATATCGGAGAAGGATATTGTCATAAAGGTACAATATGTGCTTAGTTTAAACCTGAATATGTCAAATTTTTAAATATTACATTCTGTTACAACAAACAGTAACATTTTCAACCAGATTCGGCTGGATATTGGGCAGGCCGAAAAGCTTTATTAACACGAGTCCTCAACAGTGGGCCAATATCAATATTGGCCAACTGCTGAGGATGATTTGCTCTAAAAAAATAGTTATAGACCTTTTACACATTCTTTGCCGTGACCGGAAATGTCAATGATGTCAGAAAAATGCGCGTAAGAGCAATGTTTTTTCTACAAAATGCAAGCCTTCGTAACTATATCTTTCTTCATTTCAAGAGCAATTAATGTGAAAAATGAATAAAACTGAGTTTATTTCAACTGCAATATTTGTGGAAATTATTCGAAGGTAAGATTTAATGATTAGATAAAATTCATTTCACAAAAAGAATGTAATATACAGATTATTACACAGCAGATTCTGACCAGGTAGTGATATCGGCCTTTACCACAATATCTGCCCTGGGTCATGGTGGCGGGCTGATATCATTCTCGGCCCTCATCAGCCTTATTATTATATCCAAGTATACTCAGGTTTAGTGTTAAGCCATTGAACATTTTCGGGAAAATATATGCTCATAGATCAGTGAACTTTATGGTAAAGAATCAAAGGATGAAAAGAAAAAGTTGTCAGTAATTACCAAAATGGCCATGTCAATTACCTTTAAGCAATTTTCATGTTTTTCAGGGTAACTTTAGGCGTGTCAACCCGATGTTACAAGATGTCAGAGTGACTGTTGGAGGTACAGAATGTGCTGACCCTAAGGCTACGGATGACACTCTGTCTTGTAAGGGACCAGAAAAACCCAGCCTTGTGGACTCTAATGGAAATGCTGTCGTTCTGGTAAGTTACTTTGTCATTATATCAATACTTTAGCACAAGTTGGGATAAAATGATCCACATTGGCTAATATGTTTGCTTAGCCTATATCCTCAGTGATATTTGACTGGATTAGGGTTTCACACCAACAAACAAAATGTTTTTGATTGATCCTCACTTTAATGTGTCAACTAATTCTCTATATTGAAAAGAGATAGTTAACATCATGAAATATTTCACGCTTTGAGGCAGTATAGACAAGATTTGCCTGTATGTAGCTGCAGTCTAATCTCATTCTAAACTGTCTGTGTCTTAAACATTTCCCAAAGAACAAAATTTTAGACTGCTTTAACCCTTTCCCAAACGACAAAATTTTAGGGTAACCCACTTCAAAAACTGCCATAAATGACAAAATGGATGCTATTAAATGCATGATTGGTGTAGAATATGGCACAGAAAATATTGAGACAAAAGGAGAAACTGCTGGTTATCAGCAGTTTTTTCTTTTGTTTCAATGTTTCCCAAGCATTTTCTATTAGGGACGTCAAAACCAGGTCTTGTTTGGGAAAGGGTTAACTTGAAAGATTCTGCAGATAACAGAAAACATAGATTTGCCATGAAAAATATTGAGGCAGAAAAAGAAAATGCTGGTAATCAGCATTTTTAGCTCACCTGAGCACGAAGTGCTCAAGGTGAGCTATTGTGGTCGCTTTTTGTCCGTCGGCGTCCGTCTGTCCGTCTGTCCGTCTGTCTGTCCGTCTGTCCGTCCGTCCGTCTGTTCACATTTTGGTGTTACCACTCTAGCAGCCACAAATATTGACCAATCGTAACCAAACTTGGTCAAAACATGTATGACCATAAGATCTCGGATGAGTTCGATTTTGAGTCAGATCAGACTAGGAAGTCCGGAGTTATCTGCCCTTGAATGTCAAAAATGGCTTGTTTTGACTTTGTTACCACTCTTGTATCTACAAATATTGACCAATCATATCCAAACTTGGTCAAAATATGTATGACCACAAGTTCTCGGATGAGTTCAATTTTGAGTCAGATCGGACTAGGAAGTCTGGAGTTATGTGCCCTTGAACGTCAAAAATGGCTAGTTTTGACTTTGTTACCACTCTAGCATCTACAAATATTGACCGATCAAAACAAAACTTTGCAACAATGTTGGTAACTATAAGTTCTCAGATGAGTTCAATTTTCATTCAGATCGGACAAGGAAGTCCGGAGTTATGTGCCCTTGAACGTCAAAAATGGCTAGTTTTGACTTTGTTACCACTCTCGCATCTACAAATATTGACCGATCAAAACAAAACTTTGCCACAATGTTGTTAACTCTAAGTTCTCAGATGAGTTCAAATTTTTGTCAGATCGGACATGGAAGTTCGGAGTTATGTGCCCTTGAACATCAAAAATGGCTAGTTTTGACTTTGTTACCACTCTAGCATCTACAAATATTGACCGATCAAGACAAAACTTTGCCACAATTTTGGAAACTATAAGTTCTCAGATGAGTTCGATTTTTTGTCAGATAGGACATGGAAGTTCGGAGTTATGTGCCCTTGAATTTGACAAAATTGCTGTTTTCGACTTTGTTCACACTGTAACATTACATTTATTGACTAATCAAGACAAAACTTGGCCACAATGTTGGTGGCCATAAGACCCTGGATGAGTGAAACTTTCAGCTTGATTTAAATAAAAGCCCCAGAGTTATTGGCCCTTGAATTTCACAAAATTACAGTTTCGACTTTATTTTCACTCTAACAATATATTGACCAATATAAAAAAATTGGACATAATGTTGATGAGAATACTTTTATCAGAACAGAGTTATGTGCCCTTGACTGTGACAAAATTGTCGTTTTCGTCCACTTTGTTTTTACTGTAACAGCCACAAATATTGATCATTCAAAATTATGAAAGCAGTTTTCAGATGGATCATAATCTCACATCTTAAATTATGTGCTCTTGAACTTGACAACATTGTGACTTTCATTCTATCTAGGTTCAGGTGAGCGATTAAGGACCATCATGGTCCTCTTGTTTTCCATTGCCTCAATATTTTTCCAAGCCTTTTCTATTATATGCATAAAAAATGTCACTGCATGAAAAGGGTTTATAGTGAATGATTAATCTTTCATATCTTAACCCTTTCCCAAACAGCAAAATTTAGAGTATTCCACTTCAAAAACTTCCACAAATGACAAAATGGAAGTAATAAAAGATGGAATTTGTGTAAAATATGGCATAGAAAATTTTGAGACAAAAGGAGAAACTGCTGGTTATCAGCAGTTTCTTCTTTTGTGTCAATGTTTTTCCAAGCCTTTTCTATTGGGAGCATCAAAACCTGGACTTGTTAACAAAATGGCTAACTTCTTTTTCCAGCTACAAATTGGAAACATGCAAAAGGAGGTAGGTTACATCAGCTACTTTGAAAAACAAGACGAAGAGAAACCCATTGCTGTTGGCATCATCCTCGGAGTTGTTTTGCCGATCCTGGCCATCATCATCCTACTGACAATCTGTGTGATTCGACGACATCGTAAACAAAAGCCCAGCCCAGATTACATTCCGGATGTCTGGAAAGATACTGAAGCAAAGAAGGATGAGGAAGAGGAGATAGGGATGAACCATGTGTCCGTAAAGGCTGATATGAATGGGTCCATACCCGATGATAAAGGTTTGTTGAAAAGTCGGTCAGCTATTTTGATGTACAAAATTACAGATGATTTCCCTTTCCCAAAACAAATCTAATTTAGAATGTTCCAATTTGAAAGCTGCTACCGACAACAAAATTGGTGTTACTGAAAAAAGGGGTTTATGCAATGTTGGGCAGGAAATATTGAGGCAAAAGGAGAAAATGCTGATTGTCAGCATTTTCTTCTTTTGCCACAATGTTTTCCTAGGTTTTTTTCAATCAGATATTTCAAAACCTTGTCTTGTTTGGGAAGGGTTACATGTCTGGAAAGATATGGAGGCAAAGAAGGATGAGGAAGAGGAGATAGGGATGAATCATGTGTCAGTGAAGGCTGATATGAATGGGTCCATACCCGATGATAAAGGTTTGTTAAAAAGGCGGTCAGCTATTTTACTGTACAAAATGACAGATGATTCACCTTTCCCAGACAAATAATTCAGACTGTTCCAAATGACCAAACGCCAATCGCTCCGCCAAACGTAGAATCTAATACAAACAAAGGGGGCATTGGCATGTCGATTGTTTTGATTGTCAGTCGATAGATCGATACAATACAACATGCAACAAAGAATTTAAGACGAACAATTGTGATGCGGCATTTTTCTGAACTCCAATTGGCTTATCGATGGTTTTGATTGACAGCTGGCGTTTGATCGATTTGAAAGCTGCTACAGACAACAAAATTGTTGTTACTGAAAAAAAGGATTTTATACAATGTTGGGCAGGAAATATTGACGAAAAAGGAGAAAATGCTGATTGTCAGCATTTTCTTCTTTGGCCACAATGTTTTCCAAAACCCTTTCAATCGGAACTTTCAAAACCTCGTCTTGTTTGGAAAGGGTTACATGTCTGGAAAGATATGGAGGCAAAGAAGGATGAAGAAGAAGAGATACGGATGAACCATGTGTCCGTAAAGGCTGATATGAATGGGTCCATACCAGATGATAAAGGTTGGTTGAAATATGAATTTGACTGTAGTGAAGTCTTAAATTATACATATAAAGTGGTTCTATGCTTACTATAAGCAATTGCTTATTGACTATAAATATAGCGAAATCCATTTTCAATAGCCTTCCCATATCCCTTTGCAGTTGCTTCTAGTATTTTGTTAAGATCTGTGTGCTGTTTATGATTGTTTTTAGCTCACCTGAGCACAAAGTGCTCAAGGTGAGGTATTGTGATCGGTCGTTGTCCGTCGTCCGTCCGGCCGGCCAGCCGGCCGTCCGTCCGTCCACAATTTCTTTAAAGATCTTCTCCTCCCAAACCAGTGGACCAATTTTCTTGAAACTTGGCAGGAATGATCCTTGGGTGAAGGGCTTTCAAAGTTGTTAAAAGAATTTGATTCCATCAAAGACTCTGGCTGCCGCGGCATGAGAAAAGGGGAAAATAGCCAACTCTTTTAAAAATCTTCTTCTGCCTAACCAGTCAGCCAATATTCTTGAAACTTCACATGAATGATCCTTGAGTGAAGGGCTTTCAAAGTTGTTAAAAGAATTTGATTCCATCAAAGACTTTGGCTGCCGCGGCATGAGAAAAGCGGAAAATAGCCAAATCTTTTAAAAATCTTCTTCTGCCTAACCAGTCAGCCAATATTCTTGAAATTTCACATGAATGATCCTTGAGTGAAGGGCTTTCAAAGTTGTTAAAAGAATTTCATTCCATCAAAGACTTTGGCTGCCGCGGCATGAGAAAAGGGGAAAATAGCCAAATATTTTAAAAATCTCCTTCTGCCTAACCAGTCAGCCAATATTTTTGAAACTTCACATGAATGATCCTTGGGTGAAGGGCTTTCAAAGTTGTTAAAAGAATTTGATTCCATCAAAGACTCAGGCTGCCGCGGCATGAGAAAAGGGGAAAATAGCCAAATCTTGTAAAAATATTCTGCCTTCAACTAGTTGGCCAATATTCTTGAAACTTCCCATGAATGATCCTTTGGTGAAGGGCTTTCAAAGTTTTTGAGAGACTTTGATTCCATCAAAACCTTTGACTTCCGCGGCATGAGAAAAGGGGAAAATAGCCAAATCTTTTAAAAATCTTCTGGCTTACTACATGTAGTGGGCCAATATTCTTAAAACTTCACATGAATGATCTTTGGGTGAAGGGCTTTCAAAGTTATTATAAGAATTTGATTAATGTCAAAGCTCTTAGTGCAGTGGCATCAGAAAAAGGGTAAAAGAGCAAACACTTTTGAAAAGGCTGAATTTTGTTTCATTCTTTTGAAAAACTAAGGAAAAGGGACTTTATTGCAAAATTCTTAATTTGCTGTTATACAGGTCAAAATGTTTATTTCAACAAGGCAAGAAATTTCAGGTGAGCGATCTAGGGCCATCATGGCCCTCTTGTTACATAATACAAATATGTACAGTGCATATTTCTTTGCGAAACCATTTTAGTGATGACAAGCCTGTCCTTTTCTCCATTTTGATCCTTCCCATCATTTCCATAATTTAGGCTGTCTTATAGTGTTGCCATGTTTCATTACAGATATTGGTCCGTACATTGAGGAACTCCTAAGTAAAATAGAGGATGAGACAGTCAGACAGAATGCTAAAATGTTTATCATTTCAAGAAAGTCTCTTGATATTGGAGATCTACTAGGCAAAGGTACAGTAATATTATCCCATTTCCCTCATCATAAGGTTTATATTGCATTTGCATTTTGTATTTTTGAAATATTTAGGTACTTACATTATATTTTTACCACAAAAGCTCTGATCACAGTTTCATAGTATTTTGCAAAAATGAATTACTTGTACTAAAAGAATGTTTAATCATTCTAAGTCTACTGAATAACATGATTAAGCTTCATATTTGTGTAAATGCAATTATTTTGCACATTTCCTGCCTAATGATTTGGTCGGAATAAGTTTCTCAAAATATTGTTGATGATTAATTTTCACGTTTGGTTGATTTTGCTATATATTTGCCTTTTCCGTTACCCCAGGTAATTTTGGAGTGACCTACAAAGCAACTTACTCACAGTCAGCTGAGGACAAAACACAGGATGTCGCTGTTAAAACTTTACAAGGTATCATCGCTTTTCAACAGAAACCTCGTAACTGCAGCTTAAAAAAGCCTGCAGTTACGAGGTTTTTATTGAAAAGCAGCGGTATGTAGTATAGTGGCATATTTCATACTCAAATTTACTATAAATTAGATTCATACACCGAGTAATTAGAAACTTAAATGATTCTGGAAAATGAATGTTGTGTGTATGGTACATAATCAGGTGTACGAGGGGTGATCCAGAATTAGCGGTACTGATGCTCTAAAATTAACATTTGTGTGTTTTTCTTGATGCAGTTTGGCATAATATAGATACTATTTATATTTGACATGATATCGAAATATTGGCATTGTCTTCTAATTACGTCTATGTTGGACGCGTGTCCATAGCAACCAAGGTACGGTTAGGCGGGGCAGGGGTAGAGATTCTTAGCCTTTTCATATTATATAAGTTTTCCCAACCCGTTCTAACGCGCCAATTTTACTGAGACGTTGTGGATATCAAATATAATTTCATGCTATTCTATGACCGAAATTTCAACGTTTTTCTGGCTAAACGGGAAAACTATGGACCAGTCTACTTTGGCGATAAAAGTCAACTATGACGTTGACAGAGTATTCAAATGTGCGTAATTTTTAAGTTTTGCGCAGAACATGGATATTTCCCATTCGATACGTACAAAATACTGTAAAAAACTCATAAATATTCTTTATTTGAAACTTTCGCAATTGTTTGGTACCGAATGTTCAAAAAGGAAAGAACATTGCTGCAGGAAAAGAAAGAGAGTAGCGGCTAGAGGATCAGTCTGGACGCGACGTCAACTAAAGCTGTTACGGGCGTCAACGCTTGTGATCGCCGCTTCACCATCAAAAAAATTTGTTACAAGACGAACCTTAGTTATGGTAGTGAGTTTTGAATACTGGCA
This sequence comes from Fragum sueziense, assembly GCA_963680895.1. Taxonomy (NCBI): domain Eukaryota; kingdom Metazoa; phylum Mollusca; class Bivalvia; order Cardiida; family Cardiidae; genus Fragum; species Fragum sueziense. The sequence continues at coordinate 36,438,763 of OY804597.1, forward strand.
GATCATTTAAACATGAATAGGCTCAACTGTCAGTTGATTCCATATCCACTGAATACGGATGATTATGGGAAAACATGTTCGGACATTGAAGAAATTCTGGACCAAGGTATTTCGTTTAGAAGCAATTTTTTTGATAATATCATAACTACAAACGCACTTAGATGTACAGTATGACCCAGAAAGCAAGGAACAATCACGGCAACGGACGTCACCTGTCTCATCCCCCAATCCAAGAAAGCTAAAATTGTTCATTCTCACCAGACTAAACTCCTGTGGAATTTCGGGTATTTCCCTGTATGAAATCGGTACTGAAATGTCACAGTTTCAAGGACTTCGGTGAATAAACTCTAGACATTCAACGGATGTTTTCTGCATTCGACTAGCCATGGTTCAGGGATATATTTAGTGGATGAATTGAACGTCACAGTAAATGAATTGCAACTATAGGTGACTATGTAAAGAAGTAACGTCATCATTTTAACGTTGCGAACTTGTGACGTCGTGACGTTCATTGCTTACCTGCCCCGCCCTTGCGGTATTTACAAAACTAATTTCATTGTAACTTTGTTGTTTTAGGTTCGATTTTGATAATATTTGGTGAACTGATCAGTGATAAATTACATTTCATGCTGTAAAAATGCGTTTAACTTAGATGGATTCATATTAAAGTTATAGAGTCAGTACCGCTAATTCTGGATCACCCCTCGTACTTCAATTTGTAGACATATTCTATGTTTGAAGCACAATCTGACCCATAAAATTCAAGGTCAATTCATCTATAATTAAACCATTTCTTAATTGCTATTAACCTTTTCCCAAACGGCAAAATTTTAGGGTGATCCACTTCAAAAACTGCCACAAATGACAAAAATTGAAAATGGATGTTATCAAAGATAGAATTTGTGTAAAATATGGCATAGAAAATATTGAGACAAAAGGAGAAACTGCTGGTTATCAGCAGTTTCTTCTTTTGTTTCAATATTTTCCCAAGCCTGTTCTATTAGGGACATCAAAACCAGGTCTTGTTTGGGAAAGGGTTAAGTATTTGAAAACTTAATCTAAAGGGAAGCAGAATAACTTTGTCTGAAAGAGTCTCTTCTTTGTTCTTCTTTGTTTATAATAAATTATTTGGTATGAGGTTATATGATCAAAGTTTCTAGACTATATTGGAAAATTGGGATGCCAGGAGGGGGTTCTCAATTAAGACGTATTATAGTTAAAATTCTGGCTATTGATTATTTACAGGTTCCCATATGGACAGTGAAAGTATAGCCAAGTTTCTGTCAACAGTGACCAGTTACAAAGATTTACAGCATGACAATGTGGTCAAGATCACGGGAGTTTGTATTACGATGTCAGACGATCCAATGATTGTTATACCATACGCACAAAATGGGGATCTGAAATCTTATGTCAGGGACTCTAATAGGGTAGGTTCTGAAATCTTTAATTCAAAATTAGGGAGTTTGTATTATGATGTCAGACAACCCAATGATTGTGATACCCTACGCACAAAGTGGGGATCTGAAATCTTATGTTAGGGACTCTAACAGGGTGAGTTCTGAAATCTTTAATTCAAAATTAGGGAGTTTGTATTACGATGTCAGACGACCCAATGATTGTGATACCCTACGCACAAAGTGGGGATCTGAAATCCTATGTCAGGGACTCTTAACCCGTTACCAAACGACAAAATTTTGGGTTGATCTAAATTCAAAAATGTTGCAGACGACAATTTCAAGTGAATGAAATATTGCAAATTTTGGTCTTTTGTGGTAGAAAATATTGTGGGAAATGAAGAAATTGCTTGTCACAAGCAATTTCTTCATTTTCCACAATGTTTTCCAAAGCCATAATATTTTGGGGAGTCAAAAAGAGTCATTGTGTGGTAATGGGTTAACAGGTAAGGTTTTGAAATCTTTTATTCAAAAGTAGGAAGTTTTTATCATGATGTCAGATGATCCAATGATTGTGATACCCTACACACAAAATGAGGATCTGAAATCCTATGTAAGGGACACTTAACAATTTAGGTTTTGAAATCTTGAAGTTTTAAGTTTTTTTGGGAACTTTCTTGGTAGTTCTTTGAATAAGTTTAAGTTATGAGTATAATTCTACACAACAGATCTGAATATGAGCCTTGGAGTTGTGGCAGCAAAAGTACTGGGAAGATGTATTTTTATGCCCCTGTATCGAAGGATTGGGGGCATATTGTTTTACTCATGTTTGTCTATTTGTATGTCCAAAAATAATATACACATCTTGTTCTTCTAGAACCTTTATCTTGTGGGGCAACAAACGCTATTTCTGTTTTGGAATAGGTTTTGACAATATTTGAACAAAATTGTGCAGGTCAAATGCCAATGTCATATCATGTCAATTAAAAAGCAAAAGCCTGTATTTTGGAAAAGTCACATAACATTTTGTTTCTATGTTTCAGAGCCTGACAGTGTTAGAGTTACTAGAGTTTGGTCACCAAGTATCGGAGGGTATGGCATATTTAGAATATGTACATGTTGTACATGGAAACCTGGCTCTTAGAAATTGTCTGTAAGTTACATGCTTCATTATTTGTTGAAATTTTACTTCTTGAGTCTATTTTACTTTATGGTGGATTTAAGTAATCTTATGAATTTAAAATGGTGTTATATTATCAAAGGTTTATGGAAAGTCACTTATGACAAACAAAGTACATGCTCTTGTAAAAACTTTTCAATTGCACCTCAAAGTAATTTCGTGATTTTGCTGTAAGTTCTTTGGGGTGGGGTGGGGGGGTGGGGGAATTGATATCATATAATCACATAGTTCAAAAGTCTAATTGGTTAAGAAATTTCTGTTATCAGAATATACCAGTGAAATGTATTGTAATTATTGGTTGTTGATCTAAACATTTAATTTGATTGTGTAGAAAACATTGTGAGAAATGAAGAAATTGCCTGTCTCAAACAAATCCAAAGGTAAACTAGATGTTTCGAAGATCTATGTTTTCATGCCATGATAGCTCAGTTAGTAACATCGAAGTCTGTCTGAATCCAGGAGTCGTGAGTTTCAACCTTGTCTTGGCCAATATCCATTCTGACATTTGACAAAAGACATTTGTTTTTCACCAATCGGTGTGAATCACCTATGTGAGAGAACACCTTGAGGTTGGGTTTGGATATTGTGGTTGTATTTGTTAGAGAAATACCAGGACTCCATGGATAGGTGCTCCAGCAGCTACAGTTTGACCATAGTAGTTGAAAGAGGCATTAAACTTCAATCAATCAATAACTTGATAGTTCAGCAAAAATAATCTTTTACTTACAGAGTCATGTCAGATAAAAAGGTGCAAATCAGTGACTATGGGCTGTATACAGATCTACTTAAGAAAGAATCTCATTTTCAAGAGGATGGAAAACTCAAATCTCTAGTCAAGTGGGCCGCACCAGAAACTATAGAAACAAAGGAGTTTAGTGCTAAATCTGATGTGGTAAGGCTAATGTTAAACCATTTCCCATACAAGACCTTAATTAGGCCCATACTGTCAACAGTCATACAATTTTCTTTGCTTATTTACTTGTAACAACAAACCTGATTGGCCCAATCTTATTTCTTGTGCAATATCTTCTTACACAGTTTACACAAAAATATGGTCGTAAGACCGTTGGTAATACAGGCCGCTAGTTTTGACATTTCTGGTAGAAAGCCTTCAGAAAATATTTAGGCAAAGGAAGAAAATGCTGAGCATCAGCATTTTCTTCCTTTTGTCTCAACATTTTCTGTACTAAATTTTCACAAAAATTCTGTTCTCATTAACTCCCTATTTTCCCATCAGCTGCAGCCTTCAACTCGGACTGCCATAATTTTTGCTGTTTGGAAAGGGTTAATAATTAAGTCTTCATTGAGAGCAAAATCTTTCAAAGCTTAAGATTTTAAGATAGGCTAAAAATTAAGCTTGGCTTGGCTTGCTTGACTTGCTTGCCTTGCCTTGCCTTGCAATTTCAAAACTTGTAGAGGAAATCTGATTATTTAGACTTGGCTATTTCGGAAAAAGAGATAATGGATAAGTATTCAGTTTTATTGCCATTAGTTAAAGATTTTACATCATTTCCACTGTATTCTTCTTGAAAAAGAATCATTTGTTGACAAGTATAGATAAAGCGAAAACAATTTGTTTGGAATTATGTTATGGTCACATACAAGTACTCATGATAATGAGTTATTTGGTTTGCAGTGGTCGTTTGGTATTGTGTTGTGGGAAATCCTAACAAGGGGGGTAACTCCGTACCCAGATGTGGACAATGCTGACTTACAGAGTTATCTGGCTGCTGGAAGTAGAATGAAGAAACCAAAACAGTGCCCTGAAATTATGTGAGTTATTTTGTTATGAACCCTTCATCAAGTAAAGGTAGAATTGTTGAAAAGTTTGAATTGAAAACATATGATGGTTATGCCAATTGTTGTACAATAGATTTGAAAAATATGGCAAGAGGACCAAACCAGTTTGTTTTTCTTTACGAGAAACTAAGCTTTCGAGAAACTAAGCTTTCGTAAGCAATGAAATTTAAAATCCCAATATTTGATGGATCTAGATGAATTTAAGAAAATTAGAGCTAGATATATACGGTGGGGATTGTGCATGCTGGGATGGATAACGAATACGGACAAAAATAATCTCGAATCTTGTCAAATATTTTGCAATAACTCCTTTATTTCTTTGTCGATTTTCAAAAGGTCTATTGCATGTACCCCGCCTTGAAAATCCCTTTCCTCGGATACATGGATTATTTGTGGTATCCTTTTAATTTTTCCAAAAATTGATCCCAACTGACCAGAAAACGAAATGATAACGACTACGCAAAATAAGCCACGCTTCAGGTAGGAAATTGTGCAATAATTTTCTTATTTCTGTGTCAATTTTCAAGCGGTTTGTTGCATGTACCCCGCCTTACTGAGCGCTTTCTTCAGGTGTATTACTTATTTGAAAACTCCCCATATTTTCCCCAAAAATTGATCCCAACTGACCTGAAAAACGACCAGATTTTTTGTCGTTTTTCTGGTCGGTTGGGATCATTTTTCGCAAAAAGTACAAAAAGGTTTCGTGTAAAGCATACATCGGAGGAAAGAGCTCAGTAAGGCGGGGTACATGCAACAAACCGTTTTTTAATTGACCCAGAAATAAGAAAGTTATTGCAAAATGTCTTACCTGAAGCGAGGCAAATTTGTCCGTAGATTTACCCATCCCAGCATGCACAATCCCCACCGTGATATATAACCGTGAAAATCAATTCATACAGTTCATACAGTTTTTGAGACCAGATGTACTATCTACATAAGCTACTTCAAGATTCTATAGGCCCTTTATTTCTTTATTTGAGAACAGGCATTAAGTTTTACCTCACTGCTACCCATGTCATACAGCTTGGTAGAATGGGGCTGACAATTAGGTGTCTTGCCCAAAGACATACTTTACCCGAGTGGGGCGCAAACTCGTATCCACTGGGCTACAAGTCGAGTGTGGTAACCACTGCGCCACTCCGGCTGTCAATTGCTCCACTGTTCCTGTCAATTGGTAATTGTTTATTAACTAAGCACTTTAGAGCATAACAACTGTGGTTTTGTAAATAAGTTAACCCTTTCCCAAACAAGACCTGGTTTTGACGTCCTTATTAGAAATGACTTGAGAAAACATTGAGACAAAAGAAGAAACTGCTGATAACCAGCAGTTTCTCCATTTGCCTCAATATTTTCTGTGCAATATTTTACGCAAATCTCATCGTTATCAGCATCTATTTTATCGTTTGAAGCGGCTTTCAAATTGGACCACCCTAAAATTTTGTGTTTGGGAAAGGGTTAATAGCGTAACTAAGATTACTAACTCTCTTTTTCCAGTTATGAGTTGATGCAGAAGTGTTGGGTAATTGATCCAAGTTCGCGACCCACATTCCCAACTGTCTCACAGGAAATCCAGACTTTTACTTCCTCCGAATCTGAAGATCCACAAACAGGGGATGTCACTCCATTGAATAGTCAAATAGAAGTTACAGGGGCAGAAATGTTATGAAAATTGTGAAACATAGGCAATTTGTATCAATGTGAATAGGGAATGATTTTATCCAGTTAATCCGGATGTAATTTCAGACAAACAACAGTATTTTCATAGGTGTTGTTATAAAATCTCGTTACTACGACTTTATTAAAGCCATAGCTACAGTATGAGATTATTTAACAACACGGAAGGTTTATCAATGCATAACTGTAAACCAAGTCTATTTTTAGCACAAAATGCATTGCTATGTTACCAATGATTAGCCCTATCTCAAACAAAAAGGCGTTTTTAAAAATCTTAAGGAGAGCTTTGTGTATGACAAAATAAGTTATCTTTGTTTATGGAATATGGAATTCATACAGATTTACATTTTTATACCCTTTCCCAAACAAGACATGGTTTTGACGTCCCTTACAGAAAAGGCTTGGGAAAACATTGAAACAAAAGAAGAAACTGCTGATAACCAGCAGTTTCTCCTTTTGTCTCAATATTTTCTATGCTATATTTTACACAAATCCAATGGTTTTCAATCTTAATTTTGTTGTCTGCAGCATCCTTCAATTCGGAACACCCTACAATTTTGCTGTTTGGGAAAGGGTTAATTTCTGTCAATATTTTTCAAAACCAGATTCAGATTCAATCTGAAAGCAGACTGATATGGTTTATTCTGTGAAAAAGAGTCAGAAAGTTAGAAAACATCATGGATGGGAAATTTAGTTAACCCTTTCCCAAACGACAAAATTTTAGGGTGATCCACTTCAAAAACTGTCTCAAATGACAAAATGGATGTTATAAAAGATAGGGTTAGTGTAAAATTTGGCACAGAAAATATTGAGACAAAAGGAGAAACTGCTGGTTATCAGCAGTTTCTTCTTTTGTTTCAATGTTTTCCCAAGCCTTTTCTATTAGGGACGTCAAAACCAGGTCTTGTTTGGGAAAGGGTTAAATCATTTCGGTATTTCAATTTATGTGTTCAAAATATAAAGATTCTAGTTATGAAATGTAGTGTAACAGCAAAGTAGTTTTCACTGATACAAACTTGCTTGTGCTTTGAGGTTTACATGGAGCAAAGAATGTATTGAAAAGTGCATAATTTGTAGTTTTGAAAACTGCTGAAAGCGTTTTTAAATTAGTTTACAAATAAGTGTATATTTTGTAATTATGTATATGTATGTACATTTGTATTAGGTTTTAACAAATATTGTAGAAAAAAAGGTTGTGTGTGGTTGTGTCAGTAAAATGAAATCATTTTTATCTCCACTGGCCGTCAGGCCACTGAGGCCAGCGGGCTATTGTCATGGCGTTGTGTCCGTCGTGTGTGCGTACGTCCGTAAACCTTTTCTTTAAGAATCTTCTTCTCAAAAACTACTAGATGGATTTCAACCAAACTTCACAGGAATGATCCTTGCGTGACCCTCTCTCAGATTCCTTCAAAGAATTCTGATTGAAGTAGAAAGTCTTGAGTTATCTGAAATCATTGATGAAAAGTAGTCATGGATTCGCTTGTTTGCGCAGCCTGAACTTTTGAAATCGCTTTCAAGAAAACAAACTATTCAGGCCTGTGGAGCGCGTCCAGACCTCCAGGGCTGTCTAGTTATGACCCCATAATGAAAAATCAGGGGTATATTGTTTTACCATTTTCTGTCTACCCCTCTGTATGTCTAATCAAAACTACGAAAACACATTATAACATTTTTTTTAGCATTTGTGATTCACAAACATATATTGTGCTTTTCTTGTGCCATTATTATGCTGTTTTATACATATTCTGTTCTCTATTTTCTGTCTGTTTATTTGTCTGTATACAAAAGTGAACCCATTACCACTCAATGATGCCTTTTGTGGCCACACAAGATAAAGGCTTTGAAAAATCATGGAAGATGAAGAAATTGCTTTTGTTGGTAATGGATGGCCATGGAAATTTGACATTAGAATTTGTCACTGTGGGATACTTTCATCATTTCCTGGATATTTTTCAAAGCTAGCCTGTCTCTCAGAGCTGTCAAAACTATCCATTGTTTGAACAAGGATTTTGGGTGTAAAGCATAAAATATGTCTAGTTACCAGCAGAATTTTGTCTTTGACAGTACATTGTGCAGTAACAGGAAAAAAAGGATCAGTCTTTAAAACAGGGATCAATTTATTCGTTGCAATTCTGGATTTGTGTTTCTCAGAACTTTTGTGTTATAATTTCAATGGTGCTATTTTTTTCTCTTGAATTGAAATATAAGGGGCCCATGTTGCCACATTGTGAGAAAGATGACATATTGTTTCACTGTGGTCTGTGCGATAGATATTTTGCAATGGGCCATTAGTATTCTACAAACACATCTTGTTTGGTAATCTGTGGTACATTGAAATTTATCTTTCATTCGGTTTAACTTACAGTAACTCTTTGCCAAAATTGAATTTTAAACCAGTCTGATTTTCAAAGCAGCTGCAGACAACAAAATGGAAGTTAATATACATAGGATATTTGTACAGTATAGCACAGAAAGTATTGAGACCAAAGGAGAAAACCTGATTTTCAGCATATTCTTCTGTTGCCTCAACATTTATCAGTCTTCTATAAGAGATTTCAAAACTAGGGATAGTTTCTGATGTCATTAATGACTGTGAAGTTGCATGAAATGTCTTGTATCTAATGAAGGCTGGAATATGCTAATTACATTATATTTTGGTTTTCAATCAGTATGAATAACTTATAAAACTTATCTTTACATTAACTGTCAGGGATATGCTTAAATATCTTCAACATTTTTTATAAAAAACTGCTGAATTTTTATACTTTTATAGCTGTTTTTACATCTTTTTTACTTTGTACGTTTTTACATTTTTTTCTGTGACATTTTTTGTAGACATTTTGTGGTGCTTCATTTTTTATACATGATGATTTTGTTTGAAAGGTGTAGATAGGTCATTATAGCATTCAATGCATGTTACATGTTGTATTTATTTCATTTAGCCAAGTCAGTTGTTGCAATAAAGTGCCATGTCATTCATTATTCATCCCAATTCATATTAACCCATCACCAAAAGACAAATTTTGGTCTGATCCAAGTTCAAAGATGTTGCAGACAACAATTTCGAGTTAAGAAAATTTAAAATCTTTTGTTATTTTTTGGTAGAAAACATTGTGGGAAATGAAGAGATTGCTTTTCACAAGCAATTTCTTAATTTACCACAATGATTTCCAAAGCATTTATCTTTTGGGAAGTGAAAAAGAGTTAATGTGTGGTTATGGGTTAACCCTATCCCAAACAAGACCTGATTTTGACAGCCATCAAATATTAGGCTTGGGAAAATATTGAGGCAAAAGAAGAAAATGCTGATAATCAGCATTTTATTTTCTCCTTCTATCTCAATATTTTTTCTGTGCTATTTTGTGCATGAATTCTATCATCATCAACTTCTATTTTGTGGTCAGCTGCAGCTTTCAAAATGGACCACCCAAAATGTTTGCGGTTTGGGAAAGTTTTAAGCTGTTCCTAAACAAGGCCTTGTTTTAATTTCTGTGTGAGGGTCATCTTTGGAAAACATTGAGAGAAAAGAAAATGCTGCAAAGCCTTTCCTTTTCCTTCAACATTTCCTGTGCTATATTACAAAATTTCTACTCTTTGATACATTGATTGATCATTTGCAGCAGTTTTCAAACAGGACAAGTCCATTATTTTGTTGTTTGGGAAAGTGTTCAAACAAGCTAGAATAGAACAAGGTCATCAGGCTTTTCAACAAAAACTTCCTAACTGCAGCTTAAAACAAGCTGCATTTACAAGGTTTTTGTTGAAAAGCATCGTCATGCTACTCTAGACTGATCTTATTCAATGCTACCAGCTAAAGGGAAGAGTCCAGACTTTTCAATTTTTTTCTAAGCAACAATTTCTGGTTGTCATTTCTTCAAACAAAATGAAAGCTCTGTACTGTACTGAATAAAACAGTGAAGACATATAAAGGTGATCATTAAAGTCGGTATTTGTTTTTTCCTCAATGTTTTCTGATCTGTTTGCATTTACGAATACTGTCTTCTTTACATAATCAAGTCCATTACATTGCCATTTTTGTAATAAATGCATTTTACAGTGTAAATTAAGTGTATTGCATTATACAGTATACAATAAATTGATTTGCTTTTAAATAATTGTCTTTGTTACATTTCGTCCTAACTATTTCCAAAACAAAAATAAGTCCTAACTTTTCCTATTTGAAAGATGCATTTTAATTTGAAGACGACAAAATCGTGGATGTTGTCAAAGATATGATTAATGTACAATAATAGGACAGAAAATTCTACCTTGCCGGGTCTTATAAAATATGCACTTCTCATTTCCCATTGCTAAAAGCGCTGGCGAAAATAACGCTAGAAGCAATCATGAATGGGAGAAAAGGGGCTCTTTTTGCATAAGAGACCAACATAGATCAGTGCAAGCAGTCGCATCGGTAGCTCATGCAGATGTCAAAATGGAATTAACCCTTTCCCAAACAAGACCTGGTTTTGACGTCCCTGATACAATAGGCTTGGGAAAACATTGAGGCAAAAGAAGAAACTGCTGATAACCAGCAGTTTCTCCTTCTGCCTCAATATTTTCAATGCAATATTTTACAATCTTAATTTTGTTGTCTGTAGCATCTTTCAAATTGGAGCACCCTGAAATTTTGTCGTTTGGGAAAGGGTTAAAGACAAAAAAGCACAATTCTTTGAATAGGTTTAATCTCAGATTTATTAGCTCACCTGAGCACAAAGTGCTCAAGGTGAGCTATTGTGGTCACTCAATGTCCGTCGTCCGTCTGTCCGTCCGTCCGTCTGTCCGTCCGTCTGTCCGTCCGTCCGTCCGTCTGTCTGTCAACAATTTGGTGTTAACACTCTAGCATCCACAAAAGTTGACCAATCTTGATCAAACTTGGTCAAAGCAAGTATGGTCATAAGTTCTCGGATGAGTTCGATTATGGGCCAGATCGGACCTGGAAGTCTAGAGTTATTTGCCCTTGAACGTAAAAAATAGCTAGTTTTGACATTGTTAACACTCTATCATCTACAATTATTGATCAACCAAGACAAAACTTTGACATAATGTTGGAGAACAAAAGATCTTGCATGAGTTCGATTTTCAGTTTGATCTCATCAGAAAGACAAGAGTTATGTGCCCTTGAATTCAACAAAATTGCCATTTTCGGCAGTTTTCAACCTTGTTTACACTCTAGAATCTACAATTATTGACAAATCAAGACAAAATTGGAACACAATGTTTTGGACCATAAGATCTTTGGTGAGTTTAATTTTCAGTCTAATTTGATCAGAAAGTCCAGAGTTACATGCCCTTAAATTTGACAAAATTGCCATTTTCAGCTGGTTTCGACCTTGTTAACACTCTAGAATCTCTAATTATTAATCAATTAATACAAAACTTGGACGCAATGTTGGGGACCATAAGATCTCAGATGAGTTTGATTTTCAGTCTGATCTGAACAGAAAGTCCAGAGTTACATGCCCTTGAATTTGATCAAATTGCCATTTTCGGCTTGTTTCGACCTTGTTAACATTTTAGAATCTACAATTATTAATCAATGAAGACAACACTTGGACACAATGTTTGGGATCATAAGATCTCGGATGAGTTTCATTTTCAGTCTGATCTGATCAGAAAGTCGATAGTTATGTGCCCTTGAATTTGACAAAATTGCCGTTTTTGACTGTTTTCGACCTTGTTTACACTCTAGAATCTACAATTATTGACCAATTAAAACCAATTTTGGACACAATGTTGGAGATCATAATATCTTGGATGATTTAGATTTTCAGTCTGATCTGACAAGAAAGTCCAGAGTTATGTGCCCTTGAATTTGATAAAATTGCCATTGTCGGCTGTTTTCGACCTTGTTTACACTCTAGAATTTACAACTATCAATCAATAAAGATAAAACTTGGACACAATGTTCGGGACCATAAGATCTCAGATGAGATAGATTTTCAGTCTGATCTGATCAGGAAGTCGAGAGTTATGTGCCCTTGAATTTGAAAAAAACTGCTGTTTGCGGCTGCATTCGACCTTGTTTATACTCTAGAATCTACAATTATTTATCGATCAAGACAAAACTTGGACAGTAATGTTCACAGTTGGGCACCATTAGATCTCGTATAAGTTGGATTTTCACATGTTATTGACCATAATTTCGTTCTCAGTCTTAAAGTCATAAATATTAATTGAATTGAACAAAAGTGTTGCTCATATCATTTTGGTTCAGGTGAGCGATATAGGACCATCATGGTCCTCTTGTAAAAGTGTTGGATATCTTATATAGCGAAATTACAGTTGCCAAAACACTATTTCAGATTATATTTTCTCCAGGATGAAAAATGAAATGAAATGGCTTTTGAGTCGAGTCATTTCCTTGTTGTTTTGGGGGTTTTGTTTATTTTTTTCAAACATAGGGGGGGGGGGGGGGGGATTCAAGATAAACTCTAGAAAGAGTATTTTTCGATGGTCGCTTTAATCTCTAGTCGTTTCTTAGAATCAATGACATTGTCTATAGAACTTGCAAAATTATATCTTTTCTTTCGTCACCTGTTGGCCGTTGTTGCTTTACGTAGACTAGGGAAAGCGCAATCAATTTCAGAAGTAAGAAAATATCCGAAATAAGGAAATGCCTATCGAAGGCAGAGATTCGACGTGAGAAAAGACTTGACACCGACAACGGCTTTAAACATTTGATTTTAAACAATTTAAATTTAACGTATTTTCACGACTGAGCGTCACGTTTGGTATGATAGGCTGGGTTGGATTGATTGCTTTCAAGGTCGGCGTGAGAAATGACAGGAATATTAGTTCATGTGCACTAGCTGCGTCCGTTCTAAAAGTACTGTACCATTAAAACTTGTCAAACACTAAACCAAATTTTCAGACATCGTCGACATTTCGTCGATGGGAGGTAAAACTCTCGTAACTCCAGCTTGATAAAGCTGGAGTTACGAGGTTTTGAACTCCCACTAACGATTTACGCCTGCTTCCTTCAATACAGCCATGCATCTTCCTCCACCGATTTCAGCGTCTCCAAAGCTTGACCCCGGTGGGTGGGGACGGAGGGTTGAGTCATGCTATAGCTGGGCCCAGCTACAGACTTGTTTCCAGATTTATGAAACCGCGATGGCGGCTCGGTGCAACTCTTCTTACTCGTGAGGGAGGTAGAGTCCCCGTCCCCACTTCCGGTTTCACCCGGAAGTCGCCATGATCTTCCAGCTTCCCCCGATCGTGTACGGACGGCATCGAGTAGCCAGTAGGTGTTCATATCGCCTTTACCCTGAAAATAAAGAAATCGTCGGTGTTTTTGCAAAACCTTGTATCTTCATGGAGTAACGAGGTTTTGGAATAGTACCGACGAAATACGATGCATCCCCTGAAATAACACTACCCTCTTAGAAATAGAGAATGGAAGTAAAAAAAAAAAACATCAATAAAATACTTTAGAATGTTTGCATGTGTAAAGCTGTCCAAATGGAGACATATTGTGGACATGTCGTATTTAGATTCGTTATTTCAATATACAGATAGAGCGTTCTCAGCATTATGAAATCATAAAACGTGTTGTATTAAAACAGATTAGGCACTGTCTATGTTAGATCTTTGATATTGGCATCTTGTCTCGGCACCCTCGGAAACATAAGTGCCTCCTCTTTCGTTACTCTAAATTTTGGTAAAGAAGAAAAGGTCTACCTCATAGCCTACATATCGTCGGTGTAAGTGCAAAACCTCGTATGTCGACTTGTGCGATTTTCAAAGTTGAATCTTCTGTGTCCAGTTAAGACAATTCTTGCAGGTTTTAAGATATTTTTACTGGACAGTATTATTGATACATTATTTTGTAACAAAATGTCCAAATTTCAAGTAAACCCTTTCAGTTTGGGAAAAGTTATTACACGTTTTTCCTTCTCCTTTAAAATCTTCCAAAAACGAGATACGGGGTTTTGCATTCACAACGACGATAATATTATGCGAAAAACGAAAACCATGGTTATCAGTCTTTTCAAGGCAAATACAAATCTTTAATTTTCTATTTTGGATTGAGACGATCAACCCTGTAAAGGTACTGACAAACGATGCAGACACAATTCTCAGAATACTGTCGACACTCGTTATGTCGACATCGGACAAGTCGAATTTTCGCTTATGTCGAAGTAAAAGTCTAACCTCGTCCTCACCAATGGACATAACAAAAGTTTAAACAAAAAAACGTAATAAATATGACCATTGAAATTTAGTAGGAAAAGGATAGAAATTGCTCGTCTCGAGCAATTTCTTTCCTTTTCCTACTATATTTCAATAATGAACTCTCTTGATGAGCATCAAAAATGATCAAATGTCATTCAAGTCGAAACTGAACATAAATCGGATGAGTCGAACCCCGGATATGTCGAGGTATTTTGACGGTCCCTCTAACTTCGACACAACGAGTGTCGACTGTAGTTACGTTTGAATCAGATCACCTTAACATTGATACTGCCCCTGTTCTGCATCGTGAAGGCGCCATTTTTCTTCAGCACTCTGTACGTTGTCTCACTTACGTGAATCTTGTTAGCTGAAAAAAATGTCACAATAAACACGGTGACTTAGAATTTCCGATAATCTTCAATAACTCTGTCAATACTAAACCAATTTGAATTTGGTTTGAAGCAGAGAATGTGGAAAAGTGTCAGGAATAACATGGACGTAGTAGAATTTTCAAAAATCAACTGATAAAAAAGTTATTGAAGATAAACCAAAATTTTGGTTTATCTTCAATAACTTTTTTATCAGTTGACTTTTCAAAAATCAACCACGTCCATCTAATGCGTGACGTCTGTCCACCTTCTCTGCTTCAAACCGAATTCAAATCCGCCCAGTATTTACAAAATTATTGAAGATTTTCTGAAAATATTGTATCACGTGATTATACACTGTGATAACGGTAATTTGCAAACTCCACACAGCGACAATGCCTTACATTATCACTGCAGGCATATAAATTTACGTGACCATGGTTAATGTCACGTGATATCGTAAACATGTCGGAAATTTGAACGGTTTTTCTAAAACCATATTTTAATTCTATTCTGTTTTTTTTTTTTTTTTTTTTTTTTTATTTTGATTCATATCTGACACCTCATATTCTTAAAACATCACTAAAATCATGTTTAGTTTTTTAAATAAAAAACCAAACTGGAAAAAATCAATTAGATTCTACCTGAAATCTTGGTAACTCAAGCTGTGCCGGCAGAGATCTACCCAATCCTAATTCAGGGGAGATAACTGCGAAGGAGATTGGGTAATTTGATGTCTTCAAAACTTAGGTCGTAAGAAATGTGTGGTCGATTTTCGTCTAACACGTCGTATCTGCAGCTTGTTTTAACCTGTTCTTGCAAATTTTTGGAAGATTAACAACGATATAACACTGGCGACCTTTCTTTTCTAAGGCAATGAACTGTGTCTCTATTTCAGTTTTCATATATTAGACCGAATCATAAGTATTTGTTATTGGCAAAAAAATAAACAAAGACAATTATGCATGGCAATGAGAACGAATTGTGAGAAAGAATGCGTTTCTAACAGTTCTCTGATACCCTCTTCACAGCACAGCACCGCTAATGTAACGTTCATGGAACGTTGTAGTTCAATATGCAAATGAGGTAGACCGTCGAATTTAATATGTAGGATGGTTTGTCGCAGCGACGGGCTTTGTTTCTTGCTATGCCTTGAGCCGCGGCATGTTACGCTAACTTAGTTTCACATGTACATTGTATCTATTGTCAAAGACTCCTCTACAATGCTCTAGTGTCTCAGACTCGTATTGGTTAGATCATTCATTGGTCAAATGTATACACCCAAACACACTCCCAATTTGTTACTAAAAATAGTAACACTTTTAGATGCCAGATCGAGGCTCTGACCCAATTGAGAGCAAAGCATCCAACGTGCAATGGAAATGAACGGAGGAAAGGAGAAGTTCAAGAGGAATCACACTCCGTTTTGTGATGATTCCTCTGTGAATCTCGACGGGATATCATTGACTGACTTCCAATTATGGTCTTTACTGGCTTTTAAGTAATTTTTGACCCTCCGAAAACGTAGTATCCACGGATCTTTTGAGGACCTAGCCGCCAGGTTCAACTGTCATTTTCATGTATTTAACCCCCTTTCTCCAACAAAAAAAAATGTACGAAACATGCCATTTTCAGTGTGAAGATGACAATCTCAGTACCGAAAGGCTTATGCAGATAGATAATTCATTATGGTAGATCAATTTGATAATAAAAGCATTGCTCTTAAAGCCCATTTCCCAAACGACAAATTATTTAGACTTTTCAAGTTTGACAGCGGCTTTTAAAACCCTTTTTCTAAACGGCACCTGATTCAATTTGGAAGCTCTTGCAGACAACAGAATGGGCATCTTGAAAGCAGGATTTTTATATGTGCAAGGGCGGATCTAGAGGGGGGGGGTTCGGGATGTTCGCCCCCGCCCCCTGGAATAAGCCGAAAATTGAATGTTGACTATAATCAAAGCGTCATAATCTAACATATTTAAGTCATCATTTGGGCGTGGACCTCCCCCTCCCTGGCAATAGGGCTTGGATCCCCCCGAAAAAATCCTGGATCCACCCTTGCGTGTGAACATAGAAGTATAGAAAACGTTGAGGCAAAAGGGGAAATTGCTGATTAAAAGTATTTCATTAATTTGTCTCTTGAAATGATTTTCGAAACAATCTCTGTAGCACAGTTAAGGGCGGATCTAGAAAGGGGTCCGGACCTCGCCTTGAATTGGTCGAAAATCAAATTTTGACTATACAAAGTTAAAACAGTAGGCCTATACATGTATCGTTACACAATTCACAAATTTAAAGCCATCTTCCATCTTATGGGCTAGACCCCCTCTCTGAAAAAATCCTGGATCCGCCCGTGACAGTCAAAACATTAACATTTCTTGTTTGGTAAAGGTTTTAAACATTTTTTCTTTTCATTTTTTTTTAATTTAACACCTCTCAACAATATTTCAGCCATAAGTTTATTTATAATTGTCCACGCTCCGAGGCTGGGAATACATCCTGTGACCTGTCCATTATTGGCTCTAATCTAGAGCACAAACACATGCAAAATATTACCGCTCACACTTGGACAGTACTAAGGAGCTCACATGCTTCTGCAAAATTGATTTTATTTGGTTTTCAAAAGCAGTAGCTCATCCTGAACTTGCATGGTGGTAACGGGCGATGGAGACAGGGTACGAATGATTACAAGCCAAAAAATCTCTTTTTTTCAATCAAAGTTGCAAAAATATTTCTGTAACTCAAAACTCTAATAATTAACGTAAATGACTGTATAAAATATTCTTAGTACTAAGGCAGAATAATTGAAAAATGCTCGCGTGAAAATAACGACTCGATCAATGAATTATATAGTAAAACGACCACGTGACCTTTTGTTTGCTCTCATGCATACACAGGTCACGGTTAAAAATTCAAAGTGCGTTTGGGTGTATTATGTATTCCAGAGGAAAAATGAAGCAACATGAAATAAAATGACCATTGTCAAATGCCAAAACAACCTAGAATCTCAACATATTATAATTGTCTTTTCGCCTTGCATTTGTTGTTCATAATCGAGTTGGGATCTGGAAAAAAAGTTATCCATAATGCATTTGAGACCATCAAGGACCCAGATCAGCCTGCGTATACACGCAGTCTGATCAAGATCCATGTTGGTCTCCTATAGCTTCGTCATGCCCTACAGTAACTTCAAGAGGGCAGCATAGATCCCGATCGGAGAGCCATAGGTATATGCTTGTCTGAAAATATGCTTTAAAGACCCCTTTCCCCCGATCCCGGCTCATTATTGTATGACATTGTTAACCTGTAAACGATTAATACTCAATTTCCTTGACAATTCTCATTATCATGATTATCGTATCATTATGGTTACATATAGGTAGTTATGTCTGCTTATGTGATATAAGTTTTTACCAGTTTTAGAATATCATTATCATACTGTTACTGCGTGCTAAATGATACCATATATAGAAACTGATATGTAAATTACATCAATTCAAAGAAGCAAAAATATAGTTACATGCACTGTATTCCAATTGTGACTGTGTTCTACATGCTAAAATAATCTGGTAGTAAGTTTAATGGTTCGAGCTCGAATGATTATAATTTGACACAATAATTTTTTTTCTTGGTGTGCTTATTTCAACTCATCTACATTTACAATTAGCCTACGTCATACATGTATAGGCCTGCTGTCTTTTTCGATGGCAATGGTGATAGACTCTGTCTTTTTGCCTCAATGTTTAAGTTTGTTTTGGCTGTTTTTCCACATTGAATCCATTATTTGCACTCCGATACACATTAAAATATAAAGAAATCGTGCATTAAATGTTTCATCATAGAAACAATGTTTACGGTTTCGAACAAATGATTACGTTACCCACATAATGCCTAATATTTCAGTAGATCTGTGACATTTTTTTCAATTGTTAGGTACGTGAAAATACGTTTTAAGTAAAAGAATAAAACGTACGTTATCCTCACGTTTGATTTCATTCTGGACGCTGTACTGACAGCGTCGCTGAACAAAGCGTAACGTAAATCACGTTTCCTATTACACATCAGTAGTTAATGTGTTGTGAGACATGTAAATACAACGTACGAGATAAAAAAATGAACAATAATGTAATCCTTACGTTGACTGTAAGATTTCATCCTTGACGCTATATTGACGGTGTCACCGAACAGACAGTAACGTAGCATTACGTTACCCACGATCCCTGCAGAAACGGATCCTGAAAAAATACATTAATAATTGAACAATATGTAATTGACATTTATATAAATGTTCTCCAAATTAAAAAAAAATGACGTTAGAATTATTATGATTTCATCCTTGACGCTATATTGACGGTGTCGCAGAAATTACGTTACTCACGATACCTGCAGAAACGGATCCTGAAAAATACGACATAAATATTTATGATTTCAACATTGACGTCATACTGACGGTGTTCCCGAACAAACAAAACGTAGCATTATGTTGCATACGATACCTGAAAAATAATTATATAACACGTTGTTGAAATAACGTAGTTGAAATTTCTTTAAAAGCTCTCCAAATTCTTTGCTTCATTTACCAGAGTGGCGTATGATTCCATGCCATATTACATTACAGGCATCTTCGTAAGCCAAGCTCACTGTGGTATTTTTTATAAATGCTGCCCTTCGACCTTTATAAACATAAGGGTCGTGGTGTAGGCTAGTTCGTAGTCTTTGCTTGAGAATGCGAAACTCATATTTCATTTGCACCGTTATATGGCGTGATTTCAATAACAAGTTCGCCTTATGTTTGATAATTCTAGGGACAATAAGAGAGCCATTTCGTAAATTAGTTTGCAATTTCTATTATTACAATATATCGAAAAGAAATTCAATAATCAAAGCGCGAAAGCACTGTAAACCTACCAGTACTGACACCAATCTGCAGCTGGAGTGGTTTGTTCAGTCCAACTCTGAAGAAATTCTGTCGCATTAGGTCGATAATCTCTAGTCCAAGGTAGCCGATCTCAGAAGCGTGGCGATTCCCATTTGGGAGTGGGACACCTATAAAACGTGACGGGAAGTGATTTAATTAGTATTCTTATTTAATGTTAAAAAGGAATGGGTAAGACTTCATCTAAACGCTTCTCTCGATATGTTTAAATCATAACGTTAAACTAGGGTCGAAAAGATTGACAAAGATAGTAAATATTTGTAAGTGCAAGTCCATAACTTGCTTGAAATGGTGTTTTAAAACAATCTGTGATTGTGGCATACAACATATCGTAGTTTTACAACAAAAACCTCGTATCTACAGCTTTAAACAAGCTGTAAACACGAGATTTTTTGTTGAAAAGCAGCGATATCAAATAATTTAGGGAAAATGTAATACAAAAAGTATAATGATTTCTTACCTGACACCACCATATAAGTATCATTGATTGTCTCCACCTTGTAAACGTCATACGTGTCTATTTTACCATCAATGGCCGTGTACAGACGATTAAGAAGATCCACGACTTCAAGGGGGGATAACTCGATCGTCATCTGGGTGAAACTCACGAGACTAGAGAACATGACCGTCGCCGATTTGAAAAATTCCGAGTCAACTTTAGAATTTGTTTTCAGTCTATCTGCCACAGTTTTTGGCAACATTTGATACAGAAGGTTATCCGTCTTGTCCTTTTCTTTGTTCAGTTCTTTAGACGCTTTAGCCAGGACTTTAGAGTAGTTCTGTATGTTACTTGTAAGCGACTCGGAGAAGTAGAGGATCACGGGACACGTCAGAATAACGACAGCTGACGTCACGGCGTAAATAATGATGCTGCGTTGGACGGACACTGTCGTGAGATTGATGGACGTGTTGATACGTTTGGCGACAGTTTCCTGCACGCCGTAGATGTAGTCAACTCTAAGCGTGACGTTGTCGTAGTAGGACTGTGCTTTATCTAGCGACAGATAGGAGCCGGACATGTTGCTATATTTTATGACGTCACGGAACTCACGTATGGCGGTCGTGATCAAAGCCTGTGAATCGGAAATCTCAAAGAATGGATCAACGAGATCGGAATAGAACGTGGAGACTCTGTAGTTGTAGTTAAATCGGTGAATGCGGTTGAAATAATAATCGTAGTAGGTGGTGTCTGGAAAGTTTCCTTGTGCAAAGAAAACTGCGCCGTACGCCCTCTCGGCACCGGAGTCCAGCAAACATCGAACGATCTTCTGGAAAACAACCAAAGACTTCCAAATGATTCCAAACCCACCTTCTTTGATTCTGGTCAACATCCATTCGATAATGAATTCGACAATATCCCCATAAAAGGTAATTTCGTCATAAACGATGGACGTATCTGGGTCAAGTTGGGTACGGTGGGAGTTAATATACGAAATTAGCTTCTTCTCTGATCGGTATTCTGGTCTCGGATGGGTGGCGAATTCTTCAGGCCATGTCCACATTTCTTCAAAGGCTTTGTCGGTGTCGTCATAGCCACTAAGCAGGAATCTTTTGGTGCCAGGTCCGAGCCTGCTGATGTACAGTATGCTCAGATCTCGCTCTCTCTGTATGGTGTTAATCAGCCGGCCTAGATAGACGGCCTTTAACATGGTTTGTTGGGCCTGGAAAAAGATACAGAAAACCGTCGTTGGAAGATAAGAAGTCGCAAAAGGTAAACTGCTCGTTAAGCAACGAATTGATTTGCATATCTAGGGATCTACATATTTCTCAGATATCGAAAGAAATTCCCAATTTTCATTCGAACACTGGGACGATACGTCGACGTGTTGTATGAGAAGACTCTGGTATCTATAGAGGAGTAACTTAAATAGTGCCTTATTCGAAGTGTCTATTATCACTGGTGGTGAATTCGGCCAGCGAGTGACGTTTTTCGCTACAACAAGGTACAGACAGGCTATTTTGCGTTTAAATGTGAGTTTAAAGATCTGATTGGATAGTTTTTCTAATAACAATTAATTTGTTCTAAAAATAGACCGGGTTTGCTGATATGTATTGACAAACCGTCGGTGTTGTTATAAAATCTCGTAACTACGGCTTTATCGAAGCCGTAGTTCCGATATTTTATAACAACACCGACGGAATACAATGATCGCGAAAAAACGTCCCTAGCTTTGGCCGAGTTCACCACCAGTGATTATTATATGTAAGTATCTATAAAACTTGAAAAGCATCATAGTTTATGTAAATAATTCGGAACTGTGAAAAAAGAAACTGCTCGTTTTGAACAATGTCTTTTTTTTGTCCGTAATTGGTGACGATTTTGGAGAAATTAGTCTGTTGGACAGTTTTGAAGCTGAAGGGGCACTTCATTTATTTACTTGAACCCGTAGCTTATTGGGCTGGGAAGAACATATATATTCGCTATACATACGTCTGATAGGTCTGCACTCTCCTTGACGTTTGCCACCAGTGAATACAGCGTGAAAGACCATCCACCGATTATTGGTACGAAAATGAGCAGAAGGAATTTGGCTAGATGAATCCATTTGCCGGTGTTACTGAGGTAGTCAACTTTCCAAAAACGACCTGAAAGGAAAACTTATCCTTTTCCAAACAAACTCTTGTTTTGGTGCTTTTATTTGAAGATTTTTGGGGAATACATTGAGACAAAGGAATCAAATGCTGATAACCAGCATTTTGTCATTTCCCCTCGAAGCTTTCCATGTCATAAATGATTTTAACACCTTCTTAAATTATAAGACAAAGTTTTGACTTCCCCAATAGAATAGGTTTGAGAAAACATTGAGGCAAAAGAAGAAAATGCTGATCATCAGCATTTTCTCATTTTGTCTCAATATTTTCTGTACTATATCGTAGCAAATTCCGTCTTTATCGACATCCACGTTATCGTCTGCAGTAGTTTTGAAATTGGAACAGACCAAAGTTCTGTCGTTTGGGAAAGGGCTAAACATCTTGCTTTCCATAATATTGATGTCATTGTCTACAACACGTTTCGGATTTGAACAAGGGCAGGAATTTTGTCGTCAGAGAAATGGTTATTCGTTTCACGAATGATAAAAGGTTCAGAGTTGTAATGTTCTAATTCTAAATCAAACGCGTTTCAAAGAACAAACAGATGAATCAATTAGAATGATAGCATATGGTACAAAAAAAAAAGTACAGAAAAGATGAAAATCATTACTTGCTTTTAGCTTGGGTGGCATCTTGTCAGAGCAAATAAAAGGGTGAGAATCACATGCTATTTTGGCCTTTTAATGGTTTTCTGGGAAAAAGAAAAGGTTTTAAAGGTTTCCTCTAGGTTTGAAAGGTTTCGATAAAAGGCCTGTACAACGTACACATTTCCTACTTTTGGAATCAATATGGCCTATTTTGTCGTCAGAAACCCATTTGAAATTTGACTGTCCTAGAATTGTGTTGTTCGGGATAGAGGTAAAAATGCTCACCACATCCTATGTTCGTATTTCCAGCTATAAGTTGTTGACTAATGTGGGAAAAGGAGCTCCCGCGTTTGGCTGATAATCTGAAATAAAAAATCAAAACAAGATTTCGTCTTGAATCAAGGATACTATCGGACTAATTAGCCTAGCTGGTTGTTATTTCTTTTAAAATTACTAGCCTATATTAATAAAGATTTTCAATCCCCAATTGATTTCAACGTGTAACAGTGCAATAAAGGCAGTATACCTGATAAAGGATAAAATACTTTGCAATATTTAATTCCTTCCAAAACGACCAGCTTGAAAGCTGCTGAAGACGGCAAAATAGTTGTTGATATTTAATCGAATTTATTTACATTATGCCTACATAACAGAGAAACTGTTGATGTAAAACAAGAAAATTCTGGTTAGATCTATTAACATTTCCTTCTTTCATATCAGTGATTTTCCAATCTCGTTTGCTCAGAAACGTCAAAACCGGATCTTATCTTGGGAAAGGGAAAATGCAGATTCTAGTACTGTAATTTATTACAAAAAAAAAAAAAAAAAAAAAAAAAAAATAGATAAATAAATCTAAATAAATAAAATCCTCACCTTTCAAGTTCAGTTTTCATTTCCGTTAATTTACCTTATTCCAGGTATTTGCGTCTATTCTTTTATAATTTCATTTTCAAAACTCTATTTTTTTGCGTTGCTGTTTTATTTTTTATTTTTAAAATCTGTGTGAATATATTTCAACAAGTAGCCTACGTTTTGTTTTATCCAACCTAAAATTTTGTTTCTGGTATAAAATGACATAACGCTATCATTTATATGAAGAATGATTTGAGCCAGGACATGAAAAAATGGGTCTCAAAGACAATGTCATTCGATTTTAACATGGGTCTAGATTAGCCTATGTATACACGCAGTCTGATCGATGTTCATGCCGCTCTCTAGTAGCACATTCAAAAACGTCTATAACAAGTTTAAATGAGCTGTATAGATCCGGATCAGACTTCATTTAGGCACAATCTGATCTGAATACACGATAGTCTCAAATTGTCTTTTTTTAACGAAAACCTCGTAAATGCAGCTTAAAACAAGATACAGTTATGAGGTTTTCGTTGAAAAGCAGCGAAATGCTATTAAGGACCTTTTTTCCAGATCCCGGCTTATTTGTATTGGTTAATTGCTTCAGCATCCAGGGGATATAACAGCTATCACAGGCATGACGACTTAACCTTTCCCAAACAGAAAGATAGACAGTTCTCAATTGAAAGCAGTTGCAGACGACAATATACATGATTAATAAAGATAAAGTTCGTGTACAGTATAGCACAGAAAAATTGAGACAAAAGGAGAAAATGCTGGTTTAGCCTACCTCAATGTTTTCCTAAGCATAATCTATTAGGAACGTCAAAATAAGGTATTGTTCGGAAGACTCTTGTTGACTCATCACAAGACCATGGCTTTGGAAAACACCGTAGAAAATAATAAAAAAATGCTACAAACAATTGCTTCATTTCACACTATGTTTTCTATCCAAAAAGAACAAAAAATGTAAAAAAAAAATGTAAAAAAAAATCCACATGAATTTGTCGTCTGTAACATTTATCAAGTTGGAAGTCTGGAATTGTTCGTTTGGGAGAGGGTTATGGCTCCGGGAGACATAACAGGTACCAAGTATAATAACCCGTAATTGGACATTTTGCAAGTATTTATCGTCATACTCAAACCATTAGCAGCCGATTTCCAGATTACGCGCGAGCGCTTTACGTGAGTCGATATTTGAAATGACGAACTGATTTATCTTCTTTTACGCACGAACCTTTAAGAAAAATATTTTATTTTATTTATTTATTTATTTTATCTGTTTATTTATTAGATCTAATCAATTAGTAAATGGGTTGTAGGCCCCCATATTAGGGCTTTTTTGTGTGTACACATTATGTATGATCAAGGAGTTTTTATCCTCTTCAACCTCCTTGGTATGATAAAGTGGGTTCTATTTTATAAGGTGTTTGTGGTTTGTTTATTATTTCTTTTCATTTTCTCCTTTTATTTCTTTCATAATTGAGACTGGTTGTTCATGATTCAAGTTCGCGAAAAATGCCAGTGACGATATCATAAAGCATCAAGAAAGGCAGACGTTGCCTACATAGATGTCTACAGTGGTAAGAAATGGTAAGAAATGGTAAGAAAAAATGTGCGTGAACTTTTGCGAATTTGGTTGAGTGCGCGACTTTTACCGGACCGTTTCTGACAGGAAGTGCTAAAGCGGAAGTATAAATCGGACCAATGAAATTGTCCGTTACATCGCTATCAAAGTCGTCGGTAGGCAACACCGTAAACAACTTTTCAGATAATCGATTGCACGATTACACACGTCTAACGGAAAATCAGGAACGAGATTAAATCGATAGCAGAATTAAATTGATAAACAGATTATTGAGATAGTAAGTGTATTGTCATATATTTTGAATTAAACAATCGTTACTGAATGAACGTGAAACGGTTATGTTTGATATTTTTTGTGTTAGATGCTTGCAAAGAGAAAAGTTTACATTTTCAAACCTAAAAATTTATTTGTTATGTGTGTAAGTTATGCCATTGTTGTCGAACGAGCTGCCTTTTACTGACTCTCTCCAGAATACAATCTTAGTCATTTGAAACTAAGGCATTGAACACACTAAGTCGGGAAGTTTCTAGTTAGCCGGTCCCCAAACTAAATGGTTGCCAGTAAAGTGACAAAATAGAGTAATTTTTCATCAATACAGATTAAAATGAGCGGGGGTGTGGGGGCAGCAGCCCCCAAAAATACTTCATAATAAATAGGGACCGGTAGGGAAGTTTCTAGTTAGCCGGTCCGCAAACTAAATGGTCGCCTGTAAAGTGATAAAATAGAGTAATTTTTCATCAATAAAGTAGAAAATGAGCGGGGGTGTGGGGGCAGCAGCCCCCATAAATAATTTCAAAATAAAATAAAGCAGGGGTGTGGGGGCGGCAGCCCCCAAAATACTTCCTAGAAAATAGGGACCGGTATACTAGATGTGTTCCAACCGGTATACTATAATGCAACCAGTCAGTCATGATGATGAATGAAAATAGGAAAACGACAACATGTTTTAAAATCATGGGGTACTCTCTGGTTGACCAGTCGCAAAAATAGCGGAATGGCAAAACAACCAACACATTTGGGTACCGGTAGTCTCTGGTTTACCAGGAGCAAATTCTGTCCTATCCTATTTTATATGGGTTAGGGTAGGGTTTGGAATAAAAATCGGAACACTTCCAGTTTAGTGGTCCCTACCAAAATGGCGTCCATTCACCTTGTACACTTGGATGTTTTATGGGGGCTGCCGCCCCCACACCCCCGCTTATTTTTATTTTAAAATCATTTATGGGGGCTGCCACCCCCACACCCCCGCTCATTTTCATTTTCATTGATGAAAAATTACGCTATTTCATCCTTTTACTTCTTAATGTGAGGTAACAGAATGGCGGCCATTTTGTCTGGGGACCGCTAAACTGGAATCTACCCTAAAAATCAAAACTTGTGCAGAAAAATTTGGGTAGTCTCTGGTTTATCTGGAGCAAATTCAGTCCTATCAAATTTTATATGGTTTGGGTTAGGGGGTAAAAATCAAAATTCATGTAAAAAGAATCTAAAAAGTGTCAAGAAAAAGAGCAAGGGGGGGGGGGGGGACGACAGTCTCCCATCATACATTAGCCCAAAAAACAAAGCACTACAATTATTGCCCCGGTATATCTTCCATAAAAAAATGTTGCACATTATTTCTTACAAATTTATGTCCTGGTGGACTTCATTTTGTTTGGACTGTTAAAGTAGAAGAGTTCCATAAATATTCTTGTTCTTGCAGAGTATGGCAGCACCTCAGCCAACCAGTATGACTCGAGCCAAGTCGTGGAGTCCCGAGGCAGAGGAGGCATGGCGATTTCAGGTGGCTGGATACAGAGACATGTATGATTATCAAAATGCAAAGAAAGGGGCAGAGGTAAGCAGGGCTAGAGATATAGGTGGAAAATGTTCACCTGAACCTAAGAATACTAACAGAATAATCAATACTCGCCAGAAATGGTACACTGTCGAACAGTCGATACTTTACGAAACCATTGTGACTTTGTAATCTGTATGTGTTCTCATGTCAATACGGAAAACAGTCTCGAATATATATTTTGCAAACCATTGAAGCACGCAAATACTGGGGTCAGATTCAGTTGAAAAATTTCTACAGATCTATTAGATGGCATGTTGGCTTTTCAAATTGAAAATGCTAAATATTTTATTCAATATTTAATTTATATAGTTCAGTATAACCCTAAGTTGTGGATTCTTATTGGAATCATCCTGTAAAGAGAACTCACAATATAAGGTTTGGAATTGGGGAAAAAAAAAACAAAAAAAAAAAAAAACAACAACAAACAAACAAATTTCTGATCCCTTTATCTTCTCTTATCTGTTGCTCTGGGTAAGACTAATTTCAGCCTTTTCAGAAGAATCATGATTATAAGCTGATCCAAATCTAAAGGTGCTGCAAATGACAAAAATAAATCAGGATCTTGTAGAAAGGCCCTTAAGGCCTTTGTGACCAGATCAGCCTATGGCATATGTACATGTATGCGCACAGTCTGATCAAGATCCATTTTGAACCATGCTCATGTGTACTCAGATTCTCTTATTCTTGTTTCGGCACAAATTTTGAGATATAAGACAGGCTTTTTTTCATAAAAGCATTTGAAAAGTAATCCGTTCATCTCACCAAAATGAATATGAGCCTGGATCTGGAAAAACATCCCTTAAGGCTTTTGAGCCCAACATAGATCCAGATCAGCCTGTGCATACGTACAGTCTGATCAGGATCCATGTCGTTCTCTAATAGCTTCTTCGTGACATGTAGTAACTCAAAAAGAGTAGCATGGATGCATATTGGACTGCATTTGAGAACCCGGCTCAATTATTTAATTCTCTTATTGCAGGTTACAAGATGGCCAGAAAATGGTTATGTAAAAAAGCTTCAAAGAAAAGATGGATGTTGGTATTATTATAACAAAACAAGAGAACTATTAGACAAAGATATAAACAAGTGCAAACTTTATGTGTATTAAACTTTTATTTAAAATCAAATCTATTTAAACAAACCATTTGAATTTTTAGTCACACAATTTCAACTTGTTTATATGCAAAAAAGAGGGAGTGTTTTTCTCATATATCTGTTTGTGTTAAATGTATGTTTATAAAATGTGAAAAGTGTCTTTGTTAGTTCTGGGGGTGGGTTAAACTTTTATCAAGCAGTCAAAGTTCAAAACCATAGATAATTATATAGTGAGTGCTTTAGAAAACACTGGGAAAAAAGAGATAAATTCATGCCTAGGAAGAATATGATTGCGGTATATATTTCTCACAATCTTATTCTTATAAATGGAATTATTTGTTCCAATATTAATTTTCTATGAAACAGAAATATATTTATTTAAGGTAGAATACCCGTAATGAGATTCGCACAACATTGGAATTATTTGGACGACATAGGTAGTTCCACCGCCGAATGTTTACAACCGCCCCCGAAAATGTTCTGCTAGGTGACAACAACACTCAGAAAAGGTCGATGTTGTACGGATCTCAAAATGACACATTACAGGTATTCTACCTTAATATGACTGTTTGGAAAGGGTGTGTTATAAAGCTGTTCACACATGGAGCTGTACTGTTTGCTACATTATTGCACAAATGTGTTACAATGCAAGAAAAATGTTTTTTGCACCATTGAATGTATGACAAAATCATAAATAACCTAAAGTGTGTTTTGATTCTTATAAACAGAAATGTATAGGTAAAAAAAACATTACTAACAAAAACATTAGGAAAGAATAGTTGATAAATTTGTCACAGTTTGTGGGCTTGCTATGTGTTCAATATTATTTATTTTTAACACACAATGTTTATATCCTTTGCACATTTACTCGTGACAATCCGACAGGGTCCTGCTTTAATTCACATATCAAATAAGATGGGATTTGGAAAAAAGGCCCTTCTGGCATTTGAAACATGGATCCTGATCAGACTGTCTAACAGAGTATACATGCAGCCTGATCAAGATCCATGCTGTTCTCTTATACTATCTTCATGGCACGTAGAAACTATATGAAAGCAGCATGGATCCTGATGGCACCAGGGCACAGGCTGATCTGATTCCATATTGGCCACAAATGCTATGAGGGTCCCTTTTCCTGGTCCATCCTCACATCTATATCAAGGGCTTTTTGGAAAGCTATTGCAGGTGTATATTAAACAGTTACAAATGCCAATGAAATTCACTTATTGTTGAATTTTAGAAAAAGGCAACAGTTAAATACATAAATTGCACAAATGATAGTTTTTCACTGAGCCCTTGACATGCAGTAGTTACATATATTCTTTCATAAATAGATATATTCAAGGGTAGAACATTCATTTGCAGTGAAGGTTAATTGACAAATAAATGTTCAAATTATTGTGACTTTGTTTCCATTGCCGATAAACAAAGTGTTTTGCAAAGCATTTAAAACACATCAAATGTCTCTTACAAAAGGTTTTGTTTCCAACAGAGATAAATAAACAGAAGTAATAATTTGTCAGTGTCATTGCAAAACCTTGTATCTACAGCTTGATTACAGCTGTTGATACAAGGTTTTGCAATTACACTGACAAATTGCTGTATTTTGGAGACAAAGTCAATACAAATTATTGCCATGGTAACTAGTATTGTTTTGTATCCATGTTACATGTAAACAGTGAAAACAATTCACGAGGATGAGTTTGCATTTGTGACGCGTCACACAATAAAGGACCTTGTGTGAATTCAACAAAATTAAATTTCGAGAAATTGGCTCTAAAAGGACCTCATGTGAATTCCTTGAAATCGAATTTCAAGAAATGGGCCATACTCAGCAGACATCAACTAGTTGCTGTACTTGGAAAATGTGAATTTTATATAGTAAGATATGAAAATCATTTTAGATTCAGAAAATAATCTAGGAGTGAAAAATTTCGACCCTAGTCAGGCTGCGCATACTGCACAGCCTGACTGGGGTCAATACTTTTCACACTTCCCTAAAGGTCCCTTTTCGGGTGATGGGTCACATCTAAAATCGTAATGCTTCTCAAAACATGTGCATATAACATTAGGAGCTTTTAATCCAAAGGGCTTTGTGCAAAATTACTGCAAGTGCACATACTTCTTTTTGCACTTGCAGTAATTGGCCACTTAGTATTGCATAAATTTAGTTAGTTTAGAATTAGTATAATCAGCAAAAACTGCCATCTATGTTTTTGTCAAACTGCTGCCCATTAATTTTAACAAAATAACGCTACAAATTATTCTCAGTTAAGTTCAAAATGCAGTAACTACAGCTAAGTTAAGTTGTATTTATAACATTTTCAACATGCACAACAATTTGAAGCTTGCTTTCTCTTGTGGCCTAACCCTTTTCCAATTGACTTTTGAACAAAATCTTATTAATAAATTATAGCATGGAAAACATCAAAAGAAAAGGAGAAAATGATTGTTTCAACAACATTTTCTTCTTTTCTTTCATTGTTTTCCAAACATATCTCTTAGAGACACGTCAAGTTTGGGAAAGGGTTTGTTTTTATTTCCTTGCAAATTAGAAGAGCATTACAAGCACTCAAATAGCTAATTTGCATCTTTTTTTTTTTCAATTGAAAGCAAATCTATTTCCTCATTAAAAAATAAAATTTGCTGTTTAAAACGTCACTACACTGTTATATGTTTATAAAGCTACATTGCTTAAAAGTGATAGTATAAAATACTGCTTTGTTTTTACATATCAAATATCAAACTGCTGTTGTATCTTTATGTGGATGAAAAAATAAATTTATAAAACCGAACATATTTCTATTCTTTTCGCCCTTTCCCAAATGACAAAATAAGAAAGTTTTCCAATTTGAAAGCTGCTGCAGATGACAAAATAGATGCCGATGAAAATAGAATTTTGGAACAATAAGGTGGAGAAAATATTGAGGCAAAAGGAGAAAATGCTGATTCACAGCATTTTCTTCTTTTGCTTGAATGTTCTCCCAAGGCTTTTCTATTAGGGACGTCAAAACCATGTCTTGTTTAGGAAAGGGTTAATCTTTTGCTTCTCAGCCCATTGCGGCGGCGACCATAGCCCAGTTAGTAGCACATTGGGCTCTTCTATTATGAGGTTACGGGTTTATCCTTGGCCGCATTTACTAATTTCTGACATTTATCTCCAATCAATGGGCAGATAATTATTTACAGATAAACCCAATCTGATAGAGTAACATCTGAGAGGCAACAGTAATGGGTCATCTATGACAAACCAAAAATCTGTTAAATTTACTCTAGTCTGAAACCAATCAAATCACTTTTTATGTACGATTTTCAATGACAAGCACATGCAAACACATGCTTCTGCACTGACTGTATGGTCCTTGTCACCTAATTTTTCAGTTTCAATCAGAATCTTGAAAGCGTTTCTTTAATTGGTCATTGAAGATGACTCATTGCTGGTGCCTCCCAGATGTTACTGTATTAGTAAGTTAACAATGGATTTTAATCGGTAACCTATAACGGAGAGAAGAAGAAGCTGTAAAATCGGAGGTACATTCTTTGGACCTAGATTTGAGCTAGGATCTGGAAGAACGTCCTTCATAGCATTTAAGACAGCTCTGTTTCAAAATCAGCATATACCTAATTGCAGTCTGATTGGGATCCATACTGCTGTCTTACGGTGGCTACAGGTCACAAAAAACCTTCTGGAGACCAACATGGTTCATGACCAGACTGCATGTATACGCAGGCTGATCTTGAACCATGTTGGGCCCTAAAGCCTTAAAGGACCTTTTCCCAGATTCTGGCTCAAATTTGCTTTTTTCAAAAAGATGTCTAAAGATTTTTTAAGATATTTTAGTGTTTTTAAAGAGCAAGATTCAGACTGAGGTGTACTGAATGATCCATACTTTATACAAATGATGTCATTGTGACGTCATTAGCATAATGTATGGGGCATTCGGAACACCATATTTTACAAATTATGCAGCATTTGGAACAACTTAGTTGATTCTCTCTCATATTGTTTCTACACAATTGACCAAGGGGTTCCATAAAAAGTATAGAGTACATATAGTACACATGCTCCCGTTGAGCGACTTAAAAATTGTCTAAACAATTTGGGAAATCTTAGAAAATTTTGATCTAAAGAATGCACCTCTGATACATAGGCACAGGCAAATGGAAAAGCAGATTGAGAAAATGATACCAGTATATCTTTGCCTTTGGAAGCATTATGTAAATTAACAGTTCACAAGTCATTCAGTTCTATATTTTTAATAACTATATTTGACTTTTATCATGACATGTTGGAAGCAAAAATAATTTCAGCATCATCTAACTCATAAACTGGTTCTGTGACTTCCTCCCACAATTCCCTGGGTACTTCCAGTGTTTTGAACATGTGGATGCTTGTATCATTGAAAATATTGTCAAAGTCTGAGGCACAGTCTAGCTCTGTTTCTTTAGTATAGGGCTGAATCTGAAAATACAATTTACATACAAATATTTTAGCCTCAAGGTATACCTCACGATAAATGTCCTGGCAGAGCATCTCATTCGATTAGCATGGGCTGCTCTGCCAGGACATTTATCATGAGGTATAATTATCTGTAACAAAAATCATAAGACAGAAAGAAGAGGAAGAGCGAAAAAGATACAACTATGTAGGTCATGATCTCTTGCTCTGTAATCATCATTAAGTTGAATTTCAACTACACAGAGCGAATAATTTTTACTTGCAGATATTTCGACAATATCGCAGTCTTCATCAGCATAGTGGTCAGTGATGTGAGTCATGTGACGTAGCACGGTCACAGGACAAAAAGAGAGAATTATACACAAGCCATCAACATCAAACAACGGAGACTATCACAGAACTGAGATGAGGGCCTGGAGCTACCACCTGTGTATAATTCTCTCTTTTTGTCCTGTGACTGTGCTATATCGCATGACTGACACCACTAATCATTAAGCTGATGAAGACTGTGCAAAATTGTTGAAATATCAATAAGTCAAAATTATTTGCTCTGAAATTCAACTCAAAGAGGGAAAAAGATGTTTTGAGAAATTGTTTAATGCAATTAGTTTTGCATTCAAATATAAGGATGTATTTATGTTTTCCCTCCAAATATAAGGTTACATTTAATTAGGTTGTAGGTAAAATCAAATTGAAAATTAAAGATGAATACAGTGGCAGATCCAGGATTTCTGTGAGGGGGTTTGAATATACAAATATTAGGGTTCATTTTCCTAGTACTACACAATTTCGATTGAATTTCTGCATGAACATGAAATAATCAGTCCAAAGTTTGTTTGAACAACCCCACCCCGCAAACCCCTCTGGATCCACCACAGGAATTAACAATTATACTTTTATTCTTTCACAAGACAAACAAGCCCTGGTTCTAAACTCCCTTATAGAATATGTCTCATAAACATTTAGGCAAAGAAAGAAAATGATGTCCAGCATTTCCTCCTTTTGCCTCAATATTTTCTGTCCTACATGGCACATAAACCCTTACTTCATCAACACCCATTTCATGATCTGCAATAGCTTTCAAATGAAAAAGTGTTAAAAATTTGTCATTCAGTAAATATCATATCTTAACCCATTCCCACATAATGATGACTTTTGATGCCTCATGAGAAAAAGGCTTTGGAAAACATTGTGGAAAATAACGAAATTGCTTGTGACAAGCAATTTCTTCATTTTTGACTATGTTTTCTACCTCAAAAGACCGACAAATTAAAAATTTCATTCACTTGGAATTGTGGTCTGCAACACCTTTGAATTTAAACTAATCTGAATTTTTACCATCTGGTAATGGCCTAATGGGTTAATTTGATTACCTTCATAACATATCCTGCTGTTTTGCTGAGAATTCTGCTTGGTGTTCTGAAGAAACAACAAGATGTGTTTGTGAAACATGAATGCCTCCGAAATGGCCAATGTTAAGTTTTCAGACACACAGACAGATGTCTGAACAGAGACGTACACCAATAAAACAATATGCCCCTGAGCTTTTAACACAGTGGCATAAAAATAAAATAATTTCTTTCAAAACCATAAATTTCCTCTTCAATCTTTGTACAAGAAAATGTGTGTTCTTTCAATAACTTGAAAATGCATTTGCAAAACAATTGCTCTAATTGTTTCAAATTATTGCATTATTACAAGATGTGTTTCACACATTTTTGGAACCCTGCGAATGGCCAGCCAGTTTTTGCTTATGAGATGCCTCAATCTGAATGCTTGGTACTTGTCGATTCCCCCTGCATGACCTCAGGCATATGGCAGAAATGTGTCTACGATAACCATTTAGGCATTTTTTTTACTAGCTGGCGGTTCACTGACCAGTCACTTCAGTTCTAACCCGGCAGACCTGCTTCCACTGTTTTTCAAAATGTTTGACCTCCCGCTTTCAAGGCAGGCACCCTAACCATTAGGCCACGGAAGAGGTTGTATTATGCAATACTGATAGAATGGTAAGTCAAAACATAATGTAACTATATTTTGGTTCTGATATTATGGCACATGTTTACAAACCCTAAGTAAACAAGGGTAAATCTTTTTTTAATTTCAATACAATTTTACATGTGTTGGTTCGAATCTTGCAGGTGTGAGACCTGCAAGTTTCGAACCATCACATGTAAAATTGCAGTAGTTTTGAGATTGATATTGTTTTGTTTACATAATGTAAATTTTGTAAACATGTGCCATATCATCTTGATCAGACTATACCTCTCAATCATCTTTGTGAAGCTGTTGCCAATGATGATAATATGTTGCAGGTAATCTTGATGCCAGTTACTCCACAAAACATTGTTATAAAGGGCCTTTCCACAATGTGGCATATAATATACAGTCACTCTGTCTGTGTTACATCTCTGTTTTCCTTCCTATGATAAAAGAAATCAAGTTTTAAGTATGTTTATAGTTTTTAGATATTAAAGAAGAGGATCTGTACAAGTACAAAGCTACAACAAGAGCCGTCAGAGAAAAACGACGCTCCCCGAAAAAGGCATTGTCACAATAAATGTTAATCCGAGTCTTCTCTGATATAAATACGCTCTTTGATATTTTGATTTTTCGCCCCTTTCCAATGACACGGCCTCAAATCCAAAAACAGGGAACAGTACATCGGCATTATGTCACAGGGAGTTCACATGGTAAGTTTCATATGACTTAGCCCAAGGGTTATGGAGAAATCGCTCCGGACGGAATGACGGACGGACCGGACAGACAGACAAAGCGGTGACTATATGCTCTCCCTTCGGGGAGCATAAAAAATACATGTATATGTTTACCCTTTCCCACTTTACAATTTCTTTATTTTCTACAATGTTTTCAAAAGCTTTTATTTTGTGAAAGGTCAAAAAGTGCCCATGGGTGGGAAAAGGTGAAAATAAAAGATTATTTTCATACCTTGTTTACGTCTGTTACTGTCATATTGAGGGTGTGTAAAAAGTTATTCTCCTCTGCTGTAAACACAGGGTCATACACTTCACAATCTTCTATACCTCTTTACAATATACAGTGTAACACACATCCCACCCCCTAAACTTCAAACTTTTGTTACAGGGGATATAATAATCTTGCCATACCTTGTTTACGTCTGTTACTGTCATATTGAGAGTGTGTAAAAAATTTTTCTCCTCTACTGTAAACACAGGGTCATACACTTCACAGTCTTCTATCTTTGTCTATTAAATAAAAAAATAAAATTGACATATAGTTTGAAAGATGAGAATCACCATCGTTTACATGTATATGCGGTCACTCCCGTCTGTCGAACTATAGTATGTCTCCTCTACTGTAAACACACTTCACAATCTTCTATCTCCGTCTACAACAAGAGCTGTCTGAAGAGAGCGTGCTCGATTTTCTAAGTTGCATAGTATAAGGGGGCATAACTCCAAATAAAGTGGAGCCAGGGTCATGGGCCCTGGTAGTAAGGTAGAGGGTGTGATGGTGAATAAGTATTCCAAGTTTGGGTTGAATCCCTTTGATAGTATGGAAGTTATTGATGTTTGAAAAAACTTTAACCTTTGTTGCAACGCCGACGCCAACGCCGACGCCCGGGTGACAGTATAAGCTCTCATTTTCTTCGAAAAGTCGAGCTAAAAACAGCAAAACCAAAATCGAACATTTAGCATTGCAGGTTTGGAAAGGATTAATTGTAGACAATGTTTTTCTCTGCAAGTTCTTTCAGAAAATCTTGAATACAATGACTTTTATTTTCATATGTTTCAAGGATATGACTTCAGACTTTCTTTTAGATAACTTGTCAAAAGTTTGAATACATCTTTAATAGAGTAAGACTAAAGATTTACTCTGCATGTGTACCTCAAACTCGAGCCTGAGTGCCTTCAATAAGGCCAGTTGATATCTAGCAATGTAAGAATCCATGAAGTTTCCGAGACCATAACACATCAAGTCCATCTTTGGCTTCTCATTTTCTGAAAAAACAAAATCAAACAGCGATTAAAATCACGATATCTAACGGATTTCCGGAGTGGAACCATTACCAAATGGTAAAATTTTGGTCAGGTCCAAAGTCAAAGATAATGCAAATGACGCTTTCAAGCACATGGATATTACATTTCTGTCTTTTTGGGTAGAAAATGTTGTGGGAAATGAAGAAATTGCTTGTGATGAGCGATTTCTTAATTACCACAATGCTTTCCAAAGTCTTTAACTTGTTGGGTGTCAAAAAGCATCAATATGTGGCAATGGGTTAAAGATATGTACACTAAGGCAGATTATATAGCTTTATGACCCATTGAAAAGCTAAGGTCATGATGGTGTAAATCAAATGTGACCTTGGTTAAAAGCTTCATGCAAATGAATGAAGAGGCAGAGTCAAACCATTGACCCCTTTGTTACAAGTCCTGCTTAATCAAAGCACCAAAGTTGTCCCTACAATGTACTAACAAGCAAATTCGTTGAATTGATATCCCCCGCCGAACATATTTTCATTGTCAATAAAGTAGCGCGGAAACGAATATAACTCTGTATGTAAATGGCTTCAACAGAACGAATATCACTCTGTATGTATATGGCTTCAACAGAACGAATATCACTCTGTATGTATATGGCTAAAACAGTCAGGGGCAGTAACTCTAAATTCGGCGGTCGAACCAGGTAACCCCGACGATATGCGCATGTCCTCATTGTAGTAAAGCTGTGTGCCAAGTTTCATTGAAATCCAGTATATAGTTTTCAAGAAATAGCGCGGAAACGAATATCACTGTATGTATATGGCTTAATCAGTCAGGGGCAGTAACTCTAAATTTGACGGTCGAACCGGGTAACCCCGACGATATGCGCATGTCCTCATTGTAGTAAAGCTGTGAGCCAAGTTTCATTGAAATCCGATCTATAGTTTTCAAGAAATAGCGCGGAAACGAATATCACTCTGTATGTATATGGCTAAAACAGTCAGGGGCAGTAACTCTAAATTTGACGGTCGAACCGGGTAACCCCGACGATATGCGCATATCCACTTTGTAGTGAAGCTGTGAGCCAAGTTTCATTGAAATCCAATCTATAGTTTTCAAGAAATAGCGCGGAAACGAATATCACTCTGTATGTATATGGCTTAAACAGTCAGGGGCAGTATCTCTAAATTCGGCGGTCGAAGCGGGTAACCCGACGATATGCCCATGTCCACATTGTAGTGAATCTTTGTGCCAAGTTTCATCTAAATCCGGTCTACAGTTTTCAAGAAATAGCGCGGAAACGAATATCACTCTGTATGTATATGGCTTAAACAGTCAGGGGCAGTAACTCTAAATTCGACGGTCGAACCTGGTAACCCCGACGATATGCGCATGTCCTCATTGTAGTAAAGCTGTGAGCCAAGTTTCATTGACATCCAGTCTATAGTTTTCAAGAAATAGCGCGGAAACAAATATCACTCTGTATATATATGGCTAAAACAGTCAGGGGCAGTAACTCTAAATTCGGCTGTGGAACCGGGTAACCCCGACGATATGCGCATGTCCACTTTGTAGTGAAGCTGTGTGCCAAGTTTCATCGAAATCCGGTCTACAGTTTTCAAGAAATAGCGCGGAAACGAATATCACTCTGTATGTATATGGCTAAAACAGTCAGGGGCAGTAACTCTAAATTCGGCGGTGGAACCGGGTAACCCGACGATATGCGCATGTCCTCATTGTAGTAAAGCTGTGTGCCAAGTTTCATCGAAATCCGGTCTATAGTTTCCAAGAAATAGCGCGGAAACGAATATCACTGTATGTATATGGCTAAAACAGTCAGGGGCAGTAACTCTAAATTCGGCGGTGGAACCGGGTAACCCCGACGATATGCGCATGTCCACTTTGTAGTGAAGCTGTGCGCCAAGTTTCATCGAAATCCGGTCTACAGTTTTCAAGAAATAGCGCGGAAACGAATATCACTCTGTATGTATATGGCTTAAACAGTCAGGGGCAGTAACTCTGAATTCAATGGTCGAACTGGGTAACCCCGACGATATGCGCATGTCCTCTTTGTAGTGAAGCTGTGTGCCAAGTTTCATTGAAATCCGGTCTATACTTTCCAAGAAATAGCGCGGAAACGAATGTCGGACGGACGGACGGACGGACATGGCAAAAACAATATCCCCCCCGAAAAA
Source organism: Fragum sueziense (assembly GCA_963680895.1). Classification (NCBI taxonomy): domain Eukaryota; kingdom Metazoa; phylum Mollusca; class Bivalvia; order Cardiida; family Cardiidae; genus Fragum; species Fragum sueziense. The sequence goes on from OY804597.1 coordinate 36,477,469, forward strand.
TTTTTTCGGCGGGGGATAACAAGAAACCAATGCAGGACTTTTTGGCAAAAGACACTTTGGTCAGAATGTTTTGGCCTGGACGATTTGGCCACGCACTTTTTGGCCAGCCTTATAGGAAAACAGGACGTTTTGGCCAAAGTAAACTTGTATTATGTTATTGTAGATTATTTGCTAAATAAATGTAATTTTTGATTAATTTAATTAATTGTATTTAATTACCTCCTAAATCAATCAAAAACATATCTATGTAGCATAATACGATAAGTCTATATGAATTGAGTTTGGTCAAACCATCCGTTTTTCAGATAAGGCTGGCTAAAACGTCTGTGCCAAAACGTCCTGGCCAAAACGTCCATCCTCCACAAGAAACATGACAAAAGAGCTTATAAATGTACCTGTCAGTTTTTATTTTCTTTTTTGCAACACAAAATCACCATGATAAAATTTCCTCACATTCAATTTATACTCTTTGAAAGTTATCTTTTCATTTACAAGAAAATTGTTGTCTCATAAAATTTGAAATGTATTCAATCAATACTAATTTCCCATTTTACATCAAAATGTCCACTTACGTGTAATGATATTTATATATCTACATGTATTGAGGCATGGTATTGATATTGACATTAACCCTTTTTAACCCTTTCCCAAACAAAATTTTAGGGTCAGGGGTCTTGCTACCAATTTTTGTTTGGGGCCAGGGGCCAGTGAAATTGGGAAAAATAGCGATGTTTTTACCTAAATTGGGAAAAACTAAAACAAGTTTGTATTCATACTGTCACTCAGTTTCAGCTGCAAATTAGACTGTCTAGTAGTGATGTAAAATGCATTTGTATATACTCTTGTATAAGAATCTTCCCTAAAACTGTCTTCAAAATGTTTGTAAATGATGATGAGGTGTTAACATGGGGCATTCTGGGTCCTCATTGGGAATTTTCAGCAGAGAATTGGGAAAAAAAGATACTTTTTGCCATTGGGAATGGGGCCCAATAACGGCCCCAAATTTTGGCAAACGAGACCCCTGAGGGTGGTCAAGTCCATATGTAAATGAAAATAGAATTTGTGTACAATATAGCACAGAAAATATTGATGCAATTTCAACAAAAGGAGAAAATGCTGATTTTCATCATTTTCTTCTTTTGCCTCAATGTTTTCCCAAGCTGTATTTATACAGGACATCAACACTGATTAAAAAGTTAAAGGATGAAGGCCTTGGTTCGGAAAAGGTTGAATAGTGCCATAAGATTTGTCCGAAAGACATGTTTGAATTCTACCAATCATTACGAGGGGAATACCTTTAAACCCTGTTTTCTTCATTGACATCTCGTCTAAAACCTTATGCAACTTTTCTGAAACAATATAATTAAAATAAGATGTTAAAATGACTTCCTTTTCTTAAAATCAAAATAATAATATCAAATTATCAATGCAATATGAGATCAGGATTTCAACCCTTTTCAAAAGACAATACTAGATCTACATATCATAAAGGGAGTCAAGGCCTAATGAGATTCATGCGACCTCAGAATCATTGGGGCAACATCAAAAACATTCGGTGGAGGAATGTGCCCTCTCATATCTGTAGCTCTGCAGGTATTACCTTGATAATATTACAGCAAAAAGTGCAATGGTTTTCTTACATTGAAAATGACTTATCAATTGATAAAATTGTTTTTCCAATTATACTTTTTACAAAATCAAAAATTCTATTACAGCAGTAAAATATTGTTTTATCATAGAATTTTATTTTACTCTGACCTTGGTAACCCTTTTCCAAACAAGACCTGGTTTTGACGTCCCTAATAGAAAAGGCTTGGGAAATGTTGAAACAAAAGAAGAAACTACTGATAACCAGTAGTTTCTCCTTTTGCCTCAATATCTTAATAGCTATTATAGTATTAAATACACATTTTTATCGTTTGATATATTATAAATTATTTTGTGGTCTGCATCTCCTTTCAAATTGGACACATCCAAAATTTTGTTGTTTGGGAATGGGTTAACTTAACCATTAACCCTTTCCCAAACAAGACCTGGTTTTGACGTCCCTAATAGAAAAGGTTTGGGAAAATATTGAAACAAAAGAAGAAACTGCTGATAACCAGCAGTTTCTCCTTTTGTCTCAATATTTTCTATGCCATATTTTACACAAATCCTATCTTTAATAACATCCATTTTGTCATTTGTGGCAGTTTTTGAAGTGGACCACCCTAACATTTTGCTGTTTGGGAAAGGGTTAAAGGCTTTTAAAAATGGAGAATCTCTTGACCAGTCCAATTTCAAATGAGTTGCTGAACTCAATTTCAACATTAGAACATTGCATCATTTGGTAATGTGGTGAATACTTCATCTATCAAGATAGATTTAATCAAAAAAGATATAAATAAGACATTGTACCTTTAGTTTTTTGGTAAAACAAAGACATCTTCAATTCTGACCTGAAAGAGGATAAAAAGTATGCAATTAACTTTTAATTTATGAATTAACCCTTTCCCAAAAAATATGAGCAGTCCAGTTTGAAAACTGAGAGAGACGGCAAAATGATCTTTACAAATTAAAATCCAAAATGTCACATTGTTTTTGCTATTGAGTATTGAGTGCTCCCATTTCAACCTCAGGCCCAAAAAAGAACAAAATTTGTGGTGCGAGTCTGTTTATAATCGTTTCAACACTTGAATACCAGATGCTCTAAAAAAATGAGTAATTGATGTTCGCATGATGTCATCTTTATCTGTTTCATTATTGAATCATTAAACACTTATCGATAATTTTGGACAGTTTTCTTATCCAGATTTTATCTGTCAAATAGATTCATGTAATGTATACTAGTATGACTATTTTATCAGTGTTTTTCACCTTCTGTGCATGGGTCTGTGAAACGGACCCATTCCCAATGCCAAACAGGGTCATTTTTTCCCAAAGTATAGTACTAAAATTCCCAATACTACAGTTCAACTTTCTTTTTTTTGAAAGAAAATTTGCTCAAACCCTTTGATATGATGAGCTAAACTATCCAAGAATGACTGGAAATCCTGTCAGTTTATAACCCTTTCCCAAACGACAATTTTTTAGGGTGGTCTAAATTCAAAGGGGTTGCAGACGTCAAAATAAATTAGATCAACAGGAGAAAACATGCATGTTATAGCCTAGCAAATATTGAAGCAAAAGCAGAAAGTGCTGATTATCAGCACTTTCTTCTTTTGCTTCAATGTTTTCCCAAGCCTTTTCTATTAGGGACGTCAAAACCAGGTCTTGTTTGGGAAAGGGTTAAATGCTCTAAATTACAAAGCTGACTTAATTTTCTTGCATTCTGTGATGATTTTTTCCCCAATTTTTGAGAAAACAATGAATTTTTCACAATGTGGTTGGTTTCGGAACTGTTCCCCAAACCATGAGAAAAAACACTGTTTATGGTTAACCAGTTAAAATGCCACCCAAGAGAATTTAAGTTTCCAGAAGGCCAGGATTCTATAAGTAGTCTTCAGAAACCCAAATTTCAAAATTAATTTTATGGGTTCAACAGTCTGAGATGGTCATCTTGTCGACTTCTACAAACAGTGACGGCAGCCCGGACTTGGAAGAAATGGCCTGGCCTATTGAAGAATCTTATTTTGAATCTGCTCCTCTGTAAATCAATCATAAAAAAAAGGAGGGCAGATTACATGGTTAAAAAATGGCCATGGCAATATGATTCTAATGGGCATTTTTTGCTAAAACTGTACTGACAAAAAGGCAACATCTACATCTACATCTACAGTTTACGTCGTAACAGTCACACATGACTATTACGCGACGGGTGGTGCGCAGTCAGACTAAATGAAAAAAAAGAAAGATAGAGTAGTTGGATAGATCAAAGACAGAATAAGTGAAAGGGGTTCAGCTACTCTTTCATCGCTTCATCCCAAGCCTCTCCCGCTACGGTGGCTGCCAAGGGGAAATGAAACCCCAACGGATACAGCCCCAGGAATCACTAGCTTTTACTTGTAGCTGAGTGTTGCAGTTAGAATTGAAGTGCTGACAACCCCTGCTTGAAAGATACCAAGTCAGGGGCCTGCTGGCAGCGTGTTCCAGGTAGATATAGTCCGGGGGAAGAAGCTGTGTTTATAGTAGCTTGTCGTAGGCTCGTAGCTGTTAGTTGTCTGTACTTCCTTTCATGTGAAGATCTGGTTTTTCTTGAGGATAAGGTCAGATACTGATCAGTCTGCAGGAATGTCCACCAGGTTGTTAGTGATTTTGAAGAACATCGTGAGTTGGACCTTGGTCCTTCGTGATTCGAGAGTCTCCCATTGCAGATGATCTATCATTGATGTGACACTGCTGGTGTTGTGGTACCTGTTTGTTGTGTATCTAGCTGCACGTCGCTGTACCATTTCCAGTTTCCTGATCAAATCTTGCTGGTAAGGGCTCCAGACAGTCGAGCAGTATTCAAGGCCAGGGCGTACAAGGGAGAAGTAGGCAGCTGCTTTTGCGTGCTCATTCTTGATCCTGAAGTTGCGTCGCAGGAAACCGAGTTTACTGTTACCCTTTTTGACAGTCTTGTCTATGTGCAGTTTCCAGGACAAGTTCGTGGATATCTCAACTCCAAGGCAGGGGTTGAAAAATTTCTTCAAACCTACTAGTCCTGTAGGACTAGTAGCTCAGAATTTCTACTTGCCCTTAGGGCAACCCAACTCGCCCTTAAAGACGAAGAAAATTTTAGACTGTTGGCTCTTACGGATGCATTATTATGCAAATAACATAACTCTTTGACTCTACAAGTAAAGTTTCTTCGGTATAAATGACAGACAGGGCTCGCGCTGGCGATCGCCACTTCAAAAGTCATCTAGGCGAATAAGGCAACAATTTTATTAAAAAAGATGTGGCTCAGACTTGACTCCATCTTTTACCATAAATCAATCGCCGATTAACATTACTGTAAACACTTACTTTTTATTTAATTCGAAAGATAGATTAGCTGTCGAAATGTTCGAGTAAGCACACTATTTTAATATGTACAACTACCCGGTAAATGTGAAAGAATTTCTTTGTGTAATCGCGAGGCGGCATAATAGAAAGAGACAACGCGTCTGTGTTAAAACCATCTAGCGTCGGTGTATTTACTACATAGATAGCGTTTTGTTTTCATTGCGTCATCCAATTTTCCCGCACTTTTCTGGCACACGCGACTTTTGTAAACAAATCATAGTAAAACATAACCTTATTTGGGTGCGGAAAAATCACGTGATTATATTGGAACTGGAATGACTACGTCATCAATTGACTGTGTTTGCGGCCTCTTTGATCTCGCTCAAATCATCGCATATGAGTAACACAGATTTACTCTAGTTTCCTAGTTTAGTTTCACTTTCGGGATTGATCGACATAAACAGGGAAAGGTCGTATTTACAGCGAAGTTGAGCGAACATTATTGTTTATGATATGAAGTTTAAAATAAATACTTTCTTTTCTATCCTTTATTTTTTCCCCTCAATCAGCGTGATTCAAGTCCTAAATTTGCACTCGCCCCGTCGGACTAGTTCGTCCCCAAATCTACTCGTCCTACGGCATTTTCTACTCGCCAATGCGAGCGGGCGAGTGGATTTTTCAACCCCTGCAAGGTACTTTGTCGAATCCTCGGTGATGAGTGTGTGTCCTTTGAGTGAGTATTGTGCAAGGTAGGTTTGCGCTTGCTATGGATATAGAGAATACTGCACTTCTCTGGATGGAATGACATGCCCAATTTCTTCTCCCATGCAGCTAAATGATTCAGATCCTGTTGTAGAAGGTGGCAGTCGTCTGTTGAGTTAATCTGCCTGTATAAAACACAGTCGTCTGCAAACAGCCTTGTCTTGGATTGTACTGTTTGTGGTAGGTCATTGATGGATACTAAGAAGAGGATGGGACCCAATACACTACCCTGAGGTACTCCGCTAACTACTGGTGCTAAGTCTGATGTAGCTCCATCAATGGTTACCCTCTGTGTTCTGTGAGACAGAAACACTCTAATCCAATCCAGGGTCTTGCCTCTTATGCCATAGTGGTGGAGTTTAGTTAGCAGACGCTCATGTGGGACACAGTCGAAGGCTTTGCTGAAGTCTAATACAGCGAGGTCGTGCTGTTTGCCGTGATCTAAGGATCTTGCTAGCTCATCAACAAGTGTCAGTAGCTGTGTTTCGCAGCTCCTTCTATGCCTAAATCCGTACTGGCTATCTGTGGGGATACAATGGTCATCCAGGTGTCTCATGATGTTGCTGACAATGATGTGCTCTAGTAGCTTACAGCTGATGCAGGTCAAGGACACTGAAGACAAGAAGACTGGGCAACGTCTTCCCAACGGACCAAGCGTGTTGAACAAGAAAGTAGTGAATGCAATAACCCAATGATAATTTGCTTTTTAATTGTCCCATCGATTTTTAAAGTTGCCACATTGAATATTGACTGGCCATCCGAAGTCGGCCTTGATATCATTCGCGAAAACCAATTACTTTTCCCTACAAGCTAGTTTAGGGTAGACCATTTACTTTAAAATTACACAAAAATGTACATTTATAAACAATTCATACATTGAATTGTCCAATCTTGTGTCGAACGAGGTATTCGTTGAGATTTTGTTATGTTTTCGTTTGTTTTGCTTGCCGACTCGGACAAAGTCGGCCATTTTGAATCAAAGTACCGAAATCAAAGTACTGAGAGTGCAAGGTTACAAAATGATGTTACGACCTTGCTTACTCACTTTGAGACGACAGTGTAGACAGAATATTTTATGGTAAAGCATTTCTTTAATCTCGAGACAAAGCTTAATGCAAATGACAATTCCGTATTTGAGAAAATTGGGCAGATTTCAATTAAAAATGGTTTGTCATAGTAACCGGATGTGTCTAATCCTCGGATATTTTGTTCAACACAGTTCAACATTTTTGACATAAAGTAGTTTAAACACTGGTGGTTTGAACATAAATCAGTTCAAAGTAAATTACAAGTGTTTTTCCTGATTTAGCTTTCTATTTCAAACAAGAAAATTTTAATATCCATGATCAAATCTGTTCATAACAAATCTTTTCTTATCATCTAACTTTGTGGTCTGAGGCATCTTTTAATTGGTAGAGTCTTATTTTACTGTTTGGGAAAGGGTTAATAAAAATTTGAATAAATCATTGTTTACTTCCAGGCAATTTCAAAGATCAGCCCACGATAGCAGTGCTGACGACAGAGATTTAGATCATCCGAAAGGGATTCATCTCAATCTACTAAATGACCCAAATGATGGCTACAGTCATCTATATATCAACAAATACTCCAATAAGGGGTTCAGTCTCAGCAATGGGTTAGAATTGACTGGACCAATGGTCTTTTTTCCGAGGAGTTTTGTCAGCTGGAAGGTATAAAGCTATTAAATTAATCCATTTTCAGGTAGCAACTTTTTAGGCTGGCTTTAAACGGTTAAACCTATCCTAAATAAGACCTGGTTTTGGTGTCCTGAAAGACAAAGTTTGGGGGAACATTGAGGCAAAAGAAGAAAATGCTGATCATAAACATTTTCTCCTTTTCCTCAAAATATTCCATGCTATATCTAGGCTCACACTAGTCCTGTCAGGTTACTGTTATTCTGTGTAGCAAATCTTAAATTCTTCTAAGTCCCTATTCATGGTAAGGTGAGGCATAAACAATGAAAAATAACTACATTATGTTTATAACCACCTTAGAATTACTAAAATACTGATGTGTCAATCAAATTATGACTGTGAAACGTGTTTTTACTACAATTGGCAAGCCTGTCGGCCATCTTGCTTTTGTATAGGGTTGTTGGAAATTTGGTTGGATTTTTCATAAAACAAGGCAATTTTTAGGTCGGGAAATCTCTTCGAGATTTTCCTAACTATAGCTACGCAACGCTTGTAACTTTTTTCTATCTTTTTCTATCTTTACCTCGTATCTGCGGCTTTGTTTTATCTGCAGATACGAGGTTTTCGATATCATCTGGCCGCCGCATAGTCGTTTGTCTGAGTCCGCCGCGAAAAAGTAGACCTACCCTTGAACAATTCAAAATTGCTCAAATAACAAAATCATCGTTAATAGACTTTCAATTCCTAATTGTTTTATCAAAACAGTGCAGCAGTTTGCTCATAAGTGCGAAAACTATCAACCTCTCTTTTTTGGCGAAAAGGTTGATAATTGGTGTGGCAGACTAGAGCAGACGAGAATTTCATCACCAAAACAAATAACTGCGACACAGTTCGTTTAATCGGACATTTCCGTAAAGCACTCGTAGAGACACGGAAAATCTATCTATATCCTGAGTCTAGTCAAATCCTCCTCCTTGTTCAATCGCGATGCGCATAATTTACAACACATGCATTGTATCGGGTTATAATAACGTGTTTTAACACCTAGCGGTGTAAAGCTAGTATATTAGGCCAATGCTTTGACCAACCAAAGTGTTACCGTAACGGCGTTGTACGAACTTTTGGCCGTCCTGAGTACCTACAACGTAATTTTCGTGATATGTTCATCCTTATTTATCCAGGCTTGGGTTTAACGGGTATTTAGTAATCTTTCTTCGACCTGGGTTTGAGATATAGGCTATTTATGAGTTAATTGTAGGGTTCTGTCTCTGCAGAAAAAAGGGGTGATAGAGATGTCTCTTTCACAAACGACAGAAAGAACAATTCCCAAGTAAAAGCTAATGCGAAAAGCAAAAAGGACATCAAAAATAAAAAGAAAACAAGATCTAGATTTGTGTGCAGAAAATACGAGCTTACTTTTTCAAATTCTGAGTTTAACACACATGTTATTAGAATTGTTGATCAATATTTATGGTTTAACCTTTACCATTATTTACAATGTACTATATTGTAAATTCAATGATCTAGATCTAGTCAGTTTTCATGTCACTTTTGTGAACCATGTTAAAGTGACAATTCACAATTATTTGTACATAAATTTTACATTTATTCTATCTGAAAGAGCATGTTTTCTTATGAAAATTCTGAAAATTTCAAGCCAAAATATTGAACCGTTTACGAGAAATATATATTTTTGTGCTTAAATTAAACAAATTGTTGTGGACAACAGTTAAGATTTATATAGAATTTGTCATTTTGTCTCAACTATAAAGGCATATTTTCGCTTATAAATAACAACTTCAAAAACTGATAGCATTTCTATGCATTAGAATAAACAATCTTTGCATAAGACATACTTTCAAAAAATGAAATAAATGTGAAATGTCACTTTAATTTAAAACTTCATTTCTCATTCTGAATTTTGCTCAGAAATTTTCCCGTCATAATATTAATATTTTTCATCGTGCAAAGTTTAACCTTTCCTAAACAGTGATATGTAAAAGTGCTCTCATACCCGTAGGAAGCAATTCGATAAATAGGGAGGGGGCTCAAAACTCTGTCCGGGTTTGTGTCTGAACATTTAGGGACTAAATTGGCTTTTTCTTCAATTTTCTATGTAAAATGAGGAAAATTCGGTATTTTTGACCAACATTTGGCGCTTATCCCCTCCCTCCCTTCTGTAGCCCCAACCTGTGCTTACGGGACTGCATCAAAATCGGAATACTGTTGCTAATGTCAAGTTTGTGTTGATAATTTTGATAAATATTCATGTAAAGTTTAGCCGAAGAGTTGTTGAAAGATAGATTGAGACTAAGAAAAAATGTTGGATATCAAAATGTATTCGTTTTGCCACCATGTTTCCTGAAATCTTTTTTATAATGGATATCAAAATGATATAATGTTTTACAAACTGTTAACCCAGACAATTCATTAAAACAGTCCATCCGTAATGAGATTCATGTGACGTCGGATCTTTTCTGACAACGCCGTAAACATTTTTAACATACGGTTACCCGTTCAACACGGACACGTTACGACTTAAAAAATTGACACTTTCCATCACCGAATGTTTACGACATCACCGGAAAAAAATACGACATCGTGTAATGGATTTGGTTTATTTGGGTTTTATGAAGTTTTCAACTAATAGGGTCATATCGCGGCGGGACGTGTAATGGAGTAGATCTATATTGTTGACAATTACCCTTTCGTCTACTATGATTTCTTCTCTAGAAATTATATCAATTTTTTGCTTATGTAAACTCGGGAATTAGAGTATAAGGGTTAATTCTAATGATAACATCAGATAACAACATTGAGAATATTTTAAGAATTCAATGTAAATTTAAGAAAACTGACCATTTACTGTATTTCGAATCCTCTGTTTCCCGACCTTCAGTACTATCAGTACTTTGATTTATTTTAAAATTATACTGAAGTGAAAAACAATTGATTTATCTTTCAATTCATACCATTTTTAGATTGAAATTTTGATTTCAAATGTAGTAGTTTGAGGGCTAAACCTCCGAAGTTTTCCGCACGGCGGAAGTGCTATAGACAAAATGGCGGAAATTATAAGACCTGGCATCACTTCAAAGATAAAATATGCCAGGGCTTATAGATAGGACTAGGCTCACACTTACAAATAGGGGGGCTCATTTTCCTAGTATTGCACAACACTCCACACAATATGATGGCCTTGGAAAACATTGTGGAAAATTTCCCACAATGTTTTTTCTACAGACGTTCCTTTGAATGCATTTATTTTACATCGATTGGGAAGCAAGTTTCTTCAACTTATTTTAATCCCTCTCGATTGAGCTTCCTGGAAAACCACCAGTACTTGCGCCGAATGTGTGGGCCTATGAGAAGCCTTGAACAACCCCCGCTACCGGGAATCGAACTTGGAACCTCTTAGTTGCAAGGCCGATGCTCTACCCCTCGACTACGGACACCAAATGTTGTCTACCAAGAAAGACCAAAAAAGGTGAAACTTTATTCACTTGAAGTTGCCATCTGCGAAATCTTTTGTTTGGAGCCAGTGTAAAATATTTCCATTTGTGAAAGGAATGAAATATTCCTTTTTTGTTTTTGTTTTTAGATTAAAGATTCGAGAGAGATTAATGAAGATTCTCTGTCGCTGTTCAAGGCTTTGTATCCAAAATTAGGTAAGACATGATACACTCAACACTTGTTGTGTTGAAGTCAGATGGGCCATCAAAGTACATGTATTTGAAAAGGCGGATCAAAGACTTTTTTCCAGGGGGGGTCAAAGCCCAAATGATGGCTTTTGATAAGAAGTTATATAGTCAAAATTCAATTTTTAGCCAATTCCAGGGGGGGTCATGACCCCCTGACCCCACCCCTTGATCCACCCTTATATTTGGAGTTAGACTCATCTGATTTTTAGCGAGCCGGGTCTTTATGTCTGGGGAGCTACTGTCACAGCCCTAGTGTCGGCCTCGCGTCCCGTCCCATCGCGTCTTCACTTGAAAAACTTTAACCTGGTCTATATTTCAGGCACTATTAGAGATATAGCCTTGATATTTCATTCATAGATACATCTCGACAAGACCTTTCATTTGGGACCATGACCTTTGACCTAGTGACCTTGGAGTTTGACCTACTTTTGAAAAACTTTAACCTGGCCTATATCTCAGGCACTATTAGAGATACAGCCTTGATATTTCATACATAGATACATCTTGACAAGACCTTTCATTTGGGACCATTACCCCTGACCTTGTGACCTTGACCTTGGAGTTTGACCTACTTTTAAAAAAATGCTGTTTTTGTGACAAGCTGCCGTATAGGCGAGCTACGTTGTCTGCAGACAACTCTTGTTTTTCTTGGTTTCTTTTAAAGTGATGTTTTTTTCTTTGTTTCTATTAAAATGAAGTCTCACTTTAACTGTTTTTGATGCTCATCAAGTATGCTCTTAACGTATACAACCCATCATTAGCACAAAAGGGCCAGAGGCGAAATTTGAAAAGTGCCAGTAATCCTAAACTTTGTGACAATTTCATTCCAAATACAGACTTAAGCATTTTGAATGGTTTAAAATTTTGATTTAATGCATACTTATGGAAATATTTGACAAACATGTTCAAAATTACCTCCCTTGCATATGAATATCTAGAGTAAAATAATATTTGTAAATTATTTTCTTCTTGAAGCATAATCTTGAAATCCGGTATGGTGAATCAACTTATTTGAAGTGTATTTACAATTGTGTGTAATTAAATGGATTTCGTATGGCTAGAATGTAGTGTTTGTAGTGATGGGTCATATGTACCTTAATTGAAATATATAATAGGAAAAGGACAGTAATTGCTTGAAATGAACAATTTATTTCCTTTTCATACTATAGTTCAATGGCTACATTTATTTCAAAATAATTTTGTTTAGAATTTATGATATCCATTGGTGAGGACGGGACCAGGTTTTCACATTGACTTACGTGGAAATTCGACTCATCTGATGTCAAGATAATGAGTGTCAATTGTTCATTCAATTTCTTACTGGAAAATAAGTCTTCAGTGTTCTCCCCAGCTTAATAAGCTGTATCGGCCCCACTACAGCTTCATGTTAATCAGTGTAATGCCCCTACAGCTTCAAAACTACCCCACAGCTTAACTTCTTCAAAATGGTTACCAAATAGAGGCATTTTGAGGTATTTCATTCCAAACACTGTTAAATAATACATTTTTGTCATAGTAAATGTAATAATTATGAGTGAAAATATTATGGGAAAAGAAGAAATTGCTCAAGATGAGCAATTTCTTCTTTTTCTATAATGTTTTCACTCACAATTATATACTTTCAATGTTTACCAATTCTCATATAATTTGCCACTACAGCTTCAAAATATTCTGCGGAGAACCCTGATCTTCTATGTGACATGAATATAAATGCACTAAGCTCTGATATAGATAAGCTAGTAATGTCATAGCCTATTAACCCTTTCCCAGACCAAAAATTTGAGACAGTTCCACTTTGAAAGCTGCTGTACATAGACAACAAAATTTATGATATTAAAGTAAATTTCTGTGTACAATAAAGCCTAGAAAATATTGAGGCAAAAGGAGAAACTGCTAGTTATCAGCAATTTCTTCTTTTGCCTCAATATTTCCCCAAGCCTGTTCGTTTAGGGACCTCAAAAGCAGGTCTTGTTTAGGGAAGGGTTAATCCAGTGGTCGTGGCTTTTAACCCCTGCTTCAACTTTTAACATTATTAATGCCTAGGTAATTAAAAACTTGGTCAGTTACTAAAAAAATAATGTGTATAATATGCTTGGATTGGAATCTTAGCTCCATTTGTAACAATAAAAGTATTTCCAGACATATTTCTGGATGTTGCCCTAAGATGTTTTAGATAGAGCGTTTTTAAGAACTAGATTCTGACAGAGGTGTTCCAAATGCTCCACACTCATACAAATGACGTCATTTGTATGAAGCACTGAGCATTACCATGGTTTCGTGGTGCATTCGAAACAACTCAGTCAATTCTCTCTTACATTGTTTCTACAGAGTTAGCGAGGGGTTCCACACTCATTGAGCATCTAAAAAACATTGCTCTAAAGAATGCTTTATTCTAAAACATCTTAAGAAATCTCAAGATATCTCAAGAAATCTGATTCTAAAGAACACGCCTCTTGTTTTGACATCTGAAATAGAAATGTCTTGGGAAACGAACAAGACAAAAAAGAAAATGCAAAACTTTCATTTTGCCATCTACAGCTGCTTTACAATTGGATTCAGTCTTAAGTTTTGCCGTCTGTTAATTGGTTAACCCTTTCCCAAACAAGACCTGGTTTTGACGTCCCTTGGCTTGGGAAAACATTGAAACAAAAGAAGCAACTGCTGATAACCAGCAGTTTCTCCTTTTGTCTCAATATTTTCTTTGCCACATTTTACACCAATTCTATCTTTAACCCATTACCAAACGACAAAATTGAAGACTCCTCCAAATTCAAAGATGTTGCAGACGACAATTAAAACTAAAAGACCATTTACATTTTTTGGTCTTTTTGAATAGAAAAGATTGTGGGAAATGGAGAAATTGCTTGTCACAAGCAATTTCTTCATTTTCCACAATGTTTTCCAAAGCCATTTTCTTGTGGGGAGTGAAAAAGAGTCACTGTGTGGTAATGGGTTAATAATGTCCATTTTGTCATATGTGGCAGTTTTGGAAGTAGATCACCCTAAAAATTTGGTGTTTTGGAAAGGGTTAAATGCTTTTCAGATGTCCTCATCATTGGAAAAGGCTCAGCAAAAGCTGCTATCAGTGACAATGTCCTTAAATTCCTGCGACTTAACAAGATCAACTTTGAGATTTTGCCAACGGTAAGAATTATACATGTATTGTCGCTTTTCAACAAATACCTAGTATCTGATGCTTTAACAAAAACCTCATTTCTGCAGCTTATTTCAAGCTGCAGATACGAGGTTTTCGTTGAAAAGCAGTTTTATGTGTTTGAGATAATAGGGTCAAAAACTTCAACAACACATAATCTCGTCTTGTCTTCTGCAGTAGCTTACAAATAGGACAAGTCTATAATAATATTATAATTGTTTGGGAAATTATTAAATTTTCGCTCATGCTACTCAATCCATTCCCAAACAAATTACACATTTGGACACATCTAATAGAAAAAAGCTTGGGAAAATATAGAAGCAAAATATACATAGTAAAAAAAGTTTTGCATCAAAATGTAAATATCTGTAGTAACCAAAATATTTTATTTTAACATAAAATCTAACGTTTACACAATAGATTATAGCTAGAGAACACAAACAGATGAATTTTATACTGCAGGGGTTTTTCTCAGGAATTGGGGAAGACACAGGACGCTGGTTGCAAGGGGAAAAATCACGCGCGACACCAAAGTTTGGGGAAAAAATACATCATTGTTATCAATTGGGAAATTATATACATGTATTTAGCAATGTCATTGCATTTACTGTTTCATAACTTTGTAGTTGTTATAATCTAGATAAAAATCATATGACTAGGTAAAAACTGCTGAAGGTAACTTGTGAAAATATACAATCTAATGTAGTTGCAAGTAAGTTTTACCCATCCACTGGGGAAGGCCTGTGCCATGCACCATAGTCACATTGAAATCCCAAATGTCACATTGATCTATCCAATGTCTGGGCCCTTGTCCCAATGAATTTTGCTGAAGACAGAAGTTAATAGCCCATTTGAGCATTTTTCCCCTATGATAATCATATTGCAAAGATTTCAAAATGTCACAATGATTTTCTGAGAGGAAGGGACATTGTCCCATTGAAAAATATTCCTTTTCAAGCACTGATAGCCCATCTAAGCTTTTTGTACTAGTAGGTGACACAATCATAAGCCCATCAATGTGTTGACAAGCGAAACTCAGCAATTTTGAATCATAAAAACCCTAGATCCAGGAGTTCTTACTGTAAATACCATTCCTTGCAGCCAAATAGCCAGGAGAAAATCATGCCAGCAGCCCTTAATTCTGTCTTGGTATGTGATTTTTCAGTTGAGGAGATTACTCTAGATATTCATTTTCCTTCATTTTTTTTTATTGCAAAATATTTCAAGCACAACTTTTTTTTAACAAAATAAGTCTATAATTTTGTTATTTATTACTGATTTTTGTACCAATAAAATAGCAATGGTCAAACTCGGAATTCAAATCTCAAGATTGATCATATTCTAAATTGGTTTGCATCGCCGAATACAATGGATGGCCAAACCTGGTAAGTACAGTGTTAAAAGGCTGAATTTACGTGTTTTTGAACTCCCAAGGGTCAATGAATCATTTGCCATTCCTGAATTCTCTGGCTTTTTCCTTAGCAGGTCACATTTAGAATTCCATTTTAGCGAGTCATCTGTTGGATTTTCCAGTAATATGGGTTTCGTTTTTGCCTTTCAAATAATTTTATGTCTTGGGGAAATTATTTTCTGGAGGGGAAAATTATTCTCCAGGGGAAAAAAGTTGGATATTTCGGGAGGGGAAGACGCCGATCGTCGGCGTCACTTTCTTAGTAAAAAAACCCCTGTACTGCCATCGCGTGCGTCTAGCACTCCAGGTGCGCATTTCCGGTTTTCATGTCTGCCATGGTATTCATGTGCATGGAGCATAATTCTAGAAAACATTTAGGTGTGAACATGATTGTCTTTGCCCAGCATGAAAAAGGCCACTAAAAAGAGTTTTCTGCAACGCTATGGGACTACGCCATGGACTTACGTTAGAAGGACGTTATATCGCTAATGTGTTCCTACGTGTCAGAACCGGCGATAAAGATGTCTTTTTGAATTTTGCGCATCTCAAATCATAAATAACAGTTTGAGGATGCTATGCGAGCCAATTTCTTGTGGTTTGAGGTAGTCACAGTCAAGAAAGTCGTAGAAAAAGGCCACGAGAAGATGACCGTCATAATTTAGTAATGTCGCGGCAAAGATGTACCATATCAACACCAAAACTTCCGAGTGGCTTCCACAGGAATTTCAACATAGAGTATCCACACTTCCCATCCGTGATCGTCTCCACAGATCAACGGTTACTAGACGTTGACCATACGTTGTAATTTCCCTGACGCTACACCATGAACGCACCAGACTTGACTGACATAGAGTCCTAAATGCTTTAAGCCAAATTAAGCGTATACAACATTGATGTACTCTCATTATCACCCTTTTCTTTCTGATTTGTCATCCATAGAGCATATACGGTGCATTTAAGGAAGACGTGTGCGTGATCGTATTGACGCGAATGACGTCCAATCTCTTGATGAAATAGTGAACGTTGATACTGTGTACAAACAATTTAAGTTGATTAGAAAACGTTTCACTGCTGTTCTTGCTCAAAAATGGCATCATAATCGATACCGAATTTTACTGTAACTTTTTATTTTGACCCCTCACCTACGTCAAGACAGCGTTTCTAACACAATATTTAACGTTACTACAAAGCGACCTCTGAATGTTGTGCGTAAATGCACAATGCTAAAATGTATATAACGGTTGTGAAATAAATATCACAGAAAATACACGTTTTCAATTAACAAAGTCAGTGTTGCTAAACTTTTTTTACATGGTATATATAAGTACCGGTAAATGGTTTGAACATTTCTGACAATCTGCTATTATGACCAGTCAGATAAGAGAGGATTAATCCTTTCCCAAACAAGACCTGGTTTGATGTCCCTAATTGAATAGGCTTGGGAAAACATTGAGGCAAAAGAAGAAACTGCTGATAACCAGCAGTTTCTCCTTTTTGTCTCAATGTTTTCTATGCTATATCATACATAAATTAAATCATAATCAACATCCATTTTGCTATCTTCAGCAGCTTTTGAATGGGACCTACCTAAAAATTCGTCATTCGGGAAAGGGTTAAGACATTCTGAATTTTTCATTTGAACTCCAAACCCTATGTTATTGATACTCATTTGAATTGTCTCAACAAGACGATTCCACTGAGTACCCACAACATAGTCAATGATGAACATTGATTTTGAAAGATATTTTGCAATTTAAAAAGCATCGATTTGGTGTTAACAAACATTATAACATGTTTCCGTAAAATCCATATATAGCGAAAGAAGAACTGCATCGGGTTTTATTTGACTAATAAAGACCCTATGTAATTATGCTTTGTGTATGTGCCAAAACGTCACGTAGCGTCAAGGTAACGCCAAATGACATCATCAATGACGTCACATAACCACTAAAGCGTTTCCTACGCTGAAAACTAGATCATGACAGAATTTCCACAAAATACCTCATTTACAATGTACCTTTTGTTTTTCAGAGTGTTATAATGGAAATAATAACAAGTTTAGAGGTCTTTATTTGCCAAATAAAAACCTCTGTGCTCTGAACTACATGTTAAGGCAAATACCTCGGCACTGTGCGCCTTGGTTTTTACCTACACATGTAGTCCGTCGCACATCGGGTTTTATTTGGCAAATAATGACCTCTGAACTTGTTATTATTTCATAATTAACATCTGGCAGGCACCAGTTAGCGGTCATCTTGAATGACCTTCTGACCAATCAAATTGATGCTTTCAAAATTCTGTTCAGCAATAAAAACCAACAATTAGGCCACAAGGACACTACATTTCAGTACAGAATAATGTTTTTACATGGATGTCATGGAAAATCATATATGACAAGAGATTTAACCGGTTTGAGTAAAT
This sequence comes from Fragum sueziense, assembly GCA_963680895.1. NCBI lineage: Eukaryota > Metazoa > Mollusca > Bivalvia > Cardiida > Cardiidae > Fragum > Fragum sueziense. Next base: position 36,495,478 of record OY804597.1, read on the forward strand.
TTAAGTGATTTTGGTTTTCCCAGGGTCATAGAACATGAATCCTAACTGGTGCCTGTCAGATTTTAACCCTTTCCTAAATGACCAAATTTAAGGGTGACTAAATTCAAAAGGTGCTTCAGGCGACAAAATTGGTGTTGATAAAGAGAGCATTGGTGTATGATTAAGCATAGAAAATATTGAGGCGAAAGGAGAAAATGCTGATGATCAGCATTTTCTTCTTTTGTCTCAATATTTTCATTAGCCCTTTCTGTTATAGACGTCAAAACCAGGTCTTGTTTTGGAGAGGGTTAATGAATGTAAGTTAACACTGAATTTTTAGCTTTACTTTTCGAAGAAAATGAGAGCTTATACTGTCACCCGGGCGTCAGCGTGGGCGTCAGCATCGGTGTTGGCGTCGGCGTTGCAACAAAGGTTAAAGTTTTTTCAAACATCAATAACTTCCATACTATCAAAGGGATTCAACCCAAACTTGGAATACTTTTTTACCATCACACCCTCTACCTTACTACCAGGGCCCATGACCCTGGGACCACTCTATTTGGAGTTATACTAAGCAACTTAGAAAGTCGAGCGCACTGTCTTCGGACAGCTCTTGTAATGATATTGAAAAGGCTATTTCCCCTTCTCATCTGCAGCTCTGTAAGACCTGTTATGAACTTTTTCACGGTGTATAATCACGTGACTTAGAATTGCAGAACATCTTCAATAACTTTCAAAGTTTGTCAATACTTGACCAATTTGAATTCTGTTTGAAGCAGAGAAGGCGAAAACATGTCAGGAACAACCTGGACATAGTTACTTTTAGTAGATTTAAAAAAAAAAACTGATAAAAAAGTTATTGAAGATAAACCAAAATTTTGGTTTATCTTCAATAACTTTTTTATCAGTTGGTTTTTCAAAAATCCAACACGATCATCTAATGCGTGACATCTGTCCGCCTTCTCTGCTTCAAACCGAATGCATATCTGTCTCGTATTAACAAAATTATTGAAGATTTTCTGAAATTGTTGCATCACGTGATTATCCACCGTGGGGTTTTTTTTGCAGGAAAAGGCCATTCCTACTTTCAACTTCATGAGCGCGGAACAAAGATGGGTAGCAGCCGCGCTCATACCACCCGAACAGATTGTGGACAGTCTGAGTAAAGAAATCCAACAACAAATGCTGGAGGCTGATCTGAAAGCGAGGCTTCACGATGAAGAAGAAGATTTAGATGATTTAATGGCACTTGGTGATGCACCGGGGAAAGAAATAAAGGGATACGATGAACAGTTTATTGAAGCTGTTAATCCAGATAGGAAAGAAAAGAATATTTTTGGATACAAGATTGATTATAACGTATATGATCCTCTTGCATATGGAAAGCCTTTAAAAGAAGATAGAGTTTTTGTTAATAAAAAACAAAGTGCTGATGACAGTGATATTCGTGTTGTTAGAAAATCTGACATAGAAAAGAAAAAGAGGGATTTAGAAAAGATTGTTATTGCCAGATCACCTTTAGATACTGTTAGTCCACTGAGTGGAGAATCGAAAAGTAGTGAAGGAAAGATTGTTAGAAAAAGAGCTAAAGAAGAATCAGACCAAAAATCTTCAGAAGAAAAGGAGAAATCAGATAAGAATTAATCCTTTCCAAAATTGCAAAAATTTAGACATTTTCAAATTGAAAACTTACAGAATAAGACGATGCAATAGAATGGTTTTGATAAAGAGAACATTTATGACTAATATAGTTATGAAAATATTGATGTTATTAGTATTTTCTTCTTTTACCTCAATGTCTGTCCAAACATTTAACCCTTAATCAAAGACTGAAGGTTTTTGAAGCCCTTCAAAATAAAGGCTTTGGAAAACATTGTGGAAAATGAAGAAATTGCTTCTAACAAGCAATTTCTACATTTTCCACAATGTTTTCCAAAAACTTCTCCTGTGGGTAGTCAAAAGGCTTCACTGCATTTTCCATAATGATTTCAACACAAAATAACCAAGAATGTAAAATTGTATTCACTTGAAATTGTCGTTTGCATTCTCTTTGATTTTGGAAAAATCTAAAATTTTGCTGTCTGGTAATGGGCCAAGGGACATTGAACCCTTTTCTTGTTTCAATAATGGTTAAATTAATTTGTTATTTTATTTGTAAAATAAACATTGAAAACAATGTTGAAAGTAATTTTGTTTTAACTCTTTTCCAAACAAGACCTAGTTTTGACGTCCCAATGGAAGAGACTTGTGAAAGCATTAAAAGAAAAGAGAAAAATGCTGATAACAAGCATTTTCTCCTTTTGCCTCAATATTTGTGTGCCATTTTTATCCCCAAAATCTATCAATATCTATTTTGCCGTCTGCAGCAGCTTTCACATTGGATCAGTCAAACTTTTGGCTGTTTTGGAAAGGGTTAAAACTATTTAATGAATTTATTAACCCTTTCGAAAACAGTAAAATGTTAGACTGTTCCAATACAAGAAATGATGCAGATAACAAAATGGGTTTTTAGCTCACCTGAGCATGAAATGCTCGGAGTGAACTATTGTGATTGATCAATGTCCCTTTTCTGTCCGTCGGTCTGTCCACAATTACAAAAAAATCATTCTTCTTCTAAAGAACCGGACAGAATTGGATGAAATTTCATAGATATGGTCCTTAGGTCAACATTGTTATGCCCCCATATCGAAAGGTCGGGGGCAAATTGTTTTACACGTGTCCGTCTGTCTGTCCGTCCATCCGAAAACTTAACGTTTGCCTTTTCTCCAAAAGCATTTGCGATACAAAGCTCAAATTTGATATGCAACTTCTTTTTTTCCAAAGATATCTATCTGTTCCATACAATTTGACCTACATCAAGGTCATCTGTTAACTCTTATCAACCCTTTACACGAAAACTTAGCATTTTAGAAAAATGGCCATTTCGGGGGCATTGGTGTTTCACAAACACATCTTCAAATTATTTTAACCCTTTCACAAACAAGACCTGATTTTGACGTCTCTAGTAGAGAACACTTGGGAAAACATTGAGACAAAAGAAGAAAATGCTGAATATGCATTTTCTTCTTTTGTCTCAATATTTTCAGAGCTTTAATTTACACAAATTTTATCATTATTTACATCTAATATGTCGTCAGCAGCAGCTTTCAATTTGGAACTCCCTAAAATTTTGTCGTTTGGGAAAGGGTTAAAGAATTGGAATGGAAGGGGGGGGGGGGTCAAAAAGTAGGTAACTAGGTCATATCTTTATTTTGCTCTAGGAATCATAGTACATTTATTTGCTCAATCATTGGGAAATTTGACCTGAATCTTGATGACATCTTTGACATGTTTAAAATCAAAGTACTGAAAGTACTGTTTGGAAGCAAATTTGTCAATAACGTAGGCCTGTCCAGAAGTAGAGTACTTTGATTAGGTACTTTGATTATCCATTTGAATACCTTGAATACTTTGATTCTTATAGTACTTTGATTATCCAGAATATCTTGGATACTTTGGCCGACTTCGATTGGCAATATTTCGCGCCATCGCTCGGAACATAGCTCCAAGCGAACACCGATAGTGCGAGCTATTGACGTCATTTCCGCAGCTATAGCTCCAATCGAACGGCAATGGTCCGAGCTATAGTCCGACCACCGGAAAAAGTGTGGTCCGGCCATCCGGGCAATTACGTCATTCGGAACACCTCGGATAACAGCGAACCAATCAGTGTCGAGGTAAACAGAGATTTTGATTGGCTGACTCAGAATGGGGAGGAATTCAATTGATGGAACAGCGCTGGTTCCCAATAATGGTTCCCGTCCTCGCGAGCTATAGTGCCAATCGAAGTCAGCCCTTGATTCCATGCTGGAGTTGTATCTATTTTTAGCACAACTTCATGCATATTAATCGTTTGTGTAAGCTTTGAATATATTTCATAGTTCAGTAGGCCTACACTTGACTGACCCATTTACAAGGAATGCCATTGGACTGATCTTTGAACCATAATAAAGCAAATTACTACGTCGATCTTTTCTTCTCTTAGAGACCTGATTAATTGAATGTTCATTTTCAGTCACACAATTCAATATTTACTCATAACTTCAGACTTACACATTGAATATTCGAATGACTGTTACCTCATTAATCTTTGCTTTTGATAGAACTATTTATAGTGAGGAGGACGGGAAGATGTTGTGTGGTATGCAGAGAATGGTAAAGTGCAGAGACAGAAGGCTGCAAAGAGAAGCAAATTTAGCTAAATTTGCTTCCAAACAGTAGATCATACCATGTCATATACTAGGTCAAATGATTTGATAGCTTTCTTCGTGTTCCGGAAGTGCCAATAATGGCTCAAATCTTGTGCAAACTGCTCAGAATGTTTTTGTTGATGATTTCTAGGTCCCCAAAATAAGTGGGTCATGCGCAGTCAAAAATAGTCACAATGTCAAATGTTATAAAATTCTTTTTTTGATTTAGAAGTGTCCTTTTTGGCTTAATTATTTTGAAAATGGCTCAGAATGTTCTTCTCCTTACACATCAGTGTACCAATGTCTCATGAGTTAAGTTCTTGGAGGATTCCCTTAAACCCATTACCACACTTTTTTTTACCCATCTAAAGAAAATTTCTTTGTAAATCATTGTGGAAAATGAAGAAATTGCTTGTGACAAGCAATTTCTTCATTTCCCACAACGTTTTCTATCCCAAAAAATGTAAACTTTCAAAATGTCGCCACATTGAAAATGTCTTGGGAAACGAACAAGACAAAAAAGAAAATGCAAAACTTTCATTTTGCCATCTACAGCTGCTTTACAATTGGATTCAGTCTTAAGTTTTGCCGTCTGTTAATTGGTTAACCCTTTCCCAAACAAGACCTGGTTTTGACGTCCCTTGGCTTGGGAAAACATTGAAACAAAAGAAGCAACTGCTGATAACCAGCAGTTTCTCCTTTTGTCTCAATATTTTCTTTGCCACATTTTACACCAATTCTATCTTTAACCCATTACCAAACGACAAAATTGAAGACTCCTCCAAATTCAAAGATGTTGCAGACGACAATTAAAACTAAAAGACCATTTACATTTTTTGGTCTTTTTGAATAGAAAAGATTGTGGGAAATGGAGAAATTGCTTGTCACAAGCAATTTCTTCATTTTCCACAATGTTTTCCAAAGCCATTTTCTTGTGGGGAGTGAAAAAGAGTCACTGTGTGGTAATGGGTTAATAATGTCCATTTTGTCATATGTGGCAGTTTTGGAAGTAGATCACCCTAAAAATTTGGTGTTTTGGAAAGGGTTAAATGCTTTTCAGATGTCCTCATCATTGGAAAAGGCTCAGCAAAAGCTGCTATCAGTGACAATGTCCTTAAATTCCTGCGACTTAACAAGATCAACTTTGAGATTTTGCCAACGGTAAGAATTATACATGTATTGTCGCTTTTCAACAAATACCTAGTATCTGATGCTTTAACAAAAACCTCATTTCTGCAGCTTATTTCAAGCTGCAGATACGAGGTTTTCGTTGAAAAGCAGTTTTATGTGTTTGAGATAATAGGGTCAAAAACTTCAACAACACATAATCTCGTCTTGTCTTCTGCAGTAGCTTACAAATAGGACAAGTCTATAATAATATTATAATTGTTTGGGAAATTATTAAATTTTCGCTCATGCTACTCAATCCATTCCCAAACAAATTACACATTTGGACACATCTAATAGAAAAAAGCTTGGGAAAATATAGAAGCAAAATATACATAGTAAAAAAAGTTTTGCATCAAAATGTAAATATCTGTAGTAACCAAAATATTTTATTTTAACATAAAATCTAACGTTTACACAATAGATTATAGCTAGAGAACACAAACAGATGAATTTTATACTGCAGGGGTTTTTCTCAGGAATTGGGGAAGACACAGGACGCTGGTTGCAAGGGGAAAAATCACGCGCGACACCAAAGTTTGGGGAAAAAATACATCATTGTTATCAATTGGGAAATTATATACATGTATTTAGCAATGTCATTGCATTTACTGTTTCATAACTTTGTAGTTGTTATAATCTAGATAAAAATCATATGACTAGGTAAAAACTGCTGAAGGTAACTTGTGAAAATATACAATCTAATGTAGTTGCAAGTAAGTTTTACCCATCCACTGGGGAAGGCCTGTGCCATGCACCATAGTCACATTGAAATCCCAAATGTCACATTGATCTATCCAATGTCTGGGCCCTTGTCCCAATGAATTTTGCTGAAGACAGAAGTTAATAGCCCATTTGAGCATTTTTCCCCTATGATAATCATATTGCAAAGATTTCAAAATGTCACAATGATTTTCTGAGAGGAAGGGACATTGTCCCATTGAAAAATATTCCTTTTCAAGCACTGATAGCCCATCTAAGCTTTTTGTACTAGTAGGTGACACAATCATAAGCCCATCAATGTGTTGACAAGCGAAACTCAGCAATTTTGAATCATAAAAACCCTAGATCCAGGAGTTCTTGCTGTAAATACCATTCCTTGCAGCCAAATAGCCAGGAGAAAATCATGCCAGCAGCCCTTAATTCTGTCTTGGTATGTGATTTTTCAGTTGAGGAGATTACTCTAGATATTCATTTTCCTTCATTTTTTTTTATTGCAAAATATTTCAAGCACAACTTTTTTTTAACAAAATAAGTCTATAATTTTGTTATTTATTACTGATTTTTGTACCAATAAAATAGCAATGGTCAAACTCGGAATTCAAATCTCAAGATTGATCATATTCTAAATTGGTTTGCATCGCCGAATACAATGGATGGCCAAACCTGGTAAGTACAGTGTTAAAAGGCTGAATTTACGTGTTTTTGAACTCCCAAGGGTCAATGAATCATTTGCCATTCCTGAATTCTCTGGCTTTTTCCTTAGCAGGTCACATTTAGAATTCCATTTTAGCGAGTCATCTGTTGGATTTTCCAGTAATATGGGTTTCGTTTTTGCCTTTCAAATAATTTTATGTCTTGGGGAAATTATTTTCTGGAGGGGAAAATTATTCTCCAGGGGAAAAAAGTTGGATATTTCGGGAGGGGAAGACGCCGATCGTCGGCGTCACTTTCTTAGTAAAAAAACCCCTGTACTGCCATCGCGTGCGTCTAGCACTCCAGGTGCGCATTTCCGGTTTTCATGTCTGCCATGGTATTCATGTGCATGGAGCATAATTCTAGAAAACATTTAGGTGTGAACATGATTGTCTTTGCCCAGCATGAAAAAGGCCACTAAAAAGAGTTTTCTGCAACGCTATGGGACTACGCCATGGACTTACGTTAGAAGGACGTTATATCGCTAATGTGTTCCTACGTGTCAGAACCGGCGATAAAGATGTCTTTTTGAATTTTGCGCATCTCAAATCATAAATAACAGTTTGAGGATGCTATGCGAGCCAATTTCTTGTGGTTTGAGGTAGTCACAGTCAAGAAAGTCGTAGAAAAAGGCCACGAGAAGATGACCGTCATAATTTAGTAATGTCGCGGCAAAGATGTACCATATCAACACCAAAACTTCCGAGTGGCTTCCACAGGAATTTCAACATAGAGTATCCACACTTCCCATCCGTGATCGTCTCCACAGATCAACGGTTACTAGACGTTGACCATACGTTGTAATTTCCCTGACGCTACACCATGAACGCACCAGACTTGACTGACATAGAGTCCTAAATGCTTTAAGCCAAATTAAGCGTATACAACATTGATGTACTCTCATTATCACCCTTTTCTTTCTGATTTGTCATCCATAGAGCATATACGGTGCATTTAAGGAAGACGTGTGCGTGATCGTATTGACGCGAATGACGTCCAATCTCTTGATGAAATAGTGAACGTTGATACTGTGTACAAACAATTTAAGTTGATTAGAAAACGTTTCACTGCTGTTCTTGCTCAAAAATGGCATCATAATCGATACCGAATTTTACTGTAACTTTTTATTTTGACCCCTCACCTACGTCAAGACAGCGTTTCTAACACAATATTTAACGTTACTACAAAGCGACCTCTGAATGTTGTGCGTAAATGCACAATGCTAAAATGTATATAACGGTTGTGAAATAAATATCACAGAAAATACACGTTTTCAATTAACAAAGTCAGTGTTGCTAAACTTTTTTTACATGGTATATATAAGTACCGGTAAATGGTTTGAACATTTCTGACAATCTGCTATTATGACCAGTCAGATAAGAGAGGATTAATCCTTTCCCAAACAAGACCTGGTTTGATGTCCCTAATTGAATAGGCTTGGGAAAACATTGAGGCAAAAGAAGAAACTGCTGATAACCAGCAGTTTCTCCTTTTTGTCTCAATGTTTTCTATGCTATATCATACATAAATTAAATCATAATCAACATCCATTTTGCTATCTTCAGCAGCTTTTGAATGGGACCTACCTAAAAATTCGTCATTCGGGAAAGGGTTAAGACATTCTGAATTTTTCATTTGAACTCCAAACCCTATGTTATTGATACTCATTTGAATTGTCTCAACAAGACGATTCCACTGAGTACCCACAACATAGTCAATGATGAACATTGATTTTGAAAGATATTTTGCAATTTAAAAAGCATCGATTTGGTGTTAACAAACATTATAACATGTTTCCGTAAAATCCATATATAGCGAAAGAAGAACTGCATCGGGTTTTATTTGACTAATAAAGACCCTATGTAATTATGCTTTGTGTATGTGCCAAAACGTCACGTAGCGTCAAGGTAACGCCAAATGACATCATCAATGACGTCACATAACCACTAAAGCGTTTCCTACGCTGAAAACTAGATCATGACAGAATTTCCACAAAATACCTCATTTACAATGTACCTTTTGTTTTTCAGAGTGTTATAATGGAAATAATAACAAGTTTAGAGGTCTTTATTTGCCAAATAAAAACCTCTGTGCTCTGAACTACATGTTAAGGCAAATACCTCGGCACTGTGCGCCTTGGTTTTTACCTACACATGTAGTCCGTCGCACATCGGGTTTTATTTGGCAAATAATGACCTCTGAACTTGTTATTATTTCATAATTAACATCTGGCAGGCACCAGTTAGCGGTCATCTTGAATGACCTTCTGACCAATCAAATTGATGCTTTCAAAATTCTGTTCAGCAATAAAAACCAACAATTAGGCCACAAGGACACTACATTTCAGTACAGAATAATGTTTTTACATGGATGTCATGGAAAATCATATATGACAAGAGATTTAACCGGTTTGAGTAAATTTAAGTGATTTTGGTTTTCCCAGGGTCATAGAACATGAATCCTAACTGGTGCCTGTCAGATTTTAACCCTTTCCTAAATGACCAAATTTAAGGGTGACTAAATTCAAAAGGTGCTTCAGGCGACAAAATTGGTGTTGATAAAGAGAGCATTGGTGTATGATTAAGCATAGAAAATATTGAGGCGAAAGGAGAAAATGCTGATGATCAGCATTTTCTTCTTTTGTCTCAATATTTTCATTAGCCCTTTCTGTTATAGACGTCAAAACCAGGTCTTGTTTTGGAGAGGGTTAATGAATGTAAGTTAACACTGAATTTTTAGCTTTACTTTTCGAAGAAAATGAGAGCTTATACTGTCACCCGGGCGTCAGCGTGGGCGTCAGCATCGGTGTTGGCGTCGGCGTTGCAACAAAGGTTAAAGTTTTTTCAAACATCAATAACTTCCATACTATCAAAGGGATTCAACCCAAACTTGGAATACTTTTTTACCATCACACCCTCTACCTTACTACCAGGGCCCATGACCCTGGGACCACTCTATTTGGAGTTATACTAAGCAACTTAGAAAGTCGAGCGCACTGTCTTCGGACAGCTCTTGTAATGATATTGAAAAGGCTATTTCCCCTTCTCATCTGCAGCTCTGTAAGACCTGTTATGAACTTTTTCACGGTGTATAATCACGTGACTTAGAATTGCAGAACATCTTCAATAACTTTCAAAGTTTGTCAATACTTGACCAATTTGAATTCTGTTTGAAGCAGAGAAGGCGAAAACATGTCAGGAACAACCTGGACATAGTTACTTTTAGTAGATTTAAAAAAAAAAACTGATAAAAAAGTTATTGAAGATAAACCAAAATTTTGGTTTATCTTCAATAACTTTTTTATCAGTTGGTTTTTCAAAAATCCAACACGATCATCTAATGCGTGACATCTGTCCGCCTTCTCTGCTTCAAACCGAATGCATATCTGTCTCGTATTAACAAAATTATTGAAGATTTTCTGAAATTGTTGCATCACGTGATTATCCACCGTGGGGTTTTTTTTGCAGGAAAAGGCCATTCCTACTTTCAACTTCATGAGCGCGGAACAAAGATGGGTAGCAGCCGCGCTCATACCACCCGAACAGATTGTGGACAGTCTGAGTAAAGAAATCCAACAACAAATGCTGGAGGCTGATCTGAAAGCGAGGCTTCACGATGAAGAAGAAGATTTAGATGATTTAATGGCACTTGGTGATGCACCGGGGAAAGAAATAAAGGGATACGATGAACAGTTTATTGAAGCTGTTAATCCAGATAGGAAAGAAAAGAATATTTTTGGATACAAGATTGATTATAACGTATATGATCCTCTTGCATATGGAAAGCCTTTAAAAGAAGATAGAGTTTTTGTTAATAAAAAACAAAGTGCTGATGACAGTGATATTCGTGTTGTTAGAAAATCTGACATAGAAAAGAAAAAGAGGGATTTAGAAAAGATTGTTATTGCCAGATCACCTTTAGATACTGTTAGTCCACTGAGTGGAGAATCGAAAAGTAGTGAAGGAAAGATTGTTAGAAAAAGAGCTAAAGAAGAATCAGACCAAAAATCTTCAGAAGAAAAGGAGAAATCAGATAAGAATTAATCCTTTCCAAAATTGCAAAAATTTAGACATTTTCAAATTGAAAACTTACAGAATAAGACGATGCAATAGAATGGTTTTGATAAAGAGAACATTTATGACTAATATAGTTATGAAAATATTGATGTTATTAGTATTTTCTTCTTTTACCTCAATGTCTGTCCAAACATTTAACCCTTAATCAAAGACTGAAGGTTTTTGAAGCCCTTCAAAATAAAGGCTTTGGAAAACATTGTGGAAAATGAAGAAATTGCTTCTAACAAGCAATTTCTACATTTTCCACAATGTTTTCCAAAAACTTCTCCTGTGGGTAGTCAAAAGGCTTCACTGCATTTTCCATAATGATTTCAACACAAAATAACCAAGAATGTAAAATTGTATTCACTTGAAATTGTCGTTTGCATTCTCTTTGATTTTGGAAAAATCTAAAATTTTGCTGTCTGGTAATGGGCCAAGGGACATTGAACCCTTTTCTTGTTTCAATAATGGTTAAATTAATTTGTTATTTTATTTGTAAAATAAACATTGAAAACAATGTTGAAAGTAATTTTGTTTTAACTCTTTTCCAAACAAGACCTAGTTTTGACGTCCCAATGGAAGAGACTTGTGAAAGCATTAAAAGAAAAGAGAAAAATGCTGATAACAAGCATTTTCTCCTTTTGCCTCAATATTTGTGTGCCATTTTTATCCCCAAAATCTATCAATATCTATTTTGCCGTCTGCAGCAGCTTTCACATTGGATCAGTCAAACTTTTGGCTGTTTTGGAAAGGGTTAAAACTATTTAATGAATTTATTAACCCTTTCGAAAACAGTAAAATGTTAGACTGTTCCAATACAAGAAATGATGCAGATAACAAAATGGGTTTTTAGCTCACCTGAGCATGAAATGCTCGGAGTGAACTATTGTGATTGATCAATGTCCCTTTTCTGTCCGTCGGTCTGTCCACAATTACAAAAAAATCATTCTTCTTCTAAAGAACCGGACAGAATTGGATGAAATTTCATAGATATGGTCCTTAGGTCAACATTGTTATGCCCCCATATCGAAAGGTCGGGGGCAAATTGTTTTACACGTGTCCGTCTGTCTGTCCGTCCATCCGAAAACTTAACGTTTGCCTTTTCTCCAAAAGCATTTGCGATACAAAGCTCAAATTTGATATGCAACTTCTTTTTTTCCAAAGATATCTATCTGTTCCATACAATTTGACCTACATCAAGGTCATCTGTTAACTCTTATCAACCCTTTACACGAAAACTTAGCATTTTAGAAAAATGGCCATTTCGGGGGCATTGGTGTTTCACAAACACATCTTCAAATTATTTTAACCCTTTCACAAACAAGACCTGATTTTGACGTCTCTAGTAGAGAACACTTGGGAAAACATTGAGACAAAAGAAGAAAATGCTGAATATGCATTTTCTTCTTTTGTCTCAATATTTTCAGAGCTTTAATTTACACAAATTTTATCATTATTTACATCTAATATGTCGTCAGCAGCAGCTTTCAATTTGGAACTCCCTAAAATTTTGTCGTTTGGGAAAGGGTTAAAGAATTGGAATGGAAGGGGGGGGGGGGTCAAAAAGTAGGTAACTAGGTCATATCTTTATTTTGCTCTAGGAATCATAGTACATTTATTTGCTCAATCATTGGGAAATTTGACCTGAATCTTGATGACATCTTTGACATGTTTAAAATCAAAGTACTGAAAGTACTGTTTGGAAGCAAATTTGTCAATAACGTAGGCCTGTCCAGAAGTAGAGTACTTTGATTAGGTACTTTGATTATCCATTTGAATACCTTGAATACTTTGATTCTTATAGTACTTTGATTATCCAGAATATCTTGGATACTTTGGCCGACTTCGATTGGCAATATTTCGCGCCATCGCTCGGAACATAGCTCCAAGCGAACACCGATAGTGCGAGCTATTGACGTCATTTCCGCAGCTATAGCTCCAATCGAACGGCAATGGTCCGAGCTATAGTCCGACCACCGGAAAAAGTGTGGTCCGGCCATCCGGGCAATTACGTCATTCGGAACACCTCGGATAACAGCGAACCAATCAGTGTCGAGGTAAACAGAGATTTTGATTGGCTGACTCAGAATGGGGAGGAATTCAATTGATGGAACAGCGCTGGTTCCCAATAATGGTTCCCGTCCTCGCGAGCTATAGTGCCAATCGAAGTCAGCCCTTGATTCCATGCTGGAGTTGTATCTATTTTTAGCACAACTTCATGCATATTAATCGTTTGTGTAAGCTTTGAATATATTTCATAGTTCAGTAGGCCTACACTTGACTGACCCATTTACAAGGAATGCCATTGGACTGATCTTTGAACCATAATAAAGCAAATTACTACGTCGATCTTTTCTTCTCTTAGAGACCTGATTAATTGAATGTTCATTTTCAGTCACACAATTCAATATTTACTCATAACTTCAGACTTACACATTGAATATTCGAATGACTGTTACCTCATTAATCTTTGCTTTTGATAGAACTATTTATAGTGAGGAGGACGGGAAGATGTTGTGTGGTATGCAGAGAATGGTAAAGTGCAGAGACAGAAGGCTGCAAAGAGAAGCAAATTTAGCTAAATTTGCTTCCAAACAGTAGATCATACCATGTCATATACTAGGTCAAATGATTTGATAGCTTTCTTCGTGTTCCGGAAGTGCCAATAATGGCTCAAATCTTGTGCAAACTGCTCAGAATGTTTTTGTTGATGATTTCTAGGTCCCCAAAATAAGTGGGTCATGCGCAGTCAAAAATAGTCACAATGTCAAATGTTATAAAATTCTTTTTTTGATTTAGAAGTGTCCTTTTTGGCTTAATTATTTTGAAAATGGCTCAGAATGTTCTTCTCCTTACACATCAGTGTACCAATGTCTCATGAGTTAAGTTCTTGGAGGATTCCCTTAAACCCATTACCACACTTTTTTTTACCCATCTAAAGAAAATTTCTTTGTAAATCATTGTGGAAAATGAAGAAATTGCTTGTGACAAGCAATTTCTTCATTTCCCACAACGTTTTCTATCCCAAAAAATGTAAACTTTCAAAATGTCGCCACATTGAAAATGTCATCTGCAAATTCTTTGAATTTGGACAGGTCCAAAATTTGCTGTTTTGGAAAGTGTTAATAAATAAAGCACTAAGAATTACCTGAACGAGTTGCCATTCCTGGCTAAATACACAAAAATTTGGGGTAAAATAGAGGGCGTTTCAAAACAAATTTGCTTGGCCCCAGTCTGACATTTTGATCGGAGAAAATTAAAGAGGGGAAAATGATCAGACTGGAGAACGTAGATAGTTAAAGAGGAAAAAAATAATCAGACTGAACTGGGACATCTCGATCTAATAAGCCTTTCCCAAACATACTAATTTTAGACTGCTCCAACTTGAAAGGAGTTACAGACGACACAATAACTGATATTAAAAGTAGAAAATAATGTAATATCAAAGCTCAGAAAATGTTTAAAAATGAAAAAAGAAACAATAAATGTTGATCTACAGCATTTCTTCTTTTCTCTAAATAGATCTATCTTACCAAACTATTTCAATATTTCAACTACATGTATGTATGTCAAAACCAGGTCTTGAGCTAACATGTCTCCTGGGAATGACCATAACCATGTATGGTTCCATTGATCGACGTCTCATGCATTCTCTCCGCAGGTTAATCGTTCGTTGAGCACTCTTCACATAATCATCTCTGCAAGGCGCTACCTCGGCTAGAGTTCACGAATTGTGGTTTACTGAAGGATAACGTCTGTAATTAAGTACTGTGTAACTGGTTCATTTTTTGTATTATATGCCTACACTAGAGAAAGAAAATATTATTCTGTTTGCATCTGAAGTGCTCTCAAATTTAAATTTAAATATTGATCTAATTAAAATGGGACTGCTTTCATATTCTCTCTTATTAAAATGGGACTATTTTCATATCCTTCCGAAGCCAATGACATAGGCGAAATGAGAGAGCCTCTGTGAAAGAGCGTGCGTCTCATTATGTCGTTTGGAATATTATTAAGGTAGAATAATTCTAATGCATATTTACTATTGTCGTACAATTTCGACACATGTCGACAGTTTCCGTATCAGTATAGCATCTATTTTTAGCAACAATATTGTTAAATGTTACTTCCCTTTGTAAATAAAATTCCCCGAATACACCCCGAATATCTTTTTTCCGGTATGATTCTCCGTTTAACATCAATTTTTTATGGACATTTTTCGTGTATTTTATATGATTTTGATTGATATCATAGTTTGTATGTGATTACAAACTTTGATACTTAATGAAACTTCCTATTTAGAAAACAAATTGTAGTATGTATAAATCTCGTTTCTTCCTTCGGTACTGGTTGGCTCAATGTACAGAAACACCCGACAGTTGTAGACACATACATGTATTCTAACGAAATCTATGATGTGGTGATCAAACGCCTATCGTTTGATAACGACGCGTGGATGAGATCATCATTGTTAAGACATTCGCACTCGATTTTCATCACTTCTTCGCCGGCGATCCTTATTCAAATGTGCAAACTCGTTGTCAGTTAATTGTAACGTGGTTTGATCCGTGGTTTGATCCTTTTTTTTAGATTCTTTTTCCATTTAAGTCCTTAGATTCAATATGCAATCCAGAAGAAGTGGTATAAGGAAGCTGTAATAGACTATAAAAAAGATTAAGCACAATTTTGTCTTTAGAATTTGCATTACTTTTTACAAATAGCGATGTTCAAATGGTTACTAGGCAAAGGGTTAAAATGGTGAAAGTCATACGAAATCACAACTGATATGTTATCATTTGCCAACTTCTGAAAGTCTAATACAACATTTGGGTTTTAGTTATAAGCCTATAAGTAAACATGGGCTACTGTTTCCTTCATTTGGGGCATTGACTTCTTTTAGGAAAGAAATAGTGGGTTCGAAAGTATGAGGGGACTAAGAATTACCTTTATATATTTTTAAATTTTGACGGATAAAATGTACATATGTGGATTTTATCGTGTTCCTACACATATAAGAATAATTTTGATATCGGTTTAAGAGAGTGCATGAACTTATTTCTGGCACTGTCACCATTTTTTTCAGAGGCATAAATTTTCAAAGTAGGAAATAAAGAGGCTTTATTTTTAAATAAGTACGCAGTAATTTAACAAAATATCTCTCATATGCGCACAAGGGTCATATCATTTCACATCAGACGATGGGTAAACATGTTTTTGATAATAAAAACCAAAATCTAGACACATTTAATGTGTTTATATCCAAAATTCAGATACTTTTTTGCTTTGAGTGGTGGCCGCCATATTGGAATTTTGTAAGTTGGGGGTAGGATAAGGGAAAATCAAATTTCTAGTAAACCTCTGGACGAATTTCTGTCATATTGCAAATATAGATGTCTAATATAATGTACTATCAGACAGAAGTGTCTGTCACCCCAATTTCTAAAGTTGCCATTAGGCGTATTCTACCTTAATCTTTTTATATTGCAAGATGTATTCCATGAACTGTGTTTAACCCTTTCCCAAACAGCAAAATTTGAAACAGTTCCGATTTGAAAGCAGCCGCAAAGGACCAACTGCTCTTGACAAAGATAGGATTTTCATATAGCATGGGAAATTCTGAGGCAAAAGGAGACAAGAGCCGTCATAGACGGATTATGCTCCCCGAATAAGTGTTTGTGACAAAATAAAAATTATCATACATTAAGCCCCCTTTTCCCATGACATATTTTTGTACACATATTATTTATAGAATATGGTCTAGAACATCTCATTTATCACAAAAGTACAAAATTTCATTAAATTCTGCCCATTGGATGAAGAGAAATTAGAGAAGATCTAGTTTTTACATTAAGGCCCCCTTTTCCATGACGCAGCTTCAAATCAACAAACGGAGGGAAAGGTCCCTAGGGATAATCCCTGGGAGTTCACTTGTGAAGTTTCGTTGAATTTGGTCCAAGGGTTGCTGAGATATGGCTGTGGACGGACGGACGGACAAATTATCAAACATTAAGCCCCCTTTTCCCATGACAGATTTTTTGTACACACATTATTCAAATTCTGCCCATTGGATGAAGAGAATTGGAGAAAATCTAATTTTTACATTAAGGCTGTGGACGGACGGACGGACAGCCGGACGGATGGACAGCATGGCGACTATATGCTCCCCCGAAAATTTTTCGGGGAAAATCTAGTTTTTACATTAAGGCCCCGTTTCCATGACGCAGCTTCAAATCAACAAACGGAGAAAAAGGTCCCTAGGAATTATTCCTGAAAGTTCACATGTGAAGTTTCGTTGAATTTGGTCCAGGGGTTGCTGAGATATGGCTGTGGACGGACGGACACACGGACGGCCGGCCGGACGGACGGACAGCATGGCGACTATATGCTCCCCACAATTTTTTTCAAGGAGCATAAAAATGCCGATCAGACGGAAACGAATATTGTCAATAAACGATACAAGGGACAATGGTTGTGCTCGCGTCCCTTGCCGGTGCTGATATGGCTGATGTAGGCGTTGGTTTTTCCTAGTATCATATAATGAGGCTAACATGATTATGGCCTCCCATGTCTTATTGGCATTAGATCGGTCGTAAGCGAGTATCAAATGACGTTTAGGCTACTTATGCCCTGTTTTTACAGCTTAAGAAATATAAGGAACACACAGTATAGCTCCCCACAAATGACCTGACAAAATCTCTTACTCACGGTGGGGATTGTGCATGATGGGATGGATAACGACTACCGACAATAGGGAACGATTTTATCAAGTAACCCGTGACGTAATTTCGGACAAATGAATAGAATTTCGTTGGTGTTGTTATAAAATCTCGTAACTACGGCTTGAATCAAACCGTAGTTACGAGATGTTATAACAACACCGACGGTTTATCAAAACATAACGGTAAACTCAGTCTATTTTTTGCACAAAATTTGATGCCAACTCGCCTCGCTTCAGGTAAGACATTTTGCAATAACTCTGTTATTTCTGTATCAATTTTCAAGCGGTTTGCTGCATGTACCCCGCCTTATCGAGCTCTTTCATCGGATGTATGACATATTAGATAACTCATGATACTTTTTCCGAAATATTGTCCCAACCGACCAGAAAGCGAAATGGTAACGACTACGGCCAAATTGACCACGCTTCAGGTAAGAATTTGTGCAATAACTTTCTTTCTGCGTCAATTTTCATGCGGTTTGTTGCACGTACTCCGTCTTACTGAGCCCTTTTCACAGATGTATTATTTATCTGGAACTTCACTGTACTTTTCTCAAAAACCGATCCCAACCGATTAGAAAAAGGGCCTGAATTTTTATATTGGGCATAGCCCAATATATTATAACCAGTTTTTCGCTACAGACATCTCTCCAGCCATTACATTCTCACCCTAACCCGCTGAGCTATGTGTTCAAGCCAAACTATGTTATTTCAAACACCACAGAAACGTCCTTTATCAGTCACTATCTTCAACGTTTTTCATCTTTTTCACTTCAGCGACAAATAAGGAGGGGGTTAATAATTACATTTGATGAAATTTTCGCTTAGATTGAATACTTGTTAGTATTTTCAGTGTTTTTACAATCTTTTCGGTTGAGTAAAGGAGTTGAAAGCAAAATAGTGTAACTCTAAGATAAATTCCATGAAGTTAAAATATTACTGCTCTGACTGTCATTTAGCCTACCAGTGAAAGCACTGGTCAACAGGTGTTTAACTGGGTCACTGGTTGACCTACTACAATTGTGTACCCTTAACCCATTCCCTAGATACAATGTTTGCGCTTTACCCATTCCTATATTCTGACCCCTTTAGGTTCCCATGAAATATATGTGTTTGGAAAACATGGTAGAAAATGAAGAAATGGTTGTGACAAGCAAGTTCTTCATTTCCCACAATATTTTCTTTCTAGAAAGACCAAACAATGTAACGATTTATTTGCTTGAAATCGGCGACTGATAATTGGTCAACCCATTACCAAACAGCAAAAATTTGGACTAGTCCAAATTCAAAGAAGATGCAGACAACAATTTTAAGTGCATGAAATTTAAAATGTTTTGGTCTTTTTGGGTAGAAAACATTGTGGGAAATGAAGAAATTGCTTGTCACAAGCAATTTCTTCATTTTCCACAATGTTTTCCCATGGCATTATCTTGTGAGGAGTCAAAAAGAGTCGTTGTGTGGTAATGGGTTAAGGAATCTGCATTCACTTTATCGTTATAGTTTTTTTTTCAACTCTTGTGTTGAAGGCTCTTCCAAACGACAATATCTTAGAGTCTTTCAAATTAGAAAGAGTTGCAGACGACGAAACGGGTGACGATAAAGATGAAATCATGTCATGTACAATGAAGCACAGAAAATATTGGGACAAAGGAGAAAATTCCGGTTATCTTTGTATGTTTCATATTATTTGCTTCATAACAATGTCTTGTTTGGAAAAGGACGAATGGTTGGAGGCTAGCCTATAGAGTTTAGACACTGTGATTTTAAAATATTTTGATCAAAGTAAGATCATCATCTTAAATTTGCCGTTTTCTAGAATTTTAACATTTTAACCTCATATACTGTTCTTAGACTGATCATTTGGACCAATGAAAAAGTGCATTCTATTTAATCGAAATATGTTTGCAGATCAGAGATCAGTTAGGCTAAGCCTCTACAATGGGTCCGTACTTGGTATTATTCTGATTAGCTAAGAATAAAAAATAATCCAACATGTTGATATAATGTAAAATCCGGTAAAGTGTAACATTTTCCTTTTTCCCAAACAGCCTCACATTTTGGATTCACCCCGAGAGTGTACATTCAACTTTTTTATCACCTATGCACGTTTGCCTACACATTAATTAACCATTTTCCAAACGATGACGCCTTTTTACTCGCTTCATAGAAAATGCTTAAAAATATCGAATAGAGAATGGGGCAATTTTGCAAATTAGCATATTGTCCTTTTGTCACAATATCAATTTCTCAGTGATGCCCAATATACAGTGCTGACAGCACTTTGATTTGTCGTTTTTCTGGTCGGTTGGGATCAATTTTTGGACAAAGTACAAAGATTCTACAAACAAGTCATATATCCGAGGAAAGAGCTCACTAATGCGGGGTACATGCAACAAACCGCTTGAAAATTGGAGCAGAAATAAGAAAATTATTGCACAATTTCTTACCTGAAGCGAGGCAAATTTTGTCCGTATACTCCGTATTTGTTATCCATCCCATCATGCACAATCCCCACCGTGTACTGATATCCACGGTGGGGATTATGCATGCTGGGATGGGTAAATCTACGGACAAATTTGCCTCGCTTCAGGTAAGACATTTTGCAACAATTTCCTTATTTCTGCGTCAATTAAAAAATGGTTTGTTGCATGTACCCCGCCTTACTCAGCTTACTGAGCTCTTTCCTCCGATTATGCTTTACACGAAACCTTTTTGTACATTTTGCGAAATGTGATCCCAACCGACCAGAAAAACGACAAAAAATCTGATCGTTTTTCAGGTCAGTTGGGATCAATTTTTTGGGGAAAATATGGGGAGTTTTCAAATAAAAAAATAATACACATGAGGAAAGCGCTCAGTAAGGCGGGGTACATGCAACAAACCGCTTGAAAATTGACACAGAAATAAGAAAATTATTGCACAATTACCTACCTGAAGCGTGGTTTATTTTGCTGTAGTCGTTATCATTTCGTTTTCTGGTCAGTTGGGATCAATTTTTGGAAAAATTAAAAGGATACCACAAATAATCCATGTATCCGAGGAAAGAGATTTTCAAGGCGGGGTACATGCAACAGACCTTTTGAAAATTAACAAAGAAATAAAGGAGTTATTGCAAACTATTTGACAAGATTCGAGATTATTTTTGTCCGTATTCGTTATCCATCCCAGCATGCACAATCCCCACCGTGATATCTAGAGATGCTCTACGAGACGTATGTTCTGCGCAAAGTAAGAATTAGTACAATTCCGGAATTGTCCTGCGCAAAGTAAGAATTAGTACAATTCCGGAATTGTCCTGCGCAAAGTAAGAATTCTTACTTTGTCGGGCGAAGTAAGAATTCCTAAATTGCGCGGACAATTCTAGAATTGGCCGTGCGCAAAGTAAGAATCGGGACAAAGTAAGAATCGATTATCGATTTTTACTGCCTGCGCAATGTAAGAATGGTAGGTACAAAGTAAGAATATTTCATCTCTTACAATAAATATTTGCGCATTTGTAATTGTAAAATATTTGAATGCATATTATTAAATAGCTTTTAGCAATTAAATGCATGTAATGAATGACGAATGTAAATGTATGTTGAGGAGACAATTCCGTATTATAGTCATAGATCTATCTGATGTAAATCATAAAGGCTGTGGCAAACTACTCGTATAAAGATTGAGAAGTTTGCGATAGCATTGTTACACAATTTAATCCGAAGATTGTTATTAGAATTTTTAAACCCTTACCCCAAAATTCCAAGTTTGATGTCCCTTTAAAATATATATAAAGAACCTGAAAGAACTTTGAGGCAAAAGACAAAAATGTCAGTACCTTCTTCTTTTCTTCACTATATTGTACATTATCAATATTTGATTTTTTGACGGAAGAAAAATATAGGTTTAGCAATAACCAAAACACTGCAAAAGACAAAGACCAAGCAAAGGGAAGAAATGTACGTCATGGATACGATTGATTTATTTTATTTTAAAACTATTGTGTTCACTAAAATGCACCCGATTCAATATTCTTACTTTATCCAAAAATTCTTACTTTGCGCACAGGACAAAGTAGGAATGCAAATATGCGATTTTCGAGCCCTGCGCAATTCTGGAATTGTCCGGTACAATTCCGGAATCGGCGGACAAAGTAAGAATTCTTACTTTGCGCAGGACAATTCTAGAATTGTACTAATTCCTACTTTGCGCAGAACATATATAACACCGTTAGCCAAAACATCCTACAGTCAATAGATATATTGACGGTGTTGCCATAAGGTTTTTGTAGCATGGGACCAAATTCAAACAGACGAAAAATTAATCATTTCCCCTGGGAATGGAGTTTTAAACACGCATTTTTCCATTGAGGGGTGCGATCAAGTAGGCCTATGACAGGAATGGCAATACAAAATGAGCAACAGAGCTACAGATAAGAGAGAATGATGGCTTTTCAAAAAGCAATATTTCATTTTTAGTTCACCAAACCCTAATCACAGTGGATAATCACATGATGCAATAATTACTGAATATCTTCAATAACTTTGTTAATACGGGACCGATTTCAATTCGGTTTGGAGCAGAGAATGTGGACAGACGTCACGCATTAGATGGACGTGGTTGATTTTTGAAAAGTCAACTGATAAAAAAGTTATTGAAGATAAACCAAAATTTTGGTTTATCTTCAATAACTTTTTTATCAGTAGAATTTTCAAAATTCAACCACGTCCATCTAAAAATTCAACCACGTCCAGCTTATTCCTGGCATTTTCCCACCTTCTCTGCTTCAAACAGAATTCAAATTGGTTAATTATCTAAAAAGATATTGAAGATTATCGGAAATTCTGAGTCACGTGATTATACACCGTGCTAATGATTGTCGGTACTCATTAGAATCGTCTCATAGACACGATTCAAACAAGTAGCCACAATTAAGAGTTTGGATTTGAAATAACAAATTAGAATGTCTTTAGGGGAGACCGGGGTTATATGAACCACTTTTTAACAAAGGACCTCTATCGGATAAGGCGAGAAATCTCCCTAAAAGGTTCAAATGGAAAAGTCAATTTTCAAAACAAGCAATTTGATAATCATTTCTAGCTGTATTGTTAGATGTATACATAAATCATATAGAAAACTTATTTTGTACATTCAAAACGATTCGAAATGTACAGATAACTCTTGGTTTTTCATCTTCGCAAGCCAAGGGTGACATCTACGACGTAACGTCGTTTCTGTATTTACAAACATAGGTGGGTTCAACCTTGGCTAGCGAAGATGTCGGTTTCTGTACCTACCCCCAAAATCACTTTTTTTCTTACCCCACCGTTATTCATTAAACCAGAATTATGTTTTCTATGGTTTTATTAGCAATTATTTGTCTGTAAATGTAAGGACATTTAGTGTTGAAATTATAAACAAGTCTTCGTTTTGTCCTCAATGCGCATGCGCTTCATTGAAACGGGTTTAAAGGCGAAATTCTGCTAAGTTTGGTAAGAATTGGCCCAGTGGTTAAGGAGGAAAAGATTTTTGAAGAGTTTTCTAACGATTTCTAGAAGTCTGATAAGCCCTGCCCTGCCACGCCCACATTTTTCACCCAATCGAAAATTCATGAGCATGTGTTCATGGTGTTGAAAACAGTCACTCTAGGGACATTTCTGCCAAGCTTGGTTCAAATTGGCCTGATAATTGATTTTTAAAGATTTTTCATATGATTTCTCTAAGTCCGATAAGCCCCGCCCTGCCACATCCACAATTTTTGAAGAATCAACAATGCACGAACAAGTTTTGAAAAGGGTCACCCAAGTAACATTTCTGCCAAGTTTGGAAATAATTGGCCCAGTGGTTGAGAGGTAGAAGATCAGTGTTGGTAATCACGTGATTTAAGTTTGGATTCATCACACGGAAAAATGGCGACTATCGGGTTAAATTGGCAGTAATTCTGAAGGTAAGCGGATATTTCTCGATCTGTAGGCAATGTCATCCAGAAAGTTATACCCCATGTCCTG
The DNA here is from genome assembly GCA_963680895.1 of Fragum sueziense. Classification (NCBI taxonomy): domain Eukaryota; kingdom Metazoa; phylum Mollusca; class Bivalvia; order Cardiida; family Cardiidae; genus Fragum; species Fragum sueziense. The sequence continues at coordinate 36,519,032 of OY804597.1, forward strand.
GCCCACAAAATTTCTGACCTAATGGTACCAAGATATTATCGCAAAGATCCATACTTTCAGCAAACACTCTGTCACAAAATTTCTATCGACGAGAATCCAAACTAAAAATATGCGAATACTGTTCACGGACGAGTGGTAATTTTGGCGATTTTGAGGTCATGCTATGACTTCTGTGCAAAAATCGGTCTTCAAATCAAATGTAGATAGTCTTGGTAACCCAAACTATCCTTGTTATTTATTTACCTCCACCCAACTTGTGAAGAATTGAGCATTTTAAAAAAGAATACCTCACACGGACAAAGAAATTTGAATTCAATTCACGGACAATCTTTCGTGATTGGATAGCACTCACGGATTGGGGCTTGTCATGAACACGAGAATGGTGGCAAATTGGAATCAAACCATAAAATACTCACTTTTTGTGTAACAATGTTTTAAAGTATGTCTTAACATACTATGTAATGTGTTATAAAGACCAAATTGTCTTTTCCCCGAAAAAGAAACTGTGTTTCACATTGCAAGACACAGAATGGAATTTTCAAGTGATTTCTGTTGCTAGATCCATGTAAAATTCTCTATCTGTCTCTCTGTATCCATCTTTATCAATGATCTGTCTCTCTCCTTTCTATCTGTCTGTCTCTCTGTTTTCTGTCTCTGTGTCTGTCTCTTTTTTAATACAAATGAAATAATACATACTTTTCGCTTCAGATCCTTTGCCTACTGTACGAGTAAAGCTGAAGTATATGAAGTAGTTGAAGAGTCTGACGAATTCGAATACTGTAAGCCCGAAGGATGCTCTGCTTTAAGATATATACAAACCAGGTATGTCTAACAAGAGCTTGACGTGCCTACTTGCGTAACGTTTCGACCCTGCGGATCATTTAAACGTTTGATAATACGAATTGAGTGCTATATGTACCTCCTTCAATAACAGCAAAATTTAAAACAGTTATGAGGAAAGGGATGGGCCATGTCACATAAATTGTGGTATTTTACATGTAGTCCTCATTATCGGGAAAAAGGAGTTCTAAAGACAAGCCTTCTATCGTTAGATTAGTAGATCGTCTATCCATGCGTGTTTATCCACATTTAGGCAAGACATAAAACGGCGAAACATTATGGTGGTCCAGTTTGATAGCCTTTACAGACAACATTATGGTACGATCTGTGTATAGCACAGAAAATATTGCTACAAAAAAGGAGAAAATGGAAAATGTTGGTTATCTTTTTCTCCTTATTTGTGTCAATGTTTTCCTAAACCATTTATGGCTACACACACTGGGCGCTGCAAAATGATTTGAATACGGTTGAGATAATTTACCACTATCCGTTCAGATGCATGCATCCAATGTGTGCCATACATTTCTATCTTTACATTTTCAGAGATCATACATGTTTTTGACAGAGCTGACAGGAAAAGGCTGGTGGGACGACTGTTTCCACGCAACGAAATGCTGTCATGAAAGGCACTCTTCTTGTCAGATATAACAAGGCGCGACCAACTATGTCCAAATGCTGACTCCGGATAGGATGGGTATTCCTGAATCTAAATGATCGTACATGTATACTGCCTGTGCATAATAGACACTTTGATGCTGTGTCATACACCTTACCATTTTACTTTGGACAGACTTCAAGGGCATGTGCAAATTTAGACTTGTTATTGTCTCTTATACTTTGTCAAGTTTTTTTGAAACACAAAGCAGACCTATTATCTGGGCGATAATCATTCCAAGGACGCTGAAAGACTTTCGAATGTAAACTGGTACGGTATTAAAGGCGACTTAAAATGCTTCATTCTCTGTCCTTCAAAGAATCTTTATCGTTATTTTCCTGCCTTCATTCCTTCATTATAAAAGTTAAAGGGACCCATGCTAGGTTGACAAACATAAAAACAGGTAAAACATAAATCGGTAGATTAAATCTGTCCAAGGAAAATTTATCTGTCCAATGAAAATCCAATTGAAGTTCATATGGCCATTTTAAAATGAAGTCGTTGTCTGACTTTATCTACCCTCACTTTCTTTTTATGGTAACGTAAATATGAAATGGACCATACTAGATAGTGAAAAACAGCACTAAATTTTTAATGCAATGCTGCCTGTCCACATGTTGATCTCATGCATGAAATATCAATTAAAGTGACATTTCACAATCATTTGTACATAAATTAACTTTTATTCTATCTGAAAGAGCATGTTTTCTTATGGAAATTCTGAAAATTTCAAGTCAAAATATTGAACCGTTTACGAGAAATATATATTTTCGTCCTAAAATTAGACAAACTGTTGTGGACAACAGTTCAGATTTATATAGAATTTGTCATTTCTGTCTCAACTTTAAAAGCGTATTTTTCCTTTATAAACATCTTCAAAAAACTGATAGCATTTCTACGCATTAGAATAAATAATCTTTGCATCAAGACATACTTTTAAAAATTGAAATACATGTGAAATGTCACTTTAAGTATGGGCTTCTTTTAAAGTGAACAAAATGCGTCATTTATTTTTTAAAAGATTTATTAATTCCAATTTGTTAAAATAAGGAATAAACATAAACACGCAAACCAAGAAACAATACTGAAATAAAATGGTAAATCACGTATACAAAATCGCAGATTGTTTTTCATCCGATATCACATATCTATTTTACAGCCAACCTGCGAAGTCTACCATTACATGTAATGCCAATAAATTGCATCCATTTCATAGGAATCAGTCGGTCATTTCGTGAAATTGGAAATATTTGTTTGTTATTATGAACACGGACGATGAATAGTCCATTTATTGCTGCTGATCGTGGTGGTCAAGAACTTTTACATTGAGAAGCAAAATGTTTATACTTAGTTGTAAACACAATTTATTGTTGTTTTGATGCATGTGTATTATTTCATAAGGGATGCATTGTCATTCCATTGATGCTAATAACCAAATACATGTATAACCTTAACAAAGAGACCTTGTTATGACGTCCGTAGCAGTGGAAAAATATTAAGGCAAAAGAAAAAATAACCGATATAAACAGAATGATATGTATCTTTTTCTTTTATTATGATACGTGCTATGAAATGTACGCAATGTACGAGTACTTTTAATTAATATTGTTTTGTTGTCTACAACTCCTGTCAATGAAGGCTTGTCGAAATTTTGTCATTTTGAAATGGTGAAAATTCTATTGTCTATTCCTATAAGGTTTGTCGTTTATGGAGCTTTTATTCTTTAAAATTATCAAGTTCCGAAACGACTTATTTCATATTAAAACAAGGTTTTTGTATACATTGTGGACAATGAAGAAAAATGATGAATATCACAGTTGCCTCATTTCTCTCAATGTAATACAATGTATTGTTCTATTTTCAGTTAAAGTGATATTTTTAATTTGTACTGATTGTAAAAGTGATATGCAAAGATCTGTTTACGAAATAAAAAAAGACATTTAACCCGATTGAATCCAGATCTTTAAAATTTCTTCACTTTTCCCAAGCCAAAGTATTTTTTTTAAAGTTATTGTCATTTGTAAAGTGGCACATTAGAACTTTTGACAAGTATATTTGAAAGGAAAGACGACATTAGCTGCTTGGAAACTTCACAGCTGATGATCCTCTCTACTTTCAGATTCCGAACATTATAGCAGTAACTATATTCAGTTATTCAAATAACATACTTCTAAAAACATTCCCTTGACTTCTTATTAAAAAGAAAACATACGAGGGACGGTCGGAAAGAAGTTGGACTTTTCGTGCTGCTGTCTCTCCATTTGCAACTGTATAAACACATTATATATTGGTGAAATCTACATCCATTTGCCAATAATGTGGTCAGTTTATTTTCAAAGAAAGTTGAATATATGCAATATTCTGTCCAATTATATGTGATAGGGGTTTTATGTACCATAGGCTATTTGTTAGAGGAACAACAAGGGTAACCAAAACAAAAGAACAATGTAGTCATTTTAATCGTGAAGAATTTAAGTTTTTGAACTACATTATCACTGAAGATTGAATAATGGTTCATAATTCCGAACTTGGGATAAAAACTCAGTCACAGCAGTCATAGAAACGAGCTGGTTCCCCACCTCTGAATAGATTAAACTTTTACATTCGGCTGGTAGTCATGTTTGTTGCTTTTGTGGATTCACGAGGATTGATAGTTAGTCATTTCATGTCAAATGGTAAAAGCTGTCATTGCTAAGTACAATTCTGAAGTAATTCAGAAAAAAACAAAGAATAAATGCTGAAGTAAACGCGTCCCAGATTAGCAAAGAAAAATGTTTTCTACTTTACGATTACACACGCTCCCATACCACCGCATCTACAGTGGAGATTATCAAATATTACCCATAACAAAAGTTGTTTTACTCTTCTTATAGCCCAGGCCCTACCCCACACGACTTTCATTTGTGTCTAGAACTGATGAAAATGCTTGCTGAGAAGAAATTTGAGACCAGGGTGCCTTTGATACCGGTGGTTACACAGTACCTAATACAGTGGGTCTACGTCATGGTTAATAGTGACAATAGTAAAGCTCCTACGAAGATGGCAAAAATGCATAGACATAGATGGATAATTTCTTTAAACAGTGTAGAAAGAATTTTGTTAAATAATTAAATGGTTTTAGAGAAATAGTCAAAAGTCCAACTACTTTCCGACCGTCCCTCGTAAATATTGATTTTGATTTCAAAAATGACTAGAATCCTTTTCCCAAACGACAAATTCTTGTGTGGTCCAATCTACTATACTTCGTCTTTCTTTGGTCTTCGTTTCTACACGCAACTTAGTATCAGAAAGGTAAACCAGTCTAAAATGGGATAAAAGAACGTAAACATGGGATGTTATAAAATGCAGCATGAAAGAGTCTAATGAGCTATGAAAAACGACGACAATGAATTTGTGCTAAAAACTGAATTTACTGTTGTGTATCGTTAAACCGTCGGTGTTTTTATAAAATCACGTAACTACGGCTTGAATCAAGCAGTAGTTACGAGATTTTATATCAACACATGCAGAAATACTATCTTTTGCCGAAATTACATCACGGTACTCTGGATAAAATCGTTCCCTATTCCAAAAGAAATTTTCTCAACAGAATATTTTACATGGCCGAACAAATTACAATGTAAATACACATCTAAACCCTTTTTAAACAGCACCTGGTTTCGACGTCCTTATCACAGATGAAATTGGAAAATATTGGGGCAAAAAGAGAAAATACTGATAACAATCATACTCTCATTGTGCCCAAATATCTGCCTTTCTGTATCGTATTCTGATCATGCTCTCATTAATTGGCATCTTTCGTCTGCAGCAGCTTTTGAATTGGACATCCCAAAAATATTGTTGTGGGTGCGTAGATGTTAAACCGTAACACTGTTTCTTAATAGACAAGTTTCCACTAAGACTCCCACACACAACAGCCACCGGAAGTCGTCCTTAGTGGCAAAAGGCGAAATTCATCCCTATTCACTGCCTTTATCCATGCTCTACACTTGCGTTGATCTTGTGGAAATCGGAAAAAGTGAAGATTCTCCTTACTTCCGTCATTTATCTTTTTTTCCGATTCTTGTATTGATAAACGATGCAGTTTAAAACCATTTCGATCCCCTATAGATCTAACACAGTTGATTTCCCATAAACCCATTGTTTGCCACTGGATGTTAATCTGAGTCTTCTCTGGTGAAAATTCGCTCTTTGATATTTGGATGTCGCTGTTTACATCGGAGCGCTGTCCCATTAAAAAACAAATGAAAAATCCGACTCAATTTATATGTCGCTGTGTCAGACTTTTCTTTTGTTTTTGAATGGGACAGCGCTCATATGTAAATAGCGACATCCAAATATCAACAAGCGAATTTTCATCAGAGAAGACTCGAATTACCGGAAGTGTTCTGCGGGTACGGACTAAAACGATAATGGAAAGGAGTCTATTGTGTTTCGCTAGGCCCGACCTGTATCGATAGGCCCAATCTCCTTCGCAGTTATCTCCCCTGAACTTGGATTGGAGAGATCTCTGCCGGCACAGCTTGGAGTTACCAAGATTTCAGGTAATTGATTTTTTTTTATTTTGATTTTTATTTAAAAAAGTAAACATGCTTTAAGTGATGTTTTAAGAATATGAGGTGTCAAATATGAATCCAAATGACAAATATAATTGGATTTAAAAATGATTTCAGAAATATAAATAAATTTTACGATATCACGTGAAATTCTTCATGGTCACGTGATTTATATGCCTGCAGTGATAATGTAAGGCATTGTCGCTGTGTGGAGTTTGCGATAGGCCTTCCCACACAGGCAAATGTGTCTTTTCGCTCCTTCTTGATCTTGGAGGTCTTGTTTCGTTGCAAATGACTAATCGCAGGTATGCCATACAAAAGGACATTCAGCATGAACCCTGCGTCAATGTGCTGATAAATCTGCCCTCGTTGCAAACTTGTTTCCGCATATATCACATGTATATACGTTTAGCAGTTGGACTGTGAACATTGCACCTGAAAGTAAAAAACAGTGTTATCTCACACGCTGATAGGTACAACCAAGAAAGTTCAAAAATGCAATATATGAGACATTTTCAGACCTGTTCGTGGTCAAACTGTTTTCAAATTTGTGAAAAAGCATACTCATTGCAAAACATTGACTTATAGTGACACTTTTCAGACTTCCAAGTTTTTCCCTTTCAGATTTACAGGTCGCAGATGATAAACTATTATCAAAACAAGACTCGTCCTTCTCTAACAAATTAAAAATAATTCGGAAAGGTATTGAAGGAAAGAGCAAATTGCTGACAATCGTCGTTTTATCATTTGCCTTTAATATTATTCAATGTTCTATTTTTACACCGTTTTGTCTTAAACAACTCCTTTTTCGGGGAGAAGACAATTGGATCTTTATAACATATTACATAGTATGTTAAGACATGCTTTAAATCATTGTTACACAAAAAGTGAGTATTTTATGGTTTGATTCCAATTTGTCACGATCCTCGTGTCCATGACAAGCCCTAATCCGTGAGTGCTATCCAATCACGAAAGATTGTCCGTGAATTGAATTCAATTTTCTTTGTCCGTGTGAGGTATTCTTTTTTAAAATGTTCAATTCTTCACTAGTTAGGTGGAGGTAAATAAATAACAAGGATAGTTTGGGTTACCGAGACTATCTACATTTGATTTGAAGACCGATTTTTGCACAGAAGTCATAGCATGACCTCAAAATCGCAAAAATTACCAGTCGTCCGTGAACAGTATTCGCATATTTTTAGTTTGGATTCTCGTCGATAGAAATTTTGTGACAGAGTGTTTGCTGAAAGTACGGATCTTTGCGATAATATCTTGGTACCATTAGGTCAGAAATTTTGTGGGCCAGGACATGGGGTATAACTTTCTGGATGACATTGCCTACAGATCGAGAAATATCCGCTTACCTTCAGAATTACTGCCAATTTAACCCGATAGTCGCCATTTTTCCGTGTGATGAATCCAAACTTGAATCACGTGATTACCAACACTGGAAGATTTTTGAAGAATTACCTAATACTGATTTCTTTAAGTCTGATAAGCCCCGCCCTGCCACGCCCTTAATTTTTGACGAATCAGGAATTAACGAACAAGTATTGAAAGAATTTGTACAGTGGTTGAAGATGAGAAGATTTTTGAAGAATTACCTAATGATTTCTTTAAGTCTGATAAGCCCTGCCCTGCCACGCCCACAATTTTTGACAAAAAAAATCCCGAACAAATTTTCAAAAGGTCACCCAAGGAACATTTCTGCCAAGTTTGGAAAGAGTTGGCCCAATGGTTGAGGAGGAGAAGATTTTTGAAGAACTACCTAATAATTTCTTTAAGTCTGATAAGCCCCGCCCTGCCACGCCCACATTTTTTGACGAATCAAACATTCACAAACATACACGTATTTTGAAATGGGCCACCCAAGTAACATGCCTACCAAGTTTGGTCAGGATTGGCCCAGTGGTTAAGGAGAAGATGTTTAAAGAAATTGTGGACGCCGTACGCCGGATAGTGACTGACCCTAAGAGCTCCCCTTGAGCTCGTTTTAGCTCAGGTGGGTTAAAGAAAAACCCCCGAAAACTCTCGAAATTTTCAATTCATACTCCACTTTCCCGCCTAGAATACTTTCACCGAAATCTTGTTCTGGAGCGAAATATAAAAGGACCTTTAAATAGTACATGTATTTGAGACCATTACGTTTCCTGAATAGACTGTGTCTGTTTCTACCACTTTCGCGAATTCAAACATTTTTCCCAGAGGGGTCCGCGTTTTCCAGTTGTTGTTGGTGGTGGTTGTGGTGTGTGTGTGTGGGGGGAGGGGGGACCAGTGGCGGATCCAGAGGGGGTTCGGGGGGTTCAAACGAACCCCCCTCTGTAGCCCGATTATTTCATTTTCATGCAGAAATTCAGTCAAAATTGTGTAATACTTAAAAAACGACCCCCCCTTTTTGTAAAAACAAACCCCCCTCACAGAAATCCTGGATCCGCCACTGGGGACAATGCGTTGACGCATGAAAAATCCTTAGAAACTGAATTGGATAAGTCTGTATTGCGAATCCGAGAGAAGGTCTGGAACCTGAGCAGCATTTTCTTCTTTCGACTTAATGTTTACTCAAGCCTAATTTGTTAGGAAAAGGTTTAACCTAATACCACACAATGAAGCCCTTTGGCGCCCAAAAAGGTGAAGTCTCTGGAAAACATTGTGGAAAATGAAGAAATAATACAGCAATTTCTTCGTTTTCCATTCATTTGAAATTGTCATCTGTAACGTCTTTGAATTTGGGCCGTGAGGTCTGAAATTTTGCTGTCTTTTTCAGTTTTCCTCTTTGTCTCAATATTTTGTCTTATAGTGTACACTAATCCTATTTCTATTGGTTTCCGTCTTAGTGTCTCTGATGGATTTTAAAATAGGGTCAGTCTAAATTATCCTAAAATCGTGTTGTTTAGGTAAACGTTAAATTTAAGGAAGTGGCTAGAGATACGGGCCCGTATCTCTAGCCTATGGGGGCTAGAGATACGGACCCGTATCTCTAGCAAAACCCCCCATGTTTCACTAGAGATACGGGCCCGTATCCCTAGTGAAAACGAGGGGTTTTTGCTAGGGATACGGGTCAAACTTACGGGCTATAACTAATCGCGTCAATTATGAAAAATCGATAATATTGATCCTTTCCCAAACTGCGAAATTTAGACTACGTTTTGAAATTAGTTTCAGACGACACATTAAATAGTCTTTAGGCATATGTCTCACTTACAAAATATTGCGGGGGAAATTGCTGAAACTATTTCTTCTTGTTTGATAAAGGTTTAAAATGGAAATTATTTATTTCATAGATTTCTTATCTCGTTATTCATACACTTTATGCTGTGTGTATTAACCCTTTTGTTTGTTAACCCATTACCAAACAACAAAATTTTGGAGTTGTCCAAATTCAAAGATGCTGCAGACGGCAATATGAATTGAATGGAATCTCGCATTCTTTTATCTTTCTGTATAGAAAAAAAATGTGGGAAATGAAGAAATTGCTTGTTACAAGCAGTTTCTTCATTTTCCACAATGTTTTTCAAAGCCATTATCTTGAAGGGATTTAAAAAGAGTCATTGTGTGTTAATGGGTTAATATCATTCTTGTTTGACAAGATACTGTAAATGTGAATAAGGCGGATCCAGGGGGCTTCGGGGGGCTCAAACGGCCGAATCTTTCACTTTTATGCAGCTTTTATGCAGAAATTCAGCCAAAATTGTGTGATACTAGGAAAATAAACTCGGGCTATGTGTACATTCGAATCCCCTGAGCCTCACAGAAACTCTGGATCCGCGGTAGTCAGAAATATGATTCTGTTGATCATATGCAGATTTAAGTCACATCTTATTTCATACAGTAACATCTAAGACTGACCAGTTGGAGGTCATCTTCACTGACCCTGGGATTTCCGAAAATATCTATTTTGATCTGTCCAGTCAAAATTCTTGTTGTGTATGGTTGAAACCTAGCGCGTGCAAATGCGTAGTTCTGCACTAAATTAACGTTTCCAGAATCAAATTGAAAGCGTTTTCATTGGTCAGAGGGAAAGGTCATTGAAAATGACCCCTTTTGATTGGGTCTCAGATACTACTGAAAAGTAAATATCAAATTTAATCAGATTGCATGTACTTCTAATGTAATAAAGTTGTTGGATTGAATACATTTATGCTTTGCGTTTCTTAAACTTCTATGAATGGTCAAATGTGCATGTATGGTGAAATTTATATAGATCTACATGTATTTATGTTTACATGCAGGATTCTGTTAGCGAAAATTTATATTGCGAATAATTCAAAAACTGCGCTTTTGAAGCAGTCCGGAAGACTGTACAGTTCATTAACTATGTTCACGTTCACGGTGACCTTTTTACACAGGCAATCGCTTGTTATATGATGTACATTTGACCATCATTTCCATGTTAACCCTTTACCAAACAGCAAAATTTTAGGGTGGTTCTACTCAAAAGCTTCTGAAAATAACAAAATGGATGTTAATACAAGCAGAATTTGAGTATAATCTAGCTCGGAATATATTGAGGCAAAAGGAGAAACTGCTGGTTATCAGCAGTTTCTTCTTTTGTCTCAATATTTTCCTAAGCCATTTCTATTAGGGACTTTAAAACCAGGTTTTGTTTGGGAAAGGGTTAAAAACAGCTAACTATTTCCCAAACAGTGTATTGTTCGTTCCAACTTAATTGCTTCTTGGGGTATTTCACCGCTGAAGACATTCGCACGAGGTTGGACTTTTTTTATGAGTTGTCGTTAACATTCGATATGAAGGCCTATCCAGATTTATTCGGGCGACGTCCCAACGCCGACCGAATGTTTACAACGTCGCCCTAATAATTCCGAAGTCGCGAGAATCTCATTAGGAATTGACTCATGGTTGATATTGTGCATGATGGGATGGGTAAATCTACGGACAAATTTGTCTCGCTTCAGGAAAGACATTTTACAGTTTCTTGTCAAACAAGAATAGCCCTTAGGCTAATATTAAAACAAACAAAAGGGTTAATAGGCCCTACACATGTGACATGTGTGAAACCATTGCCATTGATAAAGTTGCTAATAGTTAGCACCTTCTTGTCAAAAGATAATAAAAATAACATGAGATAAATCTAATAGACTATTGATTTAATATAAAGTTTCAATGTTTATACATTCCTTTCAGCAATTTCTTCATTCCTCCGACATTTCCCCTGTAACAGGCCTATCGCCCGTAATTTCAAAATGTATATATAGCCTAAATTTCGCAGTTTGGGAAAGGATCAATATTATCGATTTTTCATAATTGACGCGATAAGTTAGCCCGTATGTAAGACCGGAAGTCGTTTGACCCGTATCCCTAGCGAACACCCCTAGTTTTCACTAGAGATACGGGCCCGTATCTCTAGTGAAACATGGGGGAGTTTGCTAGAGATACGGGTCCGTATCTCTAGCCCCCATAGGCTAGAGATACGGACCCGTATCTCTAGCCACTTCCTAAATTTAAGGGGGGATACTAAAAAGTAAATCTCATGACAAGTAAATAGCTCCGAGTTACCGATCATGCTGTTCGGCCCCAAAATACGTCGACATTTTGTATATGTCAATGGTTGTGACACCCATTACTTCAAAGTAAGTAATCAATATTGACAGTATCTTTTATATGTTTTACTTGCTGTTGTAAAAGATCATCATGAAATGGATTAAACACAAAGTTCTGTGAGTCACGAAGTGTAATGACTTTTCGCGAACTGTCAAATCGAAGTACCATTTCCCAAACAAGACCAGGCCCCGGTTTCTCGAAAAAACTTAAGTATATACTTATGCGAACATGCTCAACTTCAAAGGGATACTCTCCAACTTTGAAGGGTATTCGATTGAAGTTCACGCGGATTTCGTGCGATTTGGATTTTTACTTCCGCTTCCGGTCATGTCGGTCAAGAAAATTTTCGCGCCGCGAAGCCGTGAATAAATCGCAGTAATCTAGTGGTGATCCGATGCTAGTGATGTGTGAATATAATGCAGAATAACTAGGAACAATTCATTTTAAGTGATGGATTAGTTATTTTTTGGAATTACTCGCATATTTTGAGATTTGCCGACCCCAGCTACCAAGGTCAGCATGGTAAAAGCAAGAGGGCAACCTTCAAGCCCGAAACCGGATAATAACAAGTGTTCCACACCAAAAATGACATCTACACCTAAAACAAGTGACATGTGTACAGATTGTAAATTAAATCTGAGCAAAAATAAGAAATCAATAGCGTGTGACCTCTGCGATCAATGGTTCTGCCTTAAATGCTCGAAGCTAAAGGGATCGACATTCGATGAAATAACTGAAAATGAGAACCTGCTATGGACATGTGGACATTGCAAAATATCACTTCCAGGTTGGAAAAAGGTCTTGTCTACAATGTCTAAATTTGAAGAAAGGATCAGTGCCCTTGAAAAGGAATTAAGTGAAATTAAGCAGGGTAGTGCTACAAATGGAAATAGTGAGGAAGTATCTGTTAATAAAGTTCAGGAGGCAGTGCAGGAAGCCCTAGCCGAGGAACGTGAGGTGGAAAATAGGAAATTGAATATAATAATTCACTCATTGCCGGACACTAACAACTCTAGTGACGATGAAAGGTCAGTTGACAAAATTTTGAATGATAAATTGAGATGCGAGATGTCCTCGGCGGATTACACCATCACACGGCTTGGTAAAAACTTTCAGGGCCGAACAAGTGCTAGACCCATTCGCCTATCTGTGAAAGATTTCAAAACCAAATCCATAATTCTTGAGTCTGCTAAACGTCTCAAAAATGATAGCGAATTCTCAAATGTGTATTTGACTCCCGACCTGACGAAGTTGCAGAGGCAGAGGGCTTTCCAACTTAGAGTGGAAAAACGCCGACGTATAAACGAGGGAGAGAAAAACTTGGCCATTAGGAAGGGTAGGATTGTGGCATTACCTGTCGACCATTCGTACACAAGCAGGCCACAGGGCGCTGGAACCACCGGGGGTGGGGAAAGGCCATTTCGATTATAACTCGCCGAAGAGTGATAGTTCCTGTACATACGTTTACAGTTTAAACAGTTCGTTAGTTGACGATAGTTTTTCTACAGTTATTAGTAGTTCTTCAAATTCGGACAGTTCTACCGATACAAGTTCTTCAAATTCAGACTCTGGTACCATTAACAATGACTCTATTAACAGTTCAACAAATTCAGACAGCGTTACAGATTCTAGTGTGAATTACTCTTCATTTTTTAATGAATCTGAAAGTGGACGAAACAATATTTTAAAAGTTTATTACACGAACGCAGACTGCTTGCTGAACAAGCTAAATGAATTACATGTTTTAGTGGCTAGCTTGAATCCGGACGTTTTAGTCATATCAGAGGTTTTTCCGAAAAACAAAAACATTTCAGATATTCACCAAGGTGTTTACAAGTTGAATGGCTACAACGCGTTTCTTGGAAACGTAAGTAATAACAGTAGAGGTATTATTATATATGTTCGTAACTCTATCCCAGCTGAAAAATGTGACACATTGAATAATTTGAACTTTAAAGAATCTTCTTGGTGTGAACTTAGAATAGACAAAGTGAACAAACTGCTTATTGGCGGAGTGTACAAAAGTCCGTCTAGTACAATTCAAAATGAAGAACTTTTGTTTGACATTTTTAGAAATGAGTATGTAAAATCACACAAAAATCTGGTGATAGTCGGTGATTTTAACTTTCCGGGTATAAATTGGAACAGCTGGACAACAGAACACAGTGAAAATCATGTTACTTTTAAATTTCTTGAAATGTTACGGGATAATTATATGTCCCAACATGTCCTGGAAGATACAAGATTTAGGATAGGTCAACAGTCTAGTCTCTTAGATTTAATTATTTCCAATGATGAAAATACAGTTGATAATGTCAGAACCGGTGCAAGCCTTGGTGCAAGTGATCATGTGGGAATAACTTTCAATATTAACTGCGATTTTAACATTGAGAATACGATTAAACCCAGAAAGAACTTTTTCAAAGGTGACTACTTATCATGTAAAAACTATCTTAGAGATGTGGATTGGAGCGCGATCGATACCATGAATGTACATGAAACATGGAACTTTATTTTGAATCATATTCACCATTGTATTGAAGACTTTATTCCAGAATTGGTTGTTAAAAATGTCAAGCCCAAGCCTAAATGGATGGACCAATATTGTGTTCGCGCAGTAAAAAAGAAATATCACGCATGGAAAAGATTCACCTTTACCAGAAATTACAGGGATTATCAGCAATATTGCAAAATTAGAAATAAAGCCTCTAAAGCGGTTTATCATGCCAAGAAAAAGCATGAAAGAATCATATCAGATACCTGTAAACTTAACGCTAAAACATTTTGGGGATATATCCGAGAAGTTACTAAATCCAAAAGTGGAATTGGCGACTTAAAATCATCAGATGGGGATATTGTCACAGAAGATGAAGACAAAGCAGAACTATTGAACAAATTTTTCTCTTCTGTATTTACAAACGAAGACACATCGCAAATACCTAATTTCGACAGACGCTGTGTTAATGAAATAAATGAGGTACACTTTTCTAGTACAGACATATTGACTCAGCTGCAAACTTTAAATATTTCAAAAGCCAGTGGTCCCGATGAATGTCATCCGAAATTGCTTCGTGAATGCGCTGATGAACTGTTTATGCCCATTTACAAACTATTCTCAAAGTCGATCTCGGAGGGACAAATTCCAGACGATTGGAAAAAAGCGAACGTCACCTGTATCTACAAAAAGGGCCCAAAGTGTGATCCAAGTAACTATAGACCAGTTTCACTAACTTCCGTTGTGTGTAAACTACTTGAAAAACATATCAAAGTGACAATATTTAACCACTTAAAACAACACGATTTATTATCCGACTGTCAGTATGGTTTTCGTGAACATCGCAGCACCATTTTACAACTTCTCGATGTATTAGAGGACTGGACATCAGCTTTGGATGACAATCAACAAGTTGATACAATTTATTTTGATTTTGCCAAAGCGTTTGATACTGTGCCACACAAACGGCTTTTAACGAAACTGCAAGCCTATGGTATATCAGGTAAATTGTTGGATTGGATCAACAGTTTTCTTAGTAATAGACAACAGAGAGTAGTTATAAATGGATGCAAATCCAGTTGGACAGATGTCAAATCCGGTGTGCCTCAGGGTTCTATACTTGGTCCTGTGTTGTTCGTGTTATTCATTAATGATATGCCGGATGGTGTTAATAGTGCTTGTCGTTTATTTGCTGACGACACTAAACTTTACAGAGTAATTTCATCTCGAAATGATTGCGACGTATTGCAAGAAGATATTGCCTCTTTTTGCCAATGGAGTAAAGACTGGTTACTTAGATTTAATACTGGGAAGTGCAAAACTGTGCAGTTTGGTAAACAGAACTTCGATACGGCATATGAAATGTCTGCTCCAGATGGTACTATTTCAACAATACAAGCCGACGAATCGGAAAAAGATCTCGGAATACAGTTTACAACTAATTTAAAGTTTGATGAACATATCAACATTGCTGCCAACAAAGCCAACCGTATCACAGGACTGATAAAGCGTAATTTTGTATATATGGACAAGGATCTCTTTCTTGTTTTATATAAATCCCTTATCCGACCGAATCTCGACTATGGCAACAGTATATATTATCCAACAACCAAAAAGAATAAGCGTATTGTTGAGAATGTCCAGCGACGTGCGACTAAAATTGTACCACAACTGAAAGACTTACCCTATAACATTCGCCTGCAAGAATTGAACTTGCCTACATTAGAATACAGACGCGAGAGAGGTGATATGATCCAGCTTTATAAAATGATACATAAGATTGATGACTATGACTTTACCAGAATGTTCACACTGTCTACAAACCCGCATGAGTTAAGAGGAAACATGTACAAGCTTCAAAAACCACGTGCCAACAAATCAGTCAGAATAAACTCTTTTTCCCACCGTGTAATTAACACCTGGAACTCATTACCTAATGAAGTTGTGTGCGCCGATTCTATTAACTCTTTTAAAACTGCACTAGACAAACTATGGATCGAGAAACGTTTTGAGACAGGTGAAATTTATTAGTGGAATGCAAATCAGTGAAACATGACAAAGCGGAAGATCGCGAGAATCCAGACGACGAGGGGAAAGACAAGCCATAAGGGCTTATAAATTTCCCAATATTCCAAAGGTATTCCAAAGGTATTGAGCACGGTGCTCAGATTTGAGCATGAGAACGTACTTAAGTTTTTTCGAGAAACCGGGGCCAGGTTTTGAGAACTTTTGACGTCCCTTACAGATGATACTCTGGAAAACATTGAAACAAAAGAAGAAACTCCTGATAACCAGCAGTTGCTCCTTTTGTCTCAATATTTTCTTTGTCATATTTTACACAAATTCTATAGATCTTTAATAACATCCATTTTGTCATTTGTGGCAGTTTTTGAAGGGAATCACTCGTTTAGGAAAGGGTTAAGAGAATGAGAGACTTGGTACTATCTAATCAGAGTTTTCTCTGATGAAATTCTCTCTTTGATATGTTGATGCCGCTCATTTACATCAGAGCTGATCAAAATAAGTGTCAGGCAGAGCGTTGCTCTTTGAAAAAATCAAGAAGTTCGCAACAAATTGTTGCGCATCGTTCACCGTCCGATCTTAAACGCTATCGTTAAAACCCCTGATGATATCGATAAATGAACCATTTATTGTTATGGCTGCTGAAAAAATTACGACCAAAAAGTATTTCTAAAAGGTTAATAGGCAATGTTTTGCAACAACCCTCACCTGAGCAGCCTTTGTTTACCTTGACCTTCCATTCAAAACCAAAGGTTATACTCATCCAGCAGGCCGATTTGAAATGAAATTTTTGGTCAGGTATGACAAAAAATGATTTATTGATCTATACCCAGAGATATTTTTACAATTTCAAGACTGCGAGTCCTGAGGACTCGCTGGATACCATATCAATGAGTCCAGCTACTAGTTTAGTGAGTCCAATACACTATTTTTAATAGGAAATCTGTAAAATTTGTTGCATGGGGACTCGCTTGAATTAAAACTTTGCATCCCAGAGACCAAATTATGAGTAAAAGTAGCAGGATGCACAGGTAAAAAAATCACTGATACCCTACAGTGTTTTACCGAGTGATTCGATATGATACACAAAAACAAAGCTTCAAGTTACTTGTAACGTTACCGAACTTTCCGCTGTTTTCAAAGAGCAACGCTCTCTGATGTAAATAGCGAAAAATCAAAATATCAAAGAGCGTATTTACATCAGAGAAGACTCGGATTCTCTTTGATATTTTGATTTTTCGCTATTTACATCAGAGAAGACTCGGATTAGCTGTCCATCTGATAGAACTAGATAAAATATCTGACAAGTGGGAAATTTCATCACTGATCAGACTGTCATATCTGATTATATTTACCCATTATCACACATTAATGATTGAGGAAGCCCCTCCAAGAAAATGACAGGAGAAATTCAAAACATTATGGAAAATGAAGATAATTTGCTTGTGACAAGCAATTTCTTCATTTCCTTCAATCTTTTCCATCTAGAAAGTCAACAACTTTGAAATGTTGTCTGCAACTGCTTTGAATTTTGACCCAATTTTTTACTGTCTAGTAATAGGATAATCCCTGTTCTAATTATTTTTATTTATCATTTTAGGACTGAAGTTGAACTGAAAGAAGAAGCTTGGTGCAAATTTTATAAAGAACTTCAACATCTAGAAAACTCGAAAACTCTGCTCTTGAATCTATCTATCATTAAACAATAATCGCTAGTTTAGACAGTCTTAAAGAAACGCTTACTGAATACATAGTGAGAGAATTGCTTGTGGTATTTTTTATTTCCCCTCAATTTTATCTGTGCACTAACTTAGTTGAATCAGCATAATTTTTTTCATTAGGGAAATGTTTAATTGAAGTATCTTGACCACTGACCATAGCAATCCATTCTTTACTCTGAATTCAATTGCAACAAAGAAAAATCACTAAAATCCAAAATCATGAGAGGAACAATGAAGAATTTGAAGGACCTAACTTCTGGAAAGACACCATATATTTGTGACATTTGTGGAAAAAGTTTTGATGTTTTTTCAGTGTTAGAAAAACACATAGCCAAACATATTGTTGACAAGACATATAACTGTGACATTTGTGGAAAATGTTTTCAATTTGCAAGTGTCTTAACGGCACACACAAGAATACATACTGGTGAGAAGCCATATAAATGTGACTTTTGTGGTAAATGTTTCAAATTGACAAGCCATTTATCAGCACACACAAGAATACATACTGGTGAGAAGCCATATAAATGTGACATTTGTGGAAAGTGTTTCAAATCGACAAGCCATTTATCAACACACACAAGAATACATACTAATGAGAAGCCATATAAATGTGACATTTGTGGAAAGTGTTTCAATTCGACAAGCTATTTATCAACACACACAAGAATACATTCCGGTGAGAAGCCATATAAATGTGACATTTGTGGAAAGTGTTTTACATTGAAAAGCCATTTATCAACACACACAAGAATACATACTGGTGAAAAGCCATATAAATGTAAAGTTTGTGGAAAATGGTTTCAATTTGCCAGTGTCTTAACGGCACACACAAGAATACATACTGGTGAGAAGCCATATAAATGTGACATTTGTGGAAAGTGTTTCAATTCGACAAGCCATTTATCCACACACACAAGAATACATACTGGTGAGAAGCCATATAAATGTGTCATTTGTGGAAAGTGTTTCAATTCGACAAATAATTTATCAAGACACAAAAGAATACATACTGGTGAGAAGCCATATAAATGTGACATTTGTGGAAAGTGTTTTACACAGGCTAGTCATTTATGGGTACACTCAAGAACACATAACGGTGAAAAGCCATTTAAATGTGACATTTGTGGAAAATGTTTTCAACTTGGCAGTGTGTTAAGGATACACTCAAGAATACATACTGGTGAGAAGCCATATAAATGTGACAAATGTGGAACATGTTTTAAATCAGCTACTGAGTTAACAAGACACTCAAGAGTACATACTAGTAGTAGTAGGAAGCCATACAAATGTGACATTTGTGAAAAGTTTTTCAAATCGACAAAATGCTTAAAAGCACACACAAGAATACATATTGGTGAGAAGCCATATAAATGTGACATATGTGGAAAATATTT
Source organism: Fragum sueziense (assembly GCA_963680895.1). Taxonomy (NCBI): domain Eukaryota; kingdom Metazoa; phylum Mollusca; class Bivalvia; order Cardiida; family Cardiidae; genus Fragum; species Fragum sueziense. The sequence continues at coordinate 36,538,276 of OY804597.1, forward strand.
TGAATTTTCTAGTTGCTTAACTGAACACTCAATAATACATACTGATGAGAAGCAATATAAATGTGACATTTGTGGAAAATGTTTTGAATTTTCTAGTTGCTTAACTGAACACTCAATAATACATACTGATGAGAAGCAATATAAATGTGACATTTGTGGAAAATGTTTCACATCAACAAGTCATTTATCTTTACACACAAGAATACATACTGGTGAGAAGCTATATAAATGTGACATTTGTGGAAAGTTTTTCAAATCGACAAATTGCTTAACAACACATTTAAGAATACATACTGGTGAAAAGCTATATAAATGTGACATTTGTGGAAAGTTTTTCAAATGGACAAGTCACTTAACGGAACACTCAAGAATACATACTGGTGACAGGGCTCTCGGAAACGACAGTACTGTCGTCTGAGACGACAACTTTTCTCAGGGGACGACAAAAAATCCTATCAAAGGATTCCGCCGGACGACAAGTTTTTTCAAGGCACGCGTCCCGGTCCTCAACATATCGGTTGTCTATAGATCTTACATGTACACAATTAACTGCCAATTAGTTCTCGGCTCTAGATAATAAACACAATCAACTGTGAAAAATCGATAATCGGCCACATCTAAGTCGGGTAGACGAAAGTGGTGGGCGTGGCGATAATTACCGCTTCTAGCCAATCGGAATCAATAATCTGTAAAAGTTGTAGGCGGAGTCTGACTTTAAATGAATGTTAATTAGCCTTTACCAGACAATGTTATTTGACGATTGTAAATAAGTATTGATTGATGCAGTTGATTGACTTATAATCTTTGCGTAATTGAATTCAATCGTTTACCTAAATTGTTATCATAGTCCAACAAGAATGATCAATGCAACATATAAAATGAGAAGAACGAGTCACACACTGCTTAGAAACCCCGGGTAGCATAATAGTGCCGTGTGCAAAACTGCATAACTCTTTACACATGACAATGTAAAAATAATATTGTTTTATTTGATTGAACAATTAGGGTACTTCGTAGACTTTCTTTTACTGCGATATTTCATGTTAAATCATAAAATGGGAGTTGAATCCAAATTATTAAATTCAGAATTCTCTGTTTACGGCCGATGACTAGCGTGAAATTCATTTTCTTTTGGTAAAGGTAAATTTGACCTGGAAAATAAATTAGAGTAAAATACGATCTCTGTTTCGGGAGGGGGGCAGTCTGCGAGTTTGGCCGGTAATCCAAAGCCCGAGGCTAGTGAAATTTGATTTCCGGAAAATGCAGAAAGTTTGTAGACCAGCTTAACTCTTTCCCAAGTAAGACAGGTCCTTATTGCTTTTGGAAAACAATAAACATTGAGACAAACAAAGAAAAAGATGCTAACCAGCATTTTCTCCTTATGCCTCTTTACTTTCTATGCTATATTGTGTACAAATCCTTGAATATACGATCATTGAAGTTAGTTTGGGAGAAGGACAAAAGGTTAAACCACGGAGAGAAAGGTCATAACAAACCAGCCATCTACAGGTCAGGGTTATGATTGAAACACAGTCTTACCTTTAGAATTAAACAAATAAAATTTCCATCAATAGAAATTTTATCTTACAAAACTTGTGTTTACAAAGTTTTGAGTTGGTCTATAAATAGATACAGATCTATGTCTTTGTGTTAGCAGTTGACCTTGATAGTGACTACATGACGTCATGACCCTTACCTTTCACGCTCCATTGATCAATCTCTCAATTCTTTATTACTTGGAGCTCAATCTGTATTTCAGCAGTTTTACTTCACATTTACCATTTTTTTCTCCTTCTTTAAATGTGTTAATAACACTAGATTTAATATGTTTTTTTTAGTTGTTTTTTCTTCATTTCTTAAAACAAACTAATTTCTTTCAAAAATCCCATTTTTTGTAATACAAATGAACAAAGTATGATAGAAGCAAACACTTGATTCCTATTTGCTCTTTTTATTGAAATTCTCATAAGACAACAGGGTTTCCAACTTCCACTAACTTTCAATTTGGGGGTAAAAACCACTATTTTACACCATGCTTGTACACCTTCTGTAAGAAACAAAGAAGGTTGCTTAAACTTGCTTGCAAAAATTTGGGGTACAGGATTCAATGGGGGGGGGGGGTAATAAAAAACTCATTTTTTTATTTATTTGAAACCCTGGTTAACTTAAGTCTAGGTATATCCATTTTTAAGAAGAAGAACTAAGCTCCTTGAAACTACTGTCTAATTTATATTTATAAGTTTGGTCATTGCGAAATCATTTGACGTTTTTAAAAGCGGTACAAAATCCTCTTTTATGATGATGGAATCCAAATTTTCTGTGTGGAATCCAACTTTTTCTGAAGTTGGATTCCTGGAATCCTACTTTCAAAATCCTAGTGAGAGCTCTGGGTGAGAAGCCATATAAATGTGACATTTGTGGAAAGTGTTTTACTTTGAAAAGTAGTTTTACATTACACACAAGAATACATACTGGTGAGAAGCCATATAAATGTGAAATTTGTGGAAAATGTTTCAGTTCGTCAAGTAATTTATCAAAACATGCAAGGGCCGAGCTCAGTCGGTTACATCGGAGTCTGTCAATCCAGGGGTCTCGAGTTTGAACCCCGGCTTGGCCAGTATCCCTTCTGACATTTAACAAAAGTCATTTGTTTCTCACCAATGGGTGTGAATCATCTGTGTGAGAGAGAAGCTGGAGGCTCAGTTTGGATATTGTGGTTGTACCGGTGCGAGAAATACCAGGAACCCACAGTTAGGTGCTCCAGCCGCCGCGTTATGACCATAGAAGTTGAAAACGGCGTAAAACCCCAATAAACTCGAACTCAACACATGCAAGAAGACATACTGGTGAGAAACCATATTATAAATGTGGCATTTGTAAAAATGTTTTGTTTTGGCTGGTGATTTAAAGTAACATGTAACGGTACATTCTTGTGAGAAGCCATACAAATATGACATTTGTGGAAAATGTTTCAAACTTTCTAGTAACTTCAAAAGACACATAAAAATACATAAGAAGTCATATAAGTCACAGTGTGACATTTTTGAAAAATCTTATATATTTAGATCAGCTAGTGACTTAACCCATTACCACACAGTGACTCTTTTTGACTCCCCTAAGGCAAAGGGCTTTGGAAAACAATGTGGAAAATGAAGAAATTGCTTGTGACAAGCAATTTCTTCATTTCCCACAATGTTTTCTACCAAAAAAAGTAAATAATATTTTCAAATTTTCTTATTAACTTGAAATTGTCGTCTGCAACATCTTTGAATTTGGACCAGTCCAAAATGTATTGTTTGGGAAAGGGTTATAAAAGCACATAAAAAACATACTGGTGAGAAGTCATATAATTGTGACATTTTAAGAATACACCAAAGAAAACATGATCACTAGCCAGAAGTCATATACTCAACAAAAGAGCTAAACGCATCACTTTTCAAAATTGCATAACTTGATACTTCTTTATTGTCAAAGATTTAGATTTATAATTTGGCATATGTTTATCCTACAAGTTTTTGCACTCATCCATAAAACTATTTCCAAGTTTTCTCTCCTACGTGACCGTGCAGACCGCATCATACGAAAAGGGGACCAAAACAGTTTTTCGGCTCGTGTAACTTGTGATCTTTTTCAATTATTTTTGTCTGAATTGATTTTGAAAGCTAGCTTATTGTGTAATTGAAGTCTGAAAAAATTAATTCCTTATTTAAAGTAAACAGGGCTGTTCGCGAACAAGGTAGCTCACACAGACTCACCTTTTTAGCTCACCTGAGCACGAAGTGCTCGAGGTGAGTTATTGTGGTCACTCTTTGTCCGGCATCCGTCCGTCCGTCAACATCAGGGGTGTTTACACTCTAGCATCCACAAAAGTTTGGCAATCTTGATCAAACTTGGCCAAAACAAGTAGGATCATAAGTTCTCGAACAAGTTTGATTATGGGCCTGATCGGACCAGAAAGTGCGGAGTTATCTGCCCTTGAATTTCAAAAAATGCTGTTTTTAAGTTTGTTTACACTCTAGCATCTACAATTATTGATCAATCAAGACAAAACTTGGATACAATGTTGGAGACCATAAGATCTCGGATGAGTCGATTTTCAGTCTGATCTGACCAGAAAGATTAGAGTTATGTGCCCTTGAATTGGGCAAAATTGCCATTTTTGGCTGTTTTCGACCTTGTTTACACTCTAGAATCTACAATTATTAAAAAAAAAAAAAAAAAAAAAAAAAAAAAAAAAAAAAAAAACATTGTTGGGCACCATAAGAGCTCGGATAAGTTTGATTTTCACAACGTTATTGACAGACCATAAGTTCATATTCAGTCTTAAAGTCATAAATATCAATTGAATTAAACATAATTGTTGCTCATATCATTTTGGTTTAGGTGAGCGATATAGGACCATCATGGTCCTCTTGTTAAAAGGAAATGTCAATTTTTCAAGGTCAAGGTCACAAGGTCAAATTTTATGGTCTCAGGTGAAAGGTCTTGGTTGGACCTGTCTACGTGTGAAATATCAAGACCGCATCTCATACAGTTCATAAGATATAGACCGATACGTTTTATCTACGTAACTGACGTCGCCGTCGACGCCAACAATGACACAGACTGTAGCATTTACTATGAAATTTCATAGGCTTCTTATCAAAGGGTGGTAGTATATATCAACATGTGCAAATTTTGAACGTATTCTTTTTCGTTAAAAAAATATTAATGAAGATCTGAGTGATGCGTTAGCAGTTTTGCCGAGTATATAAGTTTGAATTTTTGGAAAATGTAATACACTATTCAAAAGTTCTAATTGACCAACTTTTATTTTGGAACGTACAGACTACGATACTATTCAAATCATGACTATTTAAATGTCATCAACTGATATATTCATTTCTTATTATTCACACAAAATATCAAGGGCTTCCCCATTACGTTATTACACCAAAACATGTAATATAACATTATACTAAAGTTATATTGTCAAAATTTAATTTTTCGGCCAATGCCAGGGGGTCCGGATTCCCCTGACCCCCTCTAGATCCGCCCTTGATACAGATCATCGGAAATGTTGCGTTATTGATGGCTGTCTAATCTCATTACTTGATAAACTCTAATTAGTCAAATATGTCTTAAACTTAAAACTCTTCTTGATTTGATTATTTCACAATGGGGCAATTCCCCTTTAGTTGGTTGTGACATGAGGCTTATTTTCACACATTTTATTAGACTTTAGAAACTTTTTCTCGCTTAAGCATGTATTTTCACTGACTGTAAACTAGGTGCCAGAATATTGATTCTTTCATCATAAACTTAATCTTGATTGGTCAATTTATCATCTGACACATGCACTATAAGATGTAGTGTTTGGACTAAGAAGAAAAACATAATTAACATATATTTTGAGAGAGACTCAGAGAGTGTTGAAGAAATGATATTTAGTTGGAGATTTGGAAATTTTTTTGATTTTGAGAAATAAATTGAGACAAACAGTTAAAACAAATTATATTTAAAAACTTGGCTTCGAACTTGAATGTTAAAAGAGTGATTTTGAATTATTTGAATACTGTGACAGTATGGCTTACAGCAACATTGTGTATATACATACATACATACATACATTTTATTCGGCATAAAATAGTTTACAACATATTTATAGCCACAAACATTACAAAAAGATAACACACACAGAGTGGAACGTACAGTATAATTGAGAAGTAGCTCTCTTTCCTTGGAGTGAAATGGTCGATTATCGACCATTTCGTTCCAAGCAAAGATTACTAATCAAACTTGATACAACCATGTAGTCTATTATTTTGCTATTATATAGAATCATTTGTCAAAGTATAATTTACAGATGAACTTGGTGGTTCTTTAGTCATGTATTCGCGGTTCCGGATTTCGAGGCCTCCCTGTGGCCTTTCTTGAAAAGGACACAGTTCGTCTCGAGATCCTAAACCTCTGGAAGTGGTGAATTGTCCAAATAACGCCATGTTGACCCTTCCCCGAAACTAAAAAGGAAGGGAGAACGAGCGTAGCCTGGTCAATAAATGATTATTGAATACTTTAATTGTATACAATATCGATAGATCAATTTGAGTAAACAAATTAGTTAACAACGTGATTCAACAAAATGACGTTTAAATTTTAAACAAGTTATATAGACAATAAAATTAAAGCATGTAAATTAATGAGAAAATGAGTGAATCAGTGAATGTAAGATAGAAAGTAAGATGTTTAAAGCTCAGCAAACAAAATTCGTCATTCTTAAGTAAACGGAATTCAAACTGTCAAGGCCGTTCCTCACAAACCCAGCATCTACACACTAGTTGTAGATATGGGGTTTCTGTTGAAAAGCGTCGAAATGTGTGATAAGTTATTATTGTTTTGCTCTTTCTTTGAAAGCATAATGAATAAATTTAGACAGATTAAATATGGTTTTGGGATTTTTACTTGACATAAGAGTCTCAAATTTTAACAGACTTGGCCACTTACAAAAATAAGGCTTTAAGAACTTTTTTCGCAGGTCATAGTAACGAGGACATGTCATCAAAAAATGGTATTCATTTTCAATTAAGCCCGTATTACAGTGTGCGCATATACGTTGTTCTCTTGGAACCCCTTCGTGCCTTCCGGTTTCGATTTTTAAATCGTGCGATGACAATCGGAACTTAGTTAATGAGATTTTAAATTTGTTGATTTTAACCTTTTTTAAGTATTCTTCTAGTTCAAATTCTTGTTTATATATACTATACATTTCTAATCGGTTTGAATTATTGATGTTAGAATACCATGATTGCTTATACATGTCTAAGATTCTCAGTTTTATCAAATTTAAATCCACATTTAATGCCGTTTGGTTCAACCATATATTGCCCAGTCCTAATTCATTAAGAGATTGTTTTATTTGATACGCCCAGTTCATGAGTTATTGCCATTATATGACTGATTTAGATCGGCATCTTCTTTAAGTTTATTGTACATGAGTTTTGTAAGGTTAGAGTCATTTTGTTTAAGTAGTTTTATCCAATACTTAAACATTATAATTTTTCTTTGTATTTTCATTGGATATCTACCAGTTTCGCCGTAAAGTCCGTCCAGATTAGTAGATTTTTTTACTGCAAGAATTTTTCTTAAAAACTTTGTATGTATAAGTTCTAAATCTTTACAATCGTAATTTCCAGTAATTTCTGCACCGTAGTTTAATATTGATCCAACGAGACTATCAAATAATTGTAATTGTTCGTTTACGTTTATATCGAGTTGGTTGAAAACGGTGAATAAATTATGTAGTGCATAAGATGCATGTTGTGCAAGCCGTTTTTGCGTTCGATGTATTTGTCCGTTTTTAAAGAAATGTATGCCTAGGTATTTAAAGGAAGTTACAATTTCTAAGTTTTTATTGTCTAATACAAAGTTATAATTTGTGTGTCGTCCAGTTTCGAAAATCATTATTTTGGTTTTGTCCGTGTTGATCTTTAATCTCCACGTGTTACAATAAGAATTTAAATCATCGAGTAGTGATTGGAGCGCGGTCGGTGTATGAGCGAATAGAACCGCGTCATCTGCAAATAGTATGATAAATAATTTTATTTCGTCTAGTGTAAAGAGGCCTTCTATATTTTCATTAAAACAAGTTAGGATGTCATTTACGTAATAGAGAAAAAGAATAGTTGATGTCGGATCGCCTTGTTTGGCTCCGATGTTTGATATAAACGGTGTAGAAAGATTCCCGTTATATCGAACTGCTACCTGAACTGCACTGTACATGCTTTGTATAGATTTTACAAATTTTGAACTTGTTTTCTCTTTGAGTAATTTTTCAAAAATGAAGTGACGGTTTAGCTTGTCGAAACATTTTTCAAAGTCAATAAAAGCACAGTAGAGTTTTTTTTCGGGAGTGTAATGTTTTCATGATTATTGAATGCAACAAAAAGATACAGTCAGTAGTCGATTTACCCTTTTGGAATCCAAATTGGTTTCTGGTGATTTTATTGTTAGATGTTGACCATTTTGTTAATCTGTTGAGAAGGATTTGTGAATAAATTTTTGCAATAACATTGATTAATGTGATTCCTCTATAATTTTTTGGGTTATCAATATCTCCTCCTTTGTGTATTGGCACAATAATCCCCGATCCCCATTTGGTAGGATACTGGCCTGAATTGTAAATTTTGTTAAAGAGACTTAGAAGGATAGTTGAGATATATGGAAATGCATGTTTATAAACTTCGGCAATAATATTGTCAATGCCACAACTTTTATTATTCTTTTGTGAAAAAACTGCTTTTTTTAATTCTTCAAAACTTATGTCTTTATCAAGTTCATCATCTAAAATAAAATTGTTTTCGTCGGAGGTTGCATTATTATTATTATTATTATTATTATTATTATTATTATTATTATTATTATTATTATTATTATTATTATTGTTGTTGTTGTTGTTGTTGTTGTGATTATTATTGTCATTTTCATTGTTATTGTTGTTATCATTGTTGTTTATTTGATCGCTATAGAGGGTCTTGAAATGATCTGCTAATTCCTCTATATTCAAGTTTTCTGCTTGTTCTGGTTGTTTTTTGTATTGTTTTTTTACCCTGTTCCAAAACTTTTTTGGGTCTTTTTTTACTGAGAGTGGATAGATTATCCTTTTCTTATAAGTCAAAGTCCTGTTTTGTTTTACGCTTGGTAAGTTTATATTCCTTTTTAGCTTGTAAGTAGTTTAATTTTAGTAAATTGTCATTCTTATTTTTTAAAAATTGATTTCTTGCTTTATTGAAATGCCTTCTTGATTGATAGCATCTTTCGTTAAACCATGGTTTTGTGTTTCGTTTAGATTTTTGTTTACGTGCTTTTTGCGGAGACTCGAAAATAGTATTTGCACAGTCAAATAAAATATTTGTGAATCTATCGCTTATTTCATTTACATCATTACTTTCTTGATTTCGTAACGTAATTTGTATATCTGTGAATAGAACGTTTTTTGAATCTAGTAAATTTCTAAAATCATCTATTTTGCTAGCGTCCCATTTTAAATGATTATGTGTTTCGGTTTTTTCGTCTGCTTTGAAATTCTGGTTATGATTAAATTTTGTTGGTAAATTAAATTCGATTCCGCAATGATCGGAAAATTCGTTGGGTTGTGCTATGCAAAAGTGTTGTATTAAACCTATATCGTCGATAGTCAAAAGTAGATAATCAACGACACTTGAACCGTTTAAAGAGTGAAAGGTAAACTCGCCTATGTCGCGGTCGTTATGTAAACGCCCATTTCCAATAACGAAAGACGTTGATTGACAGAAGTCCAATAATCGTTTACCGTGACGATCTAGCACGTGATCTTTAGAAGCACGTGGGCTAATGTTTACATCGTTTGACAGATAGCTGTCATTGTCTAAAAATACGTCAAAGTCTAAGAGATCGGACTGATTTGACGTGCGAGCATTAAAATCTCCAACAAAAAAGCATTTTCCAATATCTTTATACTTTTCCGCACTAGTTTCTAAATAATCGAAGAAATCAAATTCGTTTCTATTAATTACAGTTGATTGGTTTGGTGGTATGTAGATACAACCAATATAGAGATTTTCGTTAAAATCTAATATATTTTTATCAATTTCTAACTGTGATGGTAACATGATACCCTAGCGTGCATGCTTCACCATTGTATATATGTACATAGCTTATTATACTATTAGCAGTCGTTGATTAAACTTTGGATACATCACGTCTATTGTTCTTACTCTACGCCTTTCACATTTGTGATTGACTTTAGTAATACAACAAGAAATAACACATGGTGTCAGAAAAATGGATTTAAATATACCGCATCCACACTTGGACTGGAATGATTCAAACTTACCCGAACAGTGGAAGAAATTTGAAAGACATGTGAATCTTATGTTTGATGGACCGCTCAAACGTAAAAGTGAAGCTGAGAAAGTTGCATATCTCTTATTGTGGGTTGGAGATAAAGGTAGAGACATTCACTCCACATGGACTGATATAGCCGAAGACGACTCCAAGAAACTGGACACTTACTTCACGAGATTCAGAAAACATGTAGAGCCGAAAAACAATCCAATTTTCGCGCGTTGTAAGTTTTCCACACTCGTACAAAATGAAGGAGAATCAATGGACAATTTCATTACAAAGCTACGTTTAACTGCAAAGGACTGCGATTTTCCGGATTTCGACAATATGATCCGTGACAGAATCATAATTGGAACTACCTCGCAAAGGATACAGGAACGATTAATCACTGAAGGTGGCGATCTCACACTGGATAAGACGATCCAAATCGCCCAATCGTTCGAGTACTCACAAAAACAGATGGCCGCGATGATGGATCAGGAGATCCACCGGGTACAAAATCGATCCGACGGACGAACGGAGGGAACTTATTCCAACAATCGCCAGGGTGGAAACAATCGCCAGGGTGGACGCGGACAGAAGAAGAAACAAAATAAGAAAAAACAATCGACATGCGGAAACTGTGGCCACAATCACACAAAAACTGACATTTGTCCAGCGAAGGGTCAGAAGTGCTATTTTTGTGGCAAATTGAATCACTTTGAGAAACTGTGCCGAAAGAAAATCAAAGTGAATAGTGTAGACAATGACAATGAGTTAAGTGATAGTTGTTTTCAGGGGGGACATCCCAGTTGGTCTAATCCCATTTGGTCTAAAATTCAAATTTCCCATTTCGTCTAAAACCCTTATTTCAAGAAATTTGCTTTTCTTCTAAAATATTTTCCCAGTTTGTCTAATATATATTTATTTATGCATGTATTAGGCCTATAGATCTATAAATGTCTTTATTTAAGGTTTTTAGGACATGAAACATGGTCTGAAAAAGTATTAGACAAAATGGGAATTTTTCGTCTAATCCAATATTTTTATATATTAGACGAAATGGGATTAGACCAACTGGGATGTAACCGTTTTCAGGATAAGGATTGCCATATTAATACGGTAAATTCTTTAACTACTTTCACTTCCTTGCCTGACCGTGCCTGTGTTCAAATTCAAGTTGGTCCTTCCCATGTCCCAATCAATTTTAAGATTGACACTGGCAGTTCTGCAGTTGTCATACCATTGAAACATTTTCAAAGGCTAAATCTTAAATGTCCACTTCAAAATGCAGAAACAAAGCTAACTTCCTACACGGGAAATGTACTACCAATCAAAGGTAAGGTATCGTTGAACCTTAGGTATAAGGATCGAGTTACAAACACAGAATGCTTTATTGTAGACAGCAACACGCTTCCCCTACTCAGCTTACAAGCATCTGTTGACCTTGGACTGATTAAGTTGACATATTCACTAGATAACAGTAGTATGAAGACACTTGACAAGACAACGGTTTTGCACGAGTATGATAGTTTGTTTACGGGAATAGGGGTTATTCCAGGTCAAAGCAAACTTTACTTGAAACCGGACGCCATACCTGTAGTAAACGCGCCGCGCAAGGTGCCAGAAGCACTTAGGTCACGCTTGCAGGATGAATTATGTCGCTTAGAAAAGGAGGGCATAATAAAGAGGGTAACGGAACCTACAGACTGGGTTAATTCATTGGTAATCGTTGAAAAGCCCAAGACAGGACAATTGCGAATATGTCTTGACCCGAAAGCGCTTAATGAAGCCATACGACGACCTCACTATCCAATGCCGACGTTAGACGACGTTACCTCTAGACTGACAGACGCAAAATTCTTTTCGTTGCTAGACATCACACATGCTTATTGGAGCATTGAACTAGACGAAAAATCGTCATATCTCACTACATTTAGTACACCGTTCTCGAGATATAGATGGTTGAGACTGCCCTTCGGTATCTCAGCGTCGTCTGATCTGTTTAATCAAAAGATCAACGAAATTTTCGAGGGGCTGACGGGTGTGACAGCAATCGTAGATGATATACTGGTCTATGGTAAAACTAGACAAGAACATGACGCAAATCTTCGTTTGGTACTCGATAAAGCTCAGAGTAAAGGGATCAAGCTTAACCCCGACAAATGTGTAATAGGAGTCAATGAAGTCCCCTTCTTTGGACATCTTATTACATCCAACGGACTGAAACCAGATCCGTCAAAGGTTAAGGCTATTCAAAATTTGCCGATTCCACAAAATAGGCAAGAGCTAGAGACAGTTCTTGGCATGATTAATTATCTGCAAAAGTTTTCCCCAAACTTGGCAGAAATGACAGCTCCAATGCGAGCATTGTTGAAAAAAGACGCAGAATTCCTATGGGATGACGCACAGAAAAAGGCCTTTCAGAAAATGAAAATAACTGTTACGGAAAGTCCCGTTTTAGCTTATTTTAATGACAAAAAGCCCGTTACGCTTGAATGCGATGCGTCGAAACAAGGATTAGGTGCTACAATTCTGCAAGATGGACGACCTGTTGCATATGCATCTAAGACATTGACACCTACAGAACAGGGCTATGCAAATATTGAACGCGAAATGTTGGCAATTTTGTTCGGTTGCAAACGTTTCCATCAATATGTCTATGGAAGACGTGTCACTGTGCGATCAGACCACAAACCGCTTTCAGCAATTATGAAAAAGCCATTATCTGCAGCACCACCTCGCTTGCAAAGAATGATGCTTCAATTGCAAAAATATGACATTGACGTAGTATACGTAAAAGGAAAGGATGTACCCATTTCCGACTTACTGTCAAGACAACCGTTGAGGGAGACTGATTCATTCGACATAGAAGGTCTCGACTTACATGTGCATACAGTATTACAAGCATCTTTTGTCACAGACAGACGTCTTGATATCATACGACAATCGTACAAAGACGATAGTCAGATGCAAAATCTGATATCTATCATATCAGAGGGATGGCCTGTTTCTAGGTCAGATTGTCCCAAAACCGTGCTGGAATATTGGAATCATAGGGATGAACTTTCATTTGCAGACGACCTAATTTTTAGAGGTCAGACAATTGTTATTCCAAAATCACTTAGACAGGAAATGATCAAGTCCGTGCACTCTGCACACATGGGTGTACAGAAAACTGTTCAACGAGCTAAGGATGCATTATTTTGGCCCGGTATGACCAAACAGCTGACTGATCATGTTTTACAGTGTGATCTTTGTCAAAAATACCAATATTCAAACGCGAAAGAGCCATTAGCTCAGCACGACATACCAGGACGACCATGGCAACATGTTTCAACAGACATATTTACGCTTGACAACAAAAATTACCTGTTGACAGTTGACTCTTACAGTCATTATTTTTTACTTGATTACTTGCCTGACATGAAAAGTAGCACAGTAATCAGAAAATTCAAAGTACATTTTTCAACATTTGGGGTACCTGAAACTTTGAAAAGTGACAATGCTGGTCAATTTTCTTCAGAACTGATGACAGAATTTGCAAGAGAATGGAATTTTAATCAGGTATTTTCTAGTCCCTTAAATTCTCAATCAAACGGTCTTGCTTAAAATCGCGAAAAGGTTACTTACTAAGGCGAAGGAATGTAACCAGGATCCATATATTTCACTTATGGAATATCGCAACACTCCCCTAAGCTGTGGTTACACACCATCTCAATTATTGATAGGTAGAAGAACCAAATCTTTATTGCCTGTTAGTGACAAATATCTGGAACCCAGCAAAATTGATCGTGAAAAGGTTAAAACTTTCAAGGAAAATCAAAGAAAGAAGCAAAAGGGTTACTTTGACAAAACAGCAAAACCTCTTCCACCTCTTAAGATAAATGATCATGTTTATGTACAAGTAGGAAAAATTTGGAAAACTGGTAAAATCACAGATATCTGCAATGATAGATCCTACATAGTTCAGGATAAGGATGGTGCTGAATATAGACGCAATAGAAGGTTACTCAACCTAGCCCGGGAAAATGTCACAGCTCCAGACCCAGCTATGAGCAATACCCCACAAGTCGCACGCCAATCCCCAGACAAGGACAAAGGTCAAATTCCTCATAAACAACCTCTAAATGATTCCGTGAGAAATTCCCAAAAAATTAAAAACCAATTTCACCCCTATCAAACAAGGGCAGGCAGGAGCGTGAAACCAAATAGATTGTATTATGATTAGTTAATTATGAGTAAATACTTTCAGAACTCTTTACTTCATGAATATACAAAAAAATGAGTTTTTGTTTTACATGCATTTTTCATTGATAATGATTTCATTTTACAGGTTGCATGTTTACTTTTCTTTTTATGAAAACAAGGGGGATGTGATGGTAACATGATACCCTAGCGTGCATGCTTCACCATTGTATATATGTACATAGCTTATTATACTATTAGCAGTCGTTGATTAAACTTTGGATACATCACGTCTATTGTTCTTACTCTACGCCTTTCACATTTGTGATTGACTTTAGTAATACAACAAGAAATAACACACTAACCACAAGATACCGTTCTGGTTTTTCTCAACTACTTTTACATGCTTTCGTAAGTGTTTTTTAAAGTATACGCTAACTCCCCCACTATATCTACCCTTATTAACATTTCTAGATTTGTTGCCCATTAAATGATCACAGTCATAACACTGAATATCTAAGTTAATGTTAGTTTTTTCTGAGAGCCATGTCTCATTTAGTACAACTACATCATATTGGTTAATAATGGATATAAAGTCTAGATCAGCTATTTTACGAGATAACCCATTAACATTCCAGCTCAATAGTTTGAGCTCCTTCTCGCACAGTTCCTATGCTGGGTTATGGCTAATTTTCTGCACACTGCCGTCTACATACTTCATAGTCGGTTTATTTTCTACAAATAGTTTGTTACCGATGATCTTGGTCTTCCTACCTTTATCTTCTTCTTTTTGAGCGAATTCCGCAAGTGCTTTTCTCGCGACCCTATATTGTTGTGGTGACTGGATACCGATCCCTTTGTTTTGGGCGAAGAGAGTTGCTTTTATATTATCTTCCCTGGATTTAATACGTACTTTCTCTTTATCTGTATATTTGTGGAACTTAACCACGATAGGTCGTGGCTTTTTTGCCTTTTGCCCTCCTAGTCGATGTGCTCTATCTACAGGCATATCATCACCGTTCAAGGTTAAAATGTCATTTATGACTTCCTTGATTAGAAATTCACAATCATCATTTTGGCCTTCCGGGGGTTCGGGGAGTCCATAGAGTATATAACGTTATTAAACCATTACCATACAATGACTCGTTTTGAATTCCTACAAAATGAAGGCCGTGGAAAACATCGTGGAAATGAAGAAATTGCTTGTGACAAGCAATTTCTTCATGTCCAACAATAATTTCCATCCAAAAAGACCTCAAAATTTAAAATTCCATTCACTTGAAATTGTCGTCTGCATGCTCTTTCAATTTGGACCGCCCCAAAGTTGTGCCGTCTGGTAATGGGTTAAAAGTTGATTGTTGAATAATTTAAAAAAAAGTTGATTGTTAAATAATTTTAAAATCGCTTCCCTTCATTGGTTTCATCAAATATAACGCAGTGGACCCCTAAGGTGACAGGGACTCATTCGTCATTATAGCAGTTTGCAGGTGTGTCTGGGCTGCTGATTCCCCTAGAAAGGTTCAGTGTCTGGTACCTGTCTACCCTCTATCCAGGGCTGACCTCGTTTGGAACTATTGCTCAAGCCACTGAGAACCATTATTGGGGTTTACGAACTGAGAATGAAATGCAGAGCCAGAGGCAAAATTTGAAAAGTGTCAGTAATTCCTAAACTATGTTACATTTCTATTCCAAATACAAACACAAGCATTTTGTATGGTTTAGAATTTTGAATTAGTGCATACTTATGGAAATATTTGACAAAAATGTTCAAAATTACCTCCCTTGCACATGAATATAGAGTAAAATAATATTTGTAAATTATTTTTTTCTTGAAGCATAATCTTGAAATCAGGCATGGTGAATCAACTTATGGGAAGTGTATTTACAAGTGTGTGTAATTTAATGCATTTCGTTTGGCTAGAAAATGATGTTTTCATTCTCAGTTCGTAAACCTTTATCAGCCAATCAAAATCTTTGTTTACCTCGACATTGATTGGTCCGCTGTTGTCCGAGGAGTTCCGAATGACGTAATGGCTCTGATTGCGGTGCAACACTTTTTCCGGTGGTCGGACTATAGCTCGCTCCATTGCTGCATGATTGGAGCTATAGCCACGGAAATGATGTCAATAGCTCGCACTATTGGTGTTTGATTGGGGCGACCACCAACGATGGTGCGAGCCATAGTGCCAATCGAAGTCCGCCCAGATGTATCGAATGTGTAAGATGCCAATAAAACCAATTTTATTGTTGATTTTCTGAATCTATTGTATATTTGTTTTAGCTGACCTGAGCACGAAGTGCTCGAGGTGAGCTATTGTGGTCTCTTTGTGTCCGTTGTCAGTCCGTCTGTCTGTCAACAATTTAGTGTTAACACTCTAGCATCCTCAAATATAAGCCAATCTTGACAAAACTTGGTCAAAATATGTTTGACCATAAGTTCTCGGATGAGTTCGATTTTTGGTCTGATCGGATCAGAAAGTCCGGAGTTATCTGCCCTTGAATGTGAAAAATAGCTAGTTTTGACTTTGTTAACACTCTAGCATCTATAAATATAGACCAATCAATACTAAAGTTAGACAAAATGTTGGCGACCATAAGATCTCGGATGAGTTTGATTTTGATTATGATCAGACCAGAAAGTCATGAGTTATGTGCCCTTGAATTTGATGAAATCGCTGTTTTTCACCGTTTTCGACTTTGTTTACGCTATAGCATCTACAATTATTGACCAAACAAGACAAAACTTCTACACAATGTTAATGACCATTAGATCTTGGTTGAGTTTGATTTTGGCTTAGAGCAGACTGAAAAGTACGGAGTTATCTGCCCGTGAATGTAAAAATAGCTACTTTTGACATTGTTTACACTATAGCATCTACAAATATTGACCAATCAATACAAAAGTTGGACGAAATGTTGGAGATCATTAGATCTCGGATGAGTTAGATTTTTGGTTTGATCGGATGAGAAAGTCCTGAGTTATCTGCCCTTGAATTTGACAAAATTGCTGTTTTTCACTGTTTTGGACTTTGTTTACACTATAGCATCTACAATTATCGATCAATTAAGACAAAACTTGGACATGATGTTAGTGATCATAAGATCTTGTATGAGTTGGATTTTGGATCAGATCAGACTGGAAAGTCTGGAGTTATCTGCCCCTGAATGTAAAAAATAGCTACTTTACACATTGTTTACACTATAGCTAGCATCTCAAAATATTGACCAATCAATTCAAAAGTTTAGCACAATGTTGGTGACCCTAAGATCTTGGATAAGTATGATTTTTGGTCTGATCAGACCAGAAAGTCCTAAGTTATCTGCCCTTGAATCTAACAAAATTGCTGTTTTTGACTGTTTTCGACCTTGTTTACACTCTAGAATCTACAATTATTGGCCAATCAAGACACAACTTGGACACAGTGTTGGGGACCATAAGATCTTGGATGACTTTATTTTTCAGTCTAATACGGCCAGAAAGACGAGAGTTATGTGCCTATGAATTTTACAAAATTGCCATTTTTTGCTGTTTTCGACTTTGTTTACGCTCTAGAATCTACAATTGTTGAGCAATCAAGACAAAACTTGAACACAATGTTGGAGACTGTTAGAACTCGTATTAGTTTGATATTTGGCATGATGGGATCAGAAAGTTGAGAGTTATGTGCCCTTTAATTTTACAAAATTCCTGTTAAGTTTTCAACTGTTTTCGACCTTGTTTTCACTCTAGAATCTACATTTTTTTATCAATCAAGACAAAACTTGGACACATTGTTGGAGACCATAAGGTCTCGGATGATCTGCCCTTCAAATTTTACCCGGACAACCACAAATAGTGACTAACCAGAACAAAACTTGACACAATGTTATTGACCATAAGTTTGTTTTCAGTCTTCAAGTCTTAAATATTAATTGAATTGAACAAAACTTTGCCTAATATCATTTTGGTTCAGTTGAGCGATATAGGACCATCATGGTCCTCTTGTCATAAATTGATATAGGAAAAAGATGTAGATTTATGTATTAACTGCAGCAAGTGCACCTGTCGCATTTTGAAATTATTTTAGTGCAAACCGAAAATATTAAATTGGGCAAATGTCTTGTAGGCCCTATGCGTCGATTGAACAACTAATGAATTGTGTGGCCGAATAATTGACCATCAAAAATACTGACTAAACATTTTCATTTGAGTATATTCTACCTCTAGACTACACTCAAGGGACATAATTATTCGCCACCCACCTATTTTTCATTGAAAAATTGAGTGATTTTCTGGAAAAAAAACTGTCACAAAACCTTTCTCTTAGCAGGAAAACAGATATGACTCAAAAGTATAAACATTCCCGGATAAAAGTCTGCATGAAATTTCTTTTGGAATGTCTTAAAGACACGGTTTCTAGGCAACATAAGAAAATCAGTGCAAAATTTCTTTCAATCATCCGTTAAACCGTTGCCATGACAACAGATAGTGACTTTTTTGATAACTGAGCAAATGACAATATGCACAACATACTAGATATAAAAGTGACAAATTGTTCAGGCGACTGGATGGCTACTTACAAAGAACTGCAATTTTATTTGACCAAGTTACCATAGGAAAATGCAACACTCCATTCACTCCTATGTTAAATTTTCATTTTTGGTATTTTTGCAACGAAAATAAATTTTCAAACATTTGTTTCTCAAAGGAAACCTTATGGATATTTGAGCAAACATAATCGTCAAATAATTTATCTATTGTAGATCTATTTATCATTAAATCATATCTGTAGTGAAACTTATGTTACCATGGCAACGATGTTATGGAGGCTTGTCAGTATTTTTAGCTCCACTGGCCTTCAGGCCAGCGGGCTATTGTCATGGCGTTTTGTCCGTCGTGCGTGCGTGCGTGCGTTCGTCCGGTCGTCAACTTTTTCTTTAAAAATCTTCTCCTCAGAAACTACTTGATGGATTTCAATCAAACTTCACAGGAATGATCCTTAGGTGGTCCTCTATCAGATTCCTTCAATTAATTATGATTGAACCATAAAGTCTGGAGTTATCTGCCCTTGAATTAAAAAACGGCTGTTTTCACTTGTTTTCACTCTAGCCACTACAAATATTGATCAATCAAAACAAAACTTGGTGAAAATGTTGATGCTGATAAGATCTTGCCTGAGTGCAATTTTCAGCTTGATCTGAATATTACGTCTTGAGTTATGTGCCCTTGAAATTGGCAAAACTACCATTTTTGACCTTATTTTTACTCAAACAACCATAAATATCCACCAATCAACATAAAACTTTCACATTATCTTACTGGCCATAAGATCTTGTGTTGGTGTAATTTTCAGCTTCATATGAATCTTAAATCATGATTTATCTGCCCTTGAATTTGACAAAATTGTTGTTTTCGACTTTGATTTTACACTAATATTGAATAATCAGGTCAAAACTTAAACAAGATGTAGGTGCAGTTAGGATCTTGCTGTAGTGTGATTCTTCGCTAGATAGGAATATGAAATCATCAGTTATATGCCTTTCAATTTGACAAAATTGCTAATTGTGACTTTTTTTCACTCTAACAGCCAAACTCACTCTAATAAAGACTGTTGCAAAGCTTGGTAACTAATAGACCTTATATGAATGTATTTTCAGCTTTCTAGTTACTTTGTAATTGCTTTAGGAGCAACACATATTGAAAAATCTAGTGAAAACTTGTACTTGATATTACAAGAAATTCAGGCTTGACAGCCATTTGCATTATTTTTGGAAAAGGGTTTTTCCCAGAATCTATTTTTAGCACAAAATCTATTTTTAGAAATATGAAATATTTTGGAGTAATCAATGTTCTGTTAATTTAGATCTGTTGGGAAGATGGAAAATTTGAATTGCTTGTGACATCCTAAGCTAGAATGTTCTCCCATTTCGTTTTACCCTTTCTCAAATGGTAAACATGTAATTTTACTTTCTTTGCTTCAAGAACCACACATTTTGAAAAATCTAGTTTTGTTACTTTCTTTTAGCTCTATGAAACACAAGCATTGAACAATCTTATCAAAACTTGGATTACATATTACATGAAATTCAGGCCTGTGGAGCGACTCAAGACCTTCAGGTCTTCTAGTTTACTGTTTTTTTTAGGTTGCCGAGCAACCATGTCTCTTAACCATTTGAAAAAAGTTTTTATACAGAGTTTGTCCACAATAATTGGTTATACCTTTAGATAATATCAAATAGTGTGTGGTGTGTAAGAAAATAATGATTCAGTATCAGTTTTATGCTAAAATTACGTGTAAAATTTATGCAAAAATCAGTAGGGTGGCGAATAATTATGTCCCTTTACTGTACATCATAAGGATATCAAGACTTTGGGAAATATTGTGCAATGGAAACGAAGAAATTGTTTGTGACTTGCAATTTCTTCATTTTCCACAATGTTTTCTAACCCAAAACGATCAGTAAATTCAAAATTTCATACTGCATTTTTTTTTCGTATTTTTGAATTTGGACCGGTCTAAAATGTTGACGTCTGGTCATGGGTCTAAAGGCCTACTTATTCACATTCATTTCCACGTGATCGTCTATAATACCAGAATCACTCGTAGATGGCGCTTCAATATCAATGGCCCCGTCATCACTTTTCACATCAGCGTTAGAATTCGCATCATTTTGGCTGGCATTACTCTCCCTTTCCGCACGTTCAAGATGCTCCGCCAATTCAACAATGGAACTTGAATTTGACAAAATTGCCATTTTCGACTTTGTTTTCACTCTAACAACCACAAATGTTAACCAATCAAGTTGATACTTGGAAATAATCTTGTTGACAACAAGATCTTGCTTATGCGTAATTTTCAGCATGATCACATTGTTACAATCTGAGTTATGTGCCCTTGAAATTGACAAAATTAAAATTTCAGTTTTTGACATTTTTTCCACTATTGCAGCTATGATTAATTGACTAATAAAGACAAAATTTAAACAGAATGATGGTGACTATAAGATCTTGCATGAGTTTAATTTTCTGCTTGATTATAAACTCACATACTGAATTATGAGTCCTTGAATTTGGCAAAATCACAGTTTTCAATTTTATTATCGCTCTAACATCCACAAAATATTAGTCAATCATTTACTTTCTTTTTGCTTTGACCTCATGATTGCTGTTTTTTACTTTGTTTTTGCTGTAAGAACCACAAGTATTGAAAAATCTAGTCAAAACTTGGACTAAATATTAAAAGAAATTCAGGTCTGTGGAGCGACTCAAGACAGTCAGGTCTTTCTAGTTATCAGTTACACTGATCGATATCAGGGTCCCCCGCAGAATATTTTGAAGCTGTAGTGCCCAAGTATCATACATAAACCTAACAGGCAGTGCTTCAGGACAATGTCTAAATACAAATAACTGTGCATGACAACATTATGGGAAATGAAGAAATTGCTCATGTTGAGCAATTTCTTCATTTTCAATAATGTTTTCATGTGAAATTATTATAAAAAATGCTCTACCTAAACAGTTTTTGGCATGGAACACCTCAAAATCAGCCTATTTATTGACCATTTTGAGGAATTAAGCTGTAGGGGTACTTTTGAAGCTGTAGTGTCATTACACTGAATTACATGAAGCTGTAGTGGGGCCGATACAGCTTATTGGGCTGGGGAGAACACTGGATATACTGTGATTAGCAAAATTGGCGTTACATTGGGGACATTTTGTTTCATACGACTGACACCAAAAATAATGCACATGAGCCGGGATCTGGAAAAACGTACCTTATAGCATTTTTAAAAATTGAATTTCAAGATAAGCCTGTTGTCAAATACAGTCCAATATGCATCCATGCCGCTTTTTTAAAGTTACTACAGGTCTCAAAGAAGCCATTAGAGAACAACATGGATCCTGATCAGACTGTGCGTATGCACAGGCTGATCCGGATCTATGTTGGGCTCAAAAGCCTTAAGGGACTTTTTCCAGATCCTGGCTCACATCTTATCATAATCATATCGCTGCATTTCAACATAAACCTCGTATTTACAGCCTAACACAAGCTGCATTTACGAGGTTTTCTTTGAAAATCGACGATATAGTATTGCTGGTGGCACAAACTCACATACTGATAAAAAAATATTACACATTTGAAAAAGATCATAGGCACCCAAACGCAAAATTTTACGCCGGAGACAATTTTAGGTCACTACAATTATAGCTCTGACAGATCAAAGTATAAAGACATGCAATTCAACACTATGTGGCAAGCAATTTCTTCATTTTCCACAATGTTTTCAAACCCAAAATGGTAAAAAATTTAAAATCTCATCAACTTGAAATTTTCGTCTGTGACCTCCTTCAAAATGGATAAGACCAAAATTTGCCGTCTGTAAATGGGTTAACCCTTTCCCAAACGGCAAAATTTTAGGGTGAACCACTTTAAAAGCTGCCAAACATGACAAAATGGAGGGTATTAAAGATAGAATATTTGTAGAATATGGCATAGGAAATATTGAGACAAAAGGAGAAACTGCTGGTTATCAGCAGTTTCTTCTTTTGTCTCAATGTTTTCCCAAGCCTTTTCTATTACAGACGTCAAAACAAGGTCTTGTTTGGGAAAGGGTTAAAGGGTTGCAATCCTACCAAGAAATCAAATAGGACCAAAATATACATTCAGAACCGAGTAAATTTTTAAAACATTTTCACGTACATGCATGTTGTTTGTTCTAAACTAAAAAAAATATGATCTAAATACATGTATAGATAAACTAATGCGCTTGCAAATTGTCGCATGAAACATCTTTGACTTAAGACCTGTCTAAAGAAACCCGTCTGGTAATGAGTTAAAACTACTTGTTCACATTCATTTCCACGTGATCGTCTATAATACCAGAATCACTCGTAGATGGCGCTTCAATATCAATGGCCCCGTCATCACTTTTCACATCAGTGCTAGAATTCGCATCATTTTGGCTAGCGATACTCTCCCTCTCCGCACGTTCAAGATGCTCTGCCAATTCAACAATGGAACTCAAAGAAGCCGACTTGGAGATTTTGGGTTTCTTTCTTGAGGCTGTCGGAGTTGCGGTGGCGGAGTTGTTATTGCCGGAGTTTTGAGAATTTCTGGACAGGCAGCTGGACATACGTCGAAGCATGACCTCCTCGTATATGTGGTCGTTTTCAGAAATCATGTTAATGATGTCAGAAGCGACTGTTCTGTTGTAGTTCGGGTTTAGGTAAAATACGGTCTCGCTGTCGTTGGAGGTGGTTGGGCCTAACACCTAAAAACAGAAAATGTCAATGCTGTATAAAAATTGGAAGAAGCTCTGGCCTTATGGCACACATGTGTTCGTCTTAAGTTCGATCCTCCGTACGTTTAAAATCAGACCATATATATATAGCATAAACTATGAATAGAGCAACTCGATGTCCAAGAAGAATAAGATCGTTATCATACATTACCTAGGGTTAAGTTATGCAACCTACAAATCCGTATCTTACCCACTTTTCTAGTTAGTAAGTGACACTTCACTGATATTTTTTCGCAAATTGTTCTTTCATTTTTATCTGAGAGGTGATACTTTCTTATGAAAATTCTGAAAACTTCAAGCCAAAGTTTTGGGCCGTTTATGAAAAATAAAATTATATCATTTTGTGTTAAAATTAAACAAAGTGATGTATACAGCAGCTCAGATTTAAATGGAATTTGTCATTTCTGTCTCAACGTTATAGGAGTATTATTCGCTAATCAGCAACAACTTGAAAAAATGATAGCATTTTTAAAAACGCATTATAATAACCTACCTTGGCATCAAGACATCCTTTAAAAAATGAAATCGGAATTTCATGTCTCTTTAACCCATTACCAAACGACAAAATTTTGGACTTGTCCAAATTCAAAGATGCTGCAGACGACAATATGAATTAAATGAAATTTGGCATTCTTTGATCTTTCTAGACAATGTTTTTCAAAGCCATTATCCTGTAGGGAGTCAAAGAGTTATTGTGTGGTAATGGGTTAAAATCTAAATACAAGTGATAATAAAGGGTAATGAAAACCACGTTTTACCTTCGCTATCTGTGTTATTGCATGTAAAGCAGCTGCTCTCTGTTCTCTTTGACGCCTTTCTGTCCTACTTTGATCCGATTCCCTGTTTATATTGATAATGATAAACAAAGCAAAATAAATCTTTAAATACGAGGCGTGTTCTATAAATTCTCGGAAAGTAAGGCCGTCAGATATTGCGTAAAACACTATTCATAATGTAGAGTGCCCTTTCTGCATTTTATCAAGAAAAATCATAACGATTTCTTTACAAGTGAAAGTATTAGGCCTAGAGTTGCCTAAGGTCGTTCATCGAAATGCGGTCCAATGTCCTATGTGTCTAGCGATAATATAAAAATGTCCTTTTTATCAATCTTTGAGTTGGAAGAAACAAATGTAGAAAGGATCTACTAGCCCATAAGTCGAATCTTGAAGGAGACCGTACTAGGTTGTCGAGTATAAAATGGGCAAAATGTATGCAAGAAATATGAATTTGTCAAGATCGAAGAACAATAGCACGATTTTATTCTCAAACTAGGTATAAACATATTGCAGATTTCATTTGGCATGGTGTAGCTTTAGCTTTAATTATCATAAATTACACACGTTCAAGCGTTTTCGTAAAGTTTGTCCAGTAATAATTTCAGGCAAAACTTTTAGGCCTACATAGCCTATGTGTACTATGATACAAGTCTCCTTGATGCATGTCAGACCATTTGCATAATATGAACATGTTTTGGATTAAAGCCAGCTCCATATCGAATGAAATTTGTAAAATTTTGTTACCATTTCGCGTGTCTACATTTCCAAATAATAACCACAATGGCGGTCAGCACAATCGACCCAGATATAAAGGATACCAACACGGCCAGTGACAAGCTATTTCTTCATTGGCCACAATATATTCCTAAGTGTTATTTTGATGGGGATCAAAATGTCTCATTGTGTGATAATGGGTTAAAAACTACGAGTGATGTAAATACTTATCGTCGATTTTCAACGAAAAACTCGTAACTGCAGCTTATTTTAAGCTGCTGTTACGAGATGTTTGCTGAAAATCAGCGATATAGGCCTATAGCCTTCAAGAAGACATCAAATTGCTCACCATTTCGCGTGTCTACATTTCCAAATAATAACCACAATGGCGGTCAGCACAATCGACCCAGATATAAAGGAAACCAGCACAGCCAGTGACATCTCCTGTAGACTGAAATGGGCCCTGCTCGGGGGACAGTTGGGATTTGCGTTGAGTATCGCACTGTTGTCTGGAATAGCAGGGGTAAACATATACGAATATCATGAAATCAGAACAATAAATTGCCAAACCTTACTAAGCAAGGGATTATTAAATTTGATTTTCATACTCAGTTCTTGAATTTGGCTAGGATAAAATGAGTAGGCCAATTACTAGTTAGCATTACTACATTTCACAGAATAAATTAGGCTATACTTATCTCTCTCTCCCCCCCCCCCCCAAAAAAAAAAAAAACAAAAAAAAAACAAAACAAAAAAAAAAAAAAAAAAAAAAAAAACACTTTACAGCTTTAATAATAATAAACAAGCTGTAATTACGAGGTTTTTTTTTCAATGAAACACGACGATATTGTCTTGTTAAATAGAATTCGTAAGTAAATTCTTGTGACTTGAGTTATACTAGTATATCGGCGCCTTTCAACAAAAACCTCGTAACTTCCGCTTGTTTTAAGCTGCAGTTATGATGTTTTTGTTGAAAAGAAGCTATTTACTAGATCTTGTACCTTTCTTATAGCACCAGCATTAGCTAGGATAACTCTAAGGTTTTGTTTTATACAGACAATACATGGGAATACATTACCAGAATATGCCACCGGTTTGGTCTGTATTCTCGGGGCCTCCACTTTAACCAAAGTCTTGCACAATCCAACTAATGAACCTGAAATAAACAGAAAGGTGTTTATAATACCACGAATTCAGCACAGAAAATGTTCAAACAGAAGGAGAACATGCTATTCATCAATATTTCTTTCACATTTCCTTCAATTTCTTCACTAGGAGACCCGTCAAAAGCAGATCTATGTCTCTTTAGCCAAAAAGTTAGTGTTATTTGCGACTGAGTAGGCGGGTCGATGTGCGTTCAGGCTCTTTTTCTTTTCCTCTTTTTTTCTTTTAAATTACAGTCAATATTCAACGAGTCCATCTGTGCCATGATCTTCATTTGTATCGCCGATACAAAACAATTTGGGGACAGGAGAAGAGAATGTCAAACAATATACACGTATATTTTGATAATGGTTATATTTTTAAAAACGCACGTACTACATTGCCATTGTCCACTATCCGAACACGTCTTTATGGATTTCTTATGGCCCGTGCAATGTTCAACAAACGATGACATGATGTCTGAGTCTTTGTGGTAACATTGCCGCGTCTTTGGACTCGGTTCTGTGGCTTCCCCGGGATCGAACTTTGGACTGACATTCTCGGTCGTGACCCAGGTGCATCTGGAACAGAAAACGTGTCACCAGAGCTCCAAATAAGAGAGGGTAGCATAAACACTTTTCAAAATGCAATATTTCATTTATTGTTCATCAAAACCATATGATTTGGGGGGACTAATTGGAATCGAGGCGATTCAAACGAGTACCCACAACATAGGGTTTGGAATTGAAATAACAAAGTTCAATGTCTTTACCCTCAATTATCCGTAGCTTTGACGTGAGATACTTCCTTAAAAGGCATCTCTTCTATTCGTACAATAAATGCTAGAAGCTACGTAGAAATGACAAAACCAGGGCCTCGTTTTACTAACGATCTTACGATCATGTTTTTGTGTAAACTGTGTAATAAGGCATTTGATTGCATGACAAATCGAATTAGGCCAATCAGGTTTGTTGTTACAAGCAATTACGCAAAAAATAATCGTACGTTCGTTAGTAAAACGGGGCCCAGGATCTTTGAAAAGGTACCATCCGACTTGTTAGCATAACTTGGCTAAAGATCAGCATGTGAAGGGTCTATACACGCAGTCTGACCAAAATCATGCTGTTCACCAATTGCTCCTTAATGAACAAAAACATCAACAACAACAACAACAACAACAACTATAACAAACACATTGAGCAGCACGGATCGCGGCCAGACTTCACTTAGGCACATGCTGATCTTTCGTTCAATTTTCACCTTATCACAGGTATTCAATCGTATGTCCCTAAACCCGGGTTTACATACATAATTATTTTGATAACCCTTTTTTCGCCAAATTCGAGGATGTGAAATTACGTTTTCGATTTGCTTTCGCCACTTTTCAGTCTTGCTTAGAATCGGGTACCAAAAGTGCCTTTACCACAGAAACGCCTTTTGACACCACACAAGATAAATGCTTGGGGAAAATTGTAGAAAATGAAGAAATTGCTTATGAAAAGCACTTACTTTATTTCCCACAATGTTTTCAAGTAAGAAAGACCCAAGAATGTAAAACTTTCAGTCACTTGAAATTGTTGTCTGTAACATCTTTGAATTTAGACCAGTCTAAAAATTCGGCTGGTAATGGGCTATTTAACCCATTACCACACAGTGACTCCTTTTGACTCCCCACAAGATAATGGCTTTGGAAAACATCGTGGAAAATGAAGAAATTGCTTGTTACAAGCAATTTCTTCATTTCCCACAATGTTTTCTACCCAATGAGACCAAACAACTCAAAATTTCATTCACTTGAAATTGTCGTCTGCAACATCTTTGAATTTAGACCAGTCTAAAAAATCGTCTGGTAATGGGCTATTAAAGATGAAAGATAGTGCTATTTACCTGTAATATGCCAGTGTGAATTTGCGGGATTGTAGAAGAAGAATGATGACTGAAAAAAGAAGGAAACATGTTCATACAGAATGAAATATATACAAGTAATACGATTTTTAAATCAGAAAACAGTCCTAAAATAATTTGATAAAGCATATTAAGCAATTTGCAAATTATTTCCGTTTTCTGTTCTTGAACTCTTGCATCATTTTTAGAGAGCATGGCTCTCTTATTTTATCATGCTTTAATGTACTTTAGATGTACTTTACAAACCGCACAACAAAAATAGTTCCTCCCAAACAAGACAAAAAGATCTAAATGACAAATAGAATAGTCTACGTGTCAAATGTGTCATAATATAAAATAGATGGCATGTATGATCTAAGCAAAAAATCAAGTATTAAACAAGTCGTAAATAAAAAAGAGATCTGAGTAGTAATTTGCCATTCACAATTGGGTCATACAGGTCATGCGGTCAAGTCATGTAGCCTAAATTTTGGACAGTGCAAATGGTCCAAAAATAGAATCACATTCCGCAGACAGAAATTCTACTAGTGGGTGTCTATCTGAGTGTATTTATTGTAAAGCTTGTGCTGTTTGGTGATAGTATGTTGTGTCATGGATAAAGGGGGCATTAGAGTAAATTTCCTATTAACTCATCTTCTCACACATTTATGAATGAATTAATTTGAGCTTATCCTTTCCCAAACAAAACTTTGTTTTAATGTATCTATAAGAGCAAGCTTTGGAAAATATTGAGGTAAAAGAAGAAAATGGTGATATGTTTGGTGATACAATATTGCATCACAGAAAAAGAGGCTTCACTTTATTGTCAATACATTTTAACACATTCCTCCAATTATGGTTGAATTTGTAAGAAACTATGATGGACAGTTCCTCATTATGCAGCCTTTTGAATGAAGTCATGTTTTGGTGACGTTTTGGTGGGCTTTCTTTCAACCCATTACCACACAGTGACTCTTTTTGACACCCACAGGAAAATAGCCTCAGAAAATAATGTGGAAAATGAAGAAACTGCTTATGACAAGCAAATTCTTCATTTCCCACAATGTTTTCTATATAGAAAGACAGAAACATGTAAAATTTCATTCAGTTAAAATTGTCGTCTGCAACATCTTTGGATTCGGGACAGTCTAAAATTTTGCCGTTGGATTAAAATGTTTTGTTAATACAGCTCCACCTATATTCATGGATTGTTTTGCATGAATTATGTTACCATGCAATATTGTCACAAGATTTCATGTTGTGTCAAACATGCTCTCTAACAGTACTTTCAGTACTTTGATTCACTTGTTGAGCTACGTGTATTATCTACTTTGTCTATATAACAGCTTCGACACTGGTGGTGAACTAAAACAATTTTCGCTACAACAAGGTATAGATATTTTTCGTTTAAATGTGAGTTTATAGATTTTTTTCTAATGACAATGAACGTGTTCTAAAAACAGACCGGGTTTACCGTTTTATATTGACAAACTGTCGGTGTTGATACAAAATCTCGTAACTACGGCTTCGATAAAGCCGTAGTTACGATATTTTATAACAACACCGACGGAATACAATGATCGCGAAAAAACGTCCCTCGCTTTGGCCGAGTTCACCACCAGCATGTTCGAATTTGGACTGGCTTAAAATTTTGTCGTGCGGAATCACCGCTATGTACAGATTAGGCCTATAGGGGGTGATGACTTTTGTCTTTAAAATCAAACATTTCACTTATTGTTCACCAAACCCCATGTTGTGGGTATTTATTGGAATTGTCTCATCGAGACGATTCAAATGAGGACAACAACATAAGGTTTGGATTTGAAATAACACATTTAGAAAGCCTTTATCTAATTCAAATCTGTAGATAGTTCTGCGTAATCCGAGTCTTCTCTGATGTAAATACGCTCTTTGATATTTTGATTTTTCGCTAAATAGCGAAAAATCAAAATATCAAAGAGCGTATTTACATCAGAGAAGACTCGGATTAAGTTCTGCGGTGTTGTGTTAACATTCTCCTTACTAGATAAATATAAATGATAAAATCCAATTTTCATCTTTGTTCACATAGTATAATAATCACTCTAATTCATGAACAGTTCGATAAACAATTAATATTGATAATATAGACGCGATATTGATGGTTGTCGGCTCATAATTACGTCAAAAATTATGTGCCGCGTCATGCAAATACTCTGGGCAATTTCTCGCGTGAAACGCGGATTACTCATTTCTTCATAAAGGGGCCATGCTAGATTTTTCTGGGATCAGAGCAACAGTGAGGCAGTCAGTTTTGCATTGTTGTGCCGTGCATTGCACTATCTAGGAAATTTCAAGGAGTTTTAGGCTGATTTTATCGTTGGTACCAAGTTTTTCACTATCTACGTGCCCATATTCACTTTCTCGCAATTTTTTATATACTATAAACATAAACATGATAAAGTATGGGTAAGATTATTATATACAGACTTTATTTAGAAGAGCCAAATTAACTTAATTTGAAATTTTCTTAGAAAGAAAGGTATTGTCACATGCCATTTCGCGTCCACAATGACATAACGACCGGAGCTCATCTGAAAATGACCAGTCTTTATACAGCATATTTTGTGGACGCGACGTGGACGCGATGTGTCCGCGTCCTTATCCATTTCGTGTCTATACAGTCAACACTCGTTATGTCGACATCGGATAAGTCGAATTTTCGCTTAAGTCGAAGTTCAAGTCTGGTCCCGGCCTCATCAACGGACATCAGTTTTTCAACCAAAATAATTTCGAACTCAATATAGCTATTGAAATATAGTAGGAAAAGGATAGAAATTGCTCGAAACGAGCAATTTCTCCCCCTTTCCTACTATATTTCAATAATAATCGTACTTGATTAGTTTCAAAAACAGTCAAATATCAACTTTATCGAAGTCGAACAAAATTGGATGAGTCGAACTCCGGATATGTCGAGGTGTTTTGACGGCCCCTCTGACTTCGACACAACGAGTGTCGACTGTATATTTCCTTCCGCATTTTTTTTTCCTTTTGTACTAGTGATGCAAGTAAAATCATATGTTGTAACAAAACAAAAAGCGTGTGAGAAGAAAACGTGACGAAGGTCAAAATTCGTCAACAAGTGTCGTAGTAAGTTGAATGCCCGTTTTTTTTTTGTTTTTTTTTTTTTTTAACTTTCCCAAAAACATTAACTTTCCCCAAAACAAGACATAATTTCACCTTCCCAAGAAAAACTGCATCGGTATACAGCATCCCTTTGAACGAGGGGATCTGAATCTCAAATATGTTCCCCTTCTTCTTTTTTAAGCGCTTTCCATAATTGAAACTTTAACCCTTTCCCAAACTTGCTATGGTTTTGGCGTCAAATGACAAAACAAGATTTGGAATATGATTTGGGAAAAGAAGAAATGATAATGCTTTCTCATGCAAATTCTATTATGATAAGCATCAATATTGTTGAAGGCCTATGTAGTATCTAATAACCCTTTCCCAAATGGCAAACAATTAGACCGATCAAATTCGAAAATTCTGCAGACATAAAAATGGATGTTGATAAAGATTGTGTTTATGAACGATAAAGGAAAGAAAATACGAGGCATGAGAAAATGTGCATTATCAGCTTTTTCTTCTTTTGCCTCAATGTTTTCCCTATGTGATTCTTTTTTGGACGTCAAAACCAGGCCCTGGTTTCTCGAAAAAAAAACTAAGGTACATACTCATGAGTACATTCTCAACTTCAATGGAACTCTCCAACGTTGAAAGGTTTCCGATTGAAGTCCACGTGGATCTCGTGTGATTTGAGTACGGCACTCAGATTTGAGTCTAAGAACGTTTTCGAGAAACCGGGGCCATGTCTTATTTGGGGAAAGGGGTAAAATTGTGGCACCGTTTTTTGTCGTTTGGAAAGGATAAAAGTTGTTTGGAAAAAAGCTCCAGTTTATCTTACAAGTTGTTGTGTAGTAAACAATGGTAATGAACACAAAACGTATCGCTAATCGATCACAAATTAGGTGAACTCGTCAACTTTACGAGGGTTATACGATCTCTTAACCCATTACCACACATTGACTCTTTTTGACTCCTCAAATGAAAATGGCTTAGGAAAACATTGTGGAAAATGAAGAAATTGCTTGTGACAAGCAATTTCTTCATTTCCCACTATGTTTTCTACCAAAAGAGACCAAAAGATTTTAAATTTCTTTTTAAAACTTGAAATTGTCGTCTGCAACATCTTTGAATTTGGACCACCCTAAGATTTTGTCGTTTGGGAAAGGGTTAATGAACGTGGGGGCAAGGCTAACTTGTAAACTAGCGTCTGTCCATACACCCTTTGGCGAGTTTTCCGTTTTCTCCAACCATAATGATTGACATTTTCTCTTTTTCATCCAATATTTCCTGCGCTGGAAATTAGGTCTTCTTCCAGAACGTCAACAGCGTATGCAAGGGCGGACCCAGGATTTTTTCAAGGGGGTCCAACCCCAAATGATGGCTTAAAATGTGATACATATAGTTGCTTTTCAACGAAAACTTCGTAACTGCAGCTTGTTGTTACGAGGTTCTTGTTGAAAAGAAGCGGTATGTAACATTACACTAAAGTTGTATGGGCAAATTTTAATTCTTTGACCTATGCCAGGGGGTCCGCACCTCCCACCCCGACCCCCCGTCTAGATCCGCCCTTGGTGTATGCATAAATTTGTAAATTACGTTTGGCGCATTGCTAAAAGATTAGCCAAGACAAAAAGTTTTAGCAGAAAATGAAATACGAGCAAATCGATAAACTTAAGGTTTACGAACTGAGAATGAAAACACCACTTTCTATCCATACGAAATGCATCAAATTACACACACTTGTAAATACAGTTCACATAAGTTGATTCACCATGCCGGATTTCAAGATTATGCTTCAAGAAGAAAATAATTTACAAATATTATTTTACTCTATATTCATATGCAAGGGAGGTAATTTTGAACATTTTTGTCAAATATTTCCATAAGTATGCATTAATTCAAAATTCTAAACCATACAAAATGCTTATGTTTGTATTTGGAATAGAAATGTAACACAGTTTAGGAATTACTGGCACTTTTCAAATTTCGCCTCTGGCTCTGCATTTCATTCTCAGTTTGTAAGCCTTAATATTTTCCCAAACAAGACCTGGAGAAATTGAGACAAAAGAAGACAAGAGCCGTCATAGACGGATTATGCTCCCAGAATAAGTGTTTGTCACAAAAATACATATGATGTTAAGGTAGAATACCCTTAATGAGATTAGCGCGACGTCGGAATTATTCTGTCGAGGTCGATAAAATTTGGCGGTGGAACTTTCCACCGCCGAATGTTAACGATCGCGCCCGAATAGGTTCGGATATGTAAAGTCGCCGCTTGCAAAAAGCCGATGTTTTATGAAACTCAAAATGGCCACATTATGGGTATTCAACCTTAATATCGACAAACACGTTTTCGTCGTTTGTTTCCATACTCTCTTCTATCGTTTACACAATTTTCTGCTTTGACATTTTCTTCTTTTTGAAAAGATTCCTCAGAATCATGACCTGGTTTAGAAAGGATCCTAAAACAGCATATCTTAAATCTGCCGTGGTTCCGAAATTAGGTCTAGAAAATGGATCAGTATAATAGAAAAGACAGAAATACTAAATTTGTAATCTTTTAATGTTTATCACACATTTGTCGCCCTTTGCAGCTCTACTCGCATCAATTTCCACTTTTTATGCTTTTCCAAACATGACCTGTTTTGACGTTCCTATTAGAAAAGGCCAAGGAAAGCACTAAGGCAAAAGAAGTAAATGCAGATTACCATCATTTTCTCCTTTTGCCTTTCCAAAACAAGTTGTTGCCCCTATGATAATAGAGTTGGGAAAGCTTTGAGGCAAAAGAAGAAAATGCTGATAATCAACATTTTCTCCATTTGCATCAATATTTTCTAAGCATTCATGAACACAAATGCCTAAAATTATAATATGTATTTTATTGTCTGCATGTTCTCTCTAACTGGAACAGTCTTAAATCTTGCCATTTGAGAAAGGGTTATTGTAGAGGCAAAGGGAAATAACCTATCATTAGGGACAATTATTCATACAAAATGGCTCATTAACATTCAGGTAAACAACTATATACAGTGATCACAGATAAAGTATTATTAAGGTAGTCCAACCATATTGAGATTCATGCGACGTCTTTAAATCTTTAAATCGGGCGACATCCCAAACATTTGGCGGTGGATCATTCCACCGCCAAATGTTTACGATGTCACCCGAATGGTTTCGGGTACATAACAAATGAAAAATCCAGACATCACATGAACCTCATTAGGAGTGGACTATCTTTACAAATGAAATAAATACAGTCAAAACTGTCGTATGCAGCCAGCCAAGGGACAGACCAAAATTGGCCACATATGACAGTTGGCTGCTAAGCACAGAATAGAATATTTTTAGGCTTGGATGATTTCCATTATAGTCTTGAAGTAGGTTAATGTCAACCTGTATGACTGGTTCATTAATATGAAGAAAAGTCAAGTGTTAAAGTAAAAGGGTGCAATTTTATGACATTTCACTGTTTATCACACCTTGTCAAGCTTTATGCACATGATAAGCCAGATGCATTATCAATATTTCACACTTCACCTGCCACCGATTAGTTGTGCAAGGCTGCTTAATGGGATATAGATAAAGAGCAATTAGGTCAATTAAAGGTGGCCACTGACCACATACAGCAGTTTGTTGCTATTCACAGTTACTTTAAAGTGTAAAATTGCTTGGGAGGACCTGGACTGGCTGCATACGACAGTTTGGCTGCTATTCACAGGTGGCCGCTAACACAGTTTCGACTGTACAGATCAAACATTGTGGTTAACAAATGGTAGTTTTGAACTAGAGAATATTTTTAACAACATTATCAAGTGACAAACAAATGATCACATATTGCCTGTTATGAAAAAAAAAATCGTGCCGAACAGTGGAATTTCTACTGAATTTCCAGAGATGTCTAGAGAAAGAAATCTTAGAAATCATGATCCTGAAACTAGACAGTCCTGGCGGCCTGGAGCACTCCACAGGCCTGATTGTTTGTCTTGTTGAATGTAATTTCAAAGGTTCAGGCTGCCCAAAGAAGCAAATCATGACCAAGCTGAAAATTACAAGCAAGTAAGATGGTCAGTAAGATTTCTGTGAAAGTTCTGTATTGATTAGTTAATAGTTGTAAAAGTGAAATTAAAGCCGAAAATGGCAATTTTGTCAATAACAAGGGCACATAACTCATATAAAATTCAGATCAAGCTGAAAATTATACCAAAGTAAGATCTTATGGTCATCAACATTCTGTACGAGTATTGTCTAGATTGGTCAATATTTGTATTTGCTAGAGTGTAAACAAAGTCAAAATAGAGCTGAAAATGGCAACTTTGTCAATTTCAAGGGCACATAACACATGATGTAAAATTAAGATCAAGCTGAAAATTATACCAAGGCAAGATCTTCTAGTCACCAACATTCTGTTCTAGTTGTGTCTCGATTGGTTGATATTTGTGGATTTTAGAGTAAAATAAAAGTCAAAACCAACTATTTTTGACATTCAAGGGCAGATAACTCAGGTTATTTCAATTCAATCCAAATTCTTTGAAGGAATCTGAGAGAGCCTCACCCAAGGATCATTCTTGTGAAGTTTGATTGAAATCCATCTGGTGGTTTCTGAGAAGAAGATTTTTAAAGAAAAAGTTTACGGACGCACGCACGCACGGCGGACACAGCGCCATGACAATAGCCCGCTGGCCTGTCGGCCAGTGGAGCTAAAAAGCACATCTATAGATATTGGCCAGATACAAACAGACTTTGAAAGATATTGTGAAATTCACATGGAAGTTATATCAGATCTAGCTAGTGCCATTGCAAAATCAAACAATGAAAAGGCGTTTATTTTAAAATGTAAAAAATACTGTAAAATATAGATGTAGGTTAAAACTCCTACAACAACGATAAATTCAAGAGAATCTGAGATTCACAAAATTCATGGCATCTTATTATTCTACCTTATTTCTTTTGGAAGCATGAACATGATAAAATATTTTTTTGAGGATGAGAAACTGTAAATACAGTCACTATAGTTTAACCCACTCCCACACAAGGAAACTTTTGATGCCATAAGATAAAGGCTTGGGAAAAATAGATCTATGACAAGCAATTTCTTCATTTTCCATGATGTCTACTGATAAAGACAAACAAATTTAAATTTCACTCCCTTGAAATTTCATCACCAACATCTTTGAATTTGGACCAGTCTAGAATTTTGTCGTCTAATAAATGGGTTAACTCTTTCCCAAACAAGACCTGGTTTTGACTTCCTGACAGATAGAGATTGGGAAAACATTGAAACAAAAGAAGAAAATGCTGACAATCAGCATTTTCTCCTTATGCCTCAATATTTTCTGCTTTATTCTATACACAAATCTTATCTTTATCTATTATATGTCTATTTTGTCACCTGCAGCAGCTTTCAAATTGGACCACCCTAAATTTTTGTCGTATAGTAATGGGTTAAGATCATCATGATAATTCATAATATTTGCATGTTCTAGGATCATAGTAACAGTTGAGTTGTTGATCGTAAAGTAGATCCAATTCTTCATCATCATCTGTATTGGCTGGAGAACCAGCTGCAAAAGAAAACGTTTAAGCAATTATTACAAAAAGTAAATGTACAGGCTTGTTCATTGAAGTGTCATCCTTATTTAACCCTTTCCCAAACAGCATGATTTTGGGGTTCTCCATTTTGAAAGTTGATGCAGACGATAAAATCTGTAGTTATAAATAATGAAAGGATTTTTGTAAAAATACAACACAGAAAATATTGAGGCAAAAGCACACAATGATGGTTGTTAGCATTTCTACTTTTGCATCAATTTTTTCCGATCCTTTTTCAAAAAGGTCAACAACACCAGGTCTTGATATTAATAGAGTCTATAATTGGTCAGGCTATTTAACCCTTTCCCAAACGGCAATATTCTGAATTTGTCCAAATTCAAAAATGTTGCAGACGACAATTTCAAGGGTATGAAATTCTAAATATTTTGGTCTTTTTTGGTATAAAACATTGTGGGAAATGAAGAAATTGCTTGTCACAAGCAATTTCTTCATTTTCCATGATGTTTTCCAAAGGCTTTTTCCTTTGGGGAGTCAGAATGCTTCAATGTGAGGTAATGGGTTAAAGTGATCCCAGCTGGGGCATTAGATTGCAAAATCTTATTCTTCCATTAACAGCATGGCAAAATTTAAAACCAATACAAGTTCATAAATAATCCTTACCCATGTATGCTTTTCTTGGAGATATATTGCCTAAAGTTGAAATATCATCTAAGGAGTTGGATGCTAAACCACCTCTTGCCATTAAAACAGGGGGACTACATTTACCACTCCAGTCTCTGTGAAAAATAATCATATTTTATTCAAATGTTTTCAATTTTCAAGAACATTTTTTTTTTCAAAGTCAAGTTTGTGCAAAGGATGTTGATCAATGTACGTAATTAATGGAGTTATCATAAGTTCAAGGCAATGCAGCGACTCAAATACATAGTGATTCAAAGAAATTGTTAGTCGTCAAGCTACATTTCACATAAAGTCTTCATTTAAATCGATAAGAATTTGATTTCAATCTACAGAGTACAAATGTGAGAAAATAACCTTGATCTTTGATTAAAGGGAAAGAGTAAGCAAAGTACAAAGAAATTAACAGTACTTCATAAATAGTAAGTCTTAGATAAACAATAGACTTTTTGTATTCATTCAATTATTTGCTTACTCACCCCTGATTTGATGAAGTGAGTGTATCAGAACTAAGTCTAGCCTTCATCTCTTTCTGGTGATTGAGTAATTGTGGAGGTTGGGGCTGAAATGAAACAGATTATGTTCAACCCATTCCCACATATTGACCATTTTTGATGCTCCACAAAATAAGAGTTTGGAAAACATTGTAGAACAAGAGCTTCGCAGAGCGGCGCATATACGCCAGAGAGGGGCTTGTCAGTAAAATTGGCCATTTTTTTCAATTCAAGGACAGATAATTCAAGAACGAAGAGTTATCTGAATTCCATAAGTGGTGTGCACATCTAGACACCATTGAGAATCATTGTGGCAAGTTTGATCAAATTCCAATCAAAACTGTAGGAGTTGCGCGAACAAGAAATTGTTAGCGGATGGACAGACGCACAGACAGACGGACGAACGGACAACCGGGGCCATAATAATACGACCCTTCGGGCGTATAAAAAGAAGAAATTGAGTCACTTTAGTCTGACCAATATACAAAAGACTTACTGGTGCTTTCCATGTACTAAAACTTGTATCATCTTCACTCGTAGTTGGAGAATCATCATGTAGGCCCCGAAACAGACCCTGGGAACTTTTACGGGGACTCTTCCGTGGCAGATTGGCCTCAGTTTTCCGTGGAGAGATCCTATTTTCTGGCTCAAACTCTTCACTTCTAGCACCCTGTATCTCCTCAAGCATCTTAGCCTCTGCTGAGGCTGATAAATCCTCCATTACATACTTGGAGAAGTCATAGACCTGCTTCTGAAACAGAGATAAGATGAATGTATTGTATGCTAGATTCAGACAAAATACATCGTCGGTGGGGAGTCAAAACCTCGTAACTACAGCTTGAATAACATGTGAAATGGGCCTGTGGTTTTCAGCCATGAACAAATATATCCCCTAAATAATCATCAATCTATCTGAAACGTAATATCATTTAGGACCTTCTAAACCAAATACATAATAATTTCACAGAAATATACAAGAAATCCTTGTGTTATGATAAGCAGCATTTTGTTCAACAAATCATTAGTTGTGTATGCTTTGGAATTATCTTGTTCAAAGACAATGGTGAAATTATGAACTTAAGCGAGTCAGTAATCCAAATTCCAATATACCAATTTCTAAAAATCAAAAATTTTGAAGGCAGGAAAAAGATCTGCAGAAATTTGATCTTGCAAACATTAATTTCTGTCCTATTAGAGAATCTGTAAATATATAACAAACAACTTACCTCCTCATTTATAGAGTTACTAAACCGAGAGATGGGCACCTCTCTGAGGGACTTCCTGCTCATCCTTGACACACAACTTCTGTCTGTAATCCCCGAAGTAAATGACGGACTTCCAGCCCGTACTGGAGCGCTTGGCTCATTCTCCCCCGTAAACCGTATATCTAGACTGGGCACCTTGATTTCTACAGGAATAGCACCATTATGGACGGATGAATCACTAGTACCAGTCACAGAGGGATGGGCATTGTGACTGTTTGGTGGATTTAATAAAGTTCTCGTCTGACTACGATTACCACTATTTGGCTTTCCAGGCCTAGTACCACTCCCAGGCCTACTTCCAGAGTTAGGCCTAGTCCCACTATTTGGCCGAGTCCCGCTATTAGGCCTAGTTCCGCTGCCAGGTCTTGTGCCACTGTTAGGTCGACTGCCACTGCTTGGTCGAGAAATTGCTATGCGATGTTTGTCTTCGTCGTCACTAGAGTCGTCATTTATAAAATCCTCTTCGGGACGCGGACCACGAGATTTAGAGTCCCTGGTTCTGGTGACTTTGGGTGGAGTAACATCAGGCTGAAACAATTTATCATATTCAATCAAATATTTGTAATGTTTATCCTTTTTCAGACAGCTTTGATCAATATTTATGACTTTTATAACACTTGAACTTGATATATCAACTGAAATGTTTTTTTTTACTATCTTTGAAATTTTATTAAGCACTAAATCTTGCTTCTAACCATTTCAGAAACATCAAAATTGTAGGGCTGCTAAAATTCAAAGATGTTGCTGACAGAAAGCAAATCAAATACATGTATTAATGGAAAAGGATGAAATTCTGATTATCCTGAATGTTTTCCAAAGCCTTCTCTGCTGAGGATATCGAAATAAGGTATTGCATTGGAATTAGCTTTAGAGCCATCAGACCTTCAGATTTCCATACACAAATTACTTTGCCGTTGAAATACCTACCTTATGTGATTCATGATCCATTAAATACTGTGAAGGAGAGGCATTTTTCTGTCTGGGAGCTGGTTTGGGTTGTGAGACAAACAGGTAAGTGCTGTCTTCATGTCTATCCTCTCTGTAATAAATAAGTGTTGTTTTAAACCCATTTCCATTACATACAGTCAAAGATTTTAACTTGTCCACTTTACATTCTCTCTCTTAATCAGAGTAAAAATGTTCTATATCATCAAAATTGTCATGAAATAGCATCTTCGCAAGCCAAGGGTGACATCTACGACGTAACGTCGTTTCTGTATATTCACCCTTGGCGTATTTAGTCCGATTTTCTTGGTCTCCTGGAAAGCATTTTCATTGGTTCCAGCGAGGTCTCGCTGGAACCAATCAGATTGTCGACTGATATACATGTACTTGTTATGAGTAACCAAATCATGACAACGGGCAGGAAAAAGCATTGCATTTGCAACTCAAAAACGCGAAGATAGGCGATTTTTCCTAAGAATTTCACTGCAATAGACAGGCATTCCCTAACTTTAATCGACAAATTATTATACTTTCGACAATTCGACCAAAAAAGCAGCTAATTTTACATAATCCGCATGACGTATGACACGAAAGACAACGCGTGTTAATGACGTCATCAATAATGGACGTAAACAACCAGCAAAACAACCGCTAGGCAACACTTCGCGATTTCAAGAAAATCGGACTTAATCCGCCAAGGGTGAACACAAACGTAGGTGGGTTCAACCTTGGCTAGCGAAGATGTGAAATAGGAACATAGATGACCAAATACCATCTTATAGATAGAAAGTGTGGATTTTTAAACAAATCGAAGTGGAAATTTACAATTAGTGCATAAAGTTTACAC
This sequence comes from Fragum sueziense, assembly GCA_963680895.1. Classification (NCBI taxonomy): domain Eukaryota; kingdom Metazoa; phylum Mollusca; class Bivalvia; order Cardiida; family Cardiidae; genus Fragum; species Fragum sueziense. The sequence goes on from OY804597.1 coordinate 36,578,990, forward strand.
ATAACTGCCTAATACTAAGCTGCAATTCAGTAATCATTTGACTATCATAGACAACCCAAAACAATATACACAGTTCTAAGAGAAAATCTCAAACATTAAACAAAAGCTGTCCGAAGCAGCGCGCTCGACTTTCTAAGTTGCTTAGTATAAAGGGGCATAACTCCAAATATAGTGGAGCCAGGGTCATGGGCCCTAGTTGTAAGGTAGAGGGTGTGATGGTGAATAAGTATTTCAAGTTTGGGTTGAATCCCTTTGATAGTATGGAAGTTATTGATGTTTGAAAAAACTTTAACCTTTGTTGCAACGCAGACACCAACGCCAACGCCCGGGTGACTGTATAAGCTCTCATTTTCTTCGAAAAGTCGAGCTAAAAAGGGCAGGAAACCCGTCATTTGATCAAATTTGAAATTTTGATGTTTCGTAAATTAAATATACTCCAATGTCAACAACTTTTTATTATGCAAAGGGTTAACTTACTCATCAGTGTCCTCTAAATCCGGTCCCTGACCATCATCTTGTTCTAAACTGTCATCAAAATCAATGTCAAGTTTCTGTTGATTTAGAATCACTATCATATATCATTTGATTCCCTGTTATGATATAGCTCACAATAAATGACCTTGCAGAGCATCTCTAGCAAATAGCTAGTGATAACTTTCCAGGTCATCTATCATAAGCTATATTAATATCAAAACAATAACTTACTCATCGGTATCCTCTAGATCAGGCCCTTGACCATCATCTTCTTCCAAACTGTCATCAAAATCAAAGTCAAGTTTTTGTTGATTCAGTATTTCTATCACATTGGCTACAGAATCATCAACATCTGCGCCATCAGGTTGGTAATTGGACGGACGATATTCTGTAAAGAAAAACAATAAAGAGATTCAATAAATAGAAATGAGCTAGGATCTGGAAAAAAGCCCTTTATTGACGGACGGCAGAAGGTGAGTGACCACAATAGACAGGGTTTGTTATTTTTCCCCGAATCTGTTCTAAAGCTGATCCATTGGGTAAGTTGATATAGTTCTATAATTCTTTTGAAATATTATCAGTATGAGTCTTGAAAGTTAACCCTTTCCCAGACCTGGTTTTGACGTCCCTAAAAGAAAAGGCTTGGGAAAACATTGAAACAAAAGAAACTGCTGTAAACCAGCAGTTTCTCCTTTTGTCTCAATTTTTCTATACCTTATTCTGCACAAATCCTATCTTTAATGACATCCATTTTGTCTTTTGTGGCACCTTTTGAAGAAGACCACCCTAAAATTTATTGTTTGGGAAAGGGTTAAAGAGGGTTAAATAGCTTTGTTTGCGACAGCAGCTTTTATCATTATGCAGAATATGAAAACAACCCACCTTTTCTTTGTGGCTGTGGTTTTCCCATTCTGATGTCTACGGGAGGTTTTCTGGCTATTTCTGCAGATTTTCCTCGTGAACATGAATCATTACTACTAGTACTCGTGTTTAATGGCTCGGCTTCTACACGACTCTCGCCGTTAATGTGATGACCTGATACTGCTGAACTCAGACTTGTACCAATACCGTCATCTACAAAGAATAGGGATGATATAACATACAGTCAACACTTGTTGTGTCGAAGTCAGAGGGGCCGTCAAAATATCTCGACATATCCGGAGTTCGACTCATCCGATTTTGATTATTTTTCGATGAAAAACGTTATTTAACCATTTTTCATGGGCATCGTATGTGTCCATGATTGAAATATAGTAGGAAAAGGAAAGAAATTGCTCGAAACAAGCAATTTCTATCCTTTTCCTACTAAATTTCAATGGCTGTATTTGTTTCAGAATTATTTTGATTAAACATTTTGATATCCATATGTTGAGGACGGGACATGACTTTAACTTCGACTTAAGCGGAACTTCGACTTATCTGATGTCGACATAACGAGTGTCGACTGTATATGCTTTTCAAATGTCTACATTTAAGCTTTGATAAAACACATAGCTTTGTTGTCTCAAACGAACAATCTTGAATTCAAATGCATTTGCTCAAACCATAAGCATATTGTACATCAGATGAGCTGTTTTTGATTCAGTCAAAACCCTAATCAGTGACAAAGGAGCATTGATGACATCAATTGACTTCAAATGTCCAAACAATTGTTCGAAATGATAGTTTTTCAGTGATATTTACTACACAAGTACTTTGAAAAGAATTGTCATGTCCATGTGCTATTCATTACTTTCACATACAAATCTTGGTATTGTAGCCCTGTAATCATTTTGCAGAGCAAAATACACATCACACATACCATTCTGTGCTGAAGCACTGGGAATCCTTGACTTGCCAGCACTGCCATTTTTTACCCTGGGTCTCCGTCTCACCCTCTCATGTGAAGGTTCTCGTGGAGGATGGGGCTGCACCATCGGTACATCATGTAAATTTTCTATGGGAAAAACATAAAGACTTTATTAAAGTAATAGGCACTTAGGTATTAAATATGCATATTACATGACAGTATTTTCCACAACTTTGTTTTCTCATGAAATTTAAGATATGTTGATAAATTTTGAGATTTTCAATCTAAACTTGACATTTCTTTTACTGCATCAAAGTATTTTTACAAGGGCAATGGCATTTTTACGAGGGCAGAAATTTAACCCTTTCCCAAACAAGACCTGGTTTTGACGTCCCTGATAGAAAAGGATTGGGAAAACATTGAAACAAAAGAAGAAACTGCTGATAACCAGCAGTTTCTTCTTTTGTCTCAATATTTTCTATGCCATATTTTACACAAATTCTAACTTTGATAACTTCAATTTTGTCATTTGTGGCAGTTTTTAAGTAGATCACCCTAACATTTTGCCGTTTGGGAAAGGGTTAAACATGTGTGTGACACTAACATAGCAATATGCTATTTTTAAAACTCTTTACAACCTCTGTATACCTACCAGTGTCTAAAAATAATTGCTCTAAATCGTAAGGTCATGACAGTGCACTTCATGCAGGTACAAATTTCCCAATGCTTTAATTAATATAAAGTATATCTCATTTACAACAGTTTTTAAATTAGACCACCCAAAAATGTTGTGGTTTGGGGCAGGGTTCACCAGACACATACTTGCACCAGGTTCTGGAGGTGATATTGTTGATGGATCAGAATACTGCCTCTGATGTCCCTTTCTCACAGACTTTTGTGGGGCCTTGTCTTGAGGTGGTATGGGTACATGTTGGTGTACTTCCCCACCCCCAGGGTCTCTTGTACCCCCACCGCCTGGATCCCGACCAGTGTAGAAACCATCACGACTGTTGATACTAAATGACATGTCTTGATCTGTGCCCATCATTCCATCTGAAACAATCATCATATGTTTGTAATTGTACTTCAGTTAAATTTCCTACCACAAGAGGGAATTAATGTTCGAAACCTTTTCTAATTCTAGTGAATCTAATGTTAAAGTAACTTGTTTGAACTGCCTAAGCCAAAGGTTTCTAAATTCAAATTTTAGAATTTGTTCTGCCCATCAATTGTTAATGACAACAGAATCTACATTCATCCATAAGTGGCTGACCAGTTAAACATGCAAATTGAATATTTTAAGCCCTAATCAGTTTTAACCCTTTCCCACACATTGACACTTTTGGAAGCCCCACAAAATAAAGGATTTGGAAAACATTGTGGAAAATGAAGAAATTGCTTGTGACAAGCAATTTCTTCATTTCCCACAATGTTTTCTACAAAGAAAGACCAAAAAATGTTAAAGTTTGTTCAACGGAAATTGTTGTATGCAACACCTATGAGTTTGGACTAGGCTATAATTTTGTTGTTTGGTAATGGATTAATTAAAGCTACAAGTTAACTTACCTTCTGCCCTTGAATGACTTCTCATACTTCTGTTTGTTAGATTACCAGATCCCTATAATGTAAAGGAAATTCAAGAATAATTCCGTTTAAAATCTAAATTCAAATTTTGAAATATGTGACCCGTCACGCTAAAAGGGACTTTATAGGGAGTGTGAAAAATATCGACCCTAGTCAGTCTGCGCAGTCCACGCAGCCAGACTAGGGCCGACACTTTTCACTCTTATGTAATTTTCTAAATCCGGGATGTTTTCCCTATCTTACTATATGTTCATCTTTTACATACAGTAACTGGTTGACCTGTGCTTAATCTGACAAGTTTGTCAAAATTTGGATTTTTGGAGTTCGGATAAGTTCCCTTTTAGCGCGATGGGTCACATATACTAACATTATTAATGAACAGACAAGCCAAAAAATATTGAAAGCAGAAATAATTGAATGAATGAAAAATCACCAGTCCTCTGCCACAATTTGCAAATGTGTATCAGTTTTCTTGGATTAGGAAAAGGATTATAAAAATGATTCAAAATTGAGTAAAAAGTTAGAGGCATTTCAAATAGATTATACTCCAAACACAAAAGATTCAAATGACTCAGGTTATGAACTTATTGACTATTCAGTACAAAAACATGTTTTCCATATGCTTTATCATCTTTTATTTATTTGGTGAGCATAAAGTATAAATAACAAAGACAAAACAAACCTCTCTTGATGACTTTTTACCAGCACTCTGTGAAGTCCTCACTCCAGGCACTTTAGATCCAAAAGCAATGTGGAAAGATTCATTGGCATTAGACTTTCTCCCACTTGCATTCAAATCTGTAACGAATAAAAATTTCATTATTTCAATACTGTAACTTGATTTGTTTCCCATAATGGTATATTGTTTTAAACTACAGTCATTGGAGATGTCATTCCCTTGCTCTTTTAATAAAATAAGTGAAGTTCTATTACAAACAATCATTAAACATTTCAACAAAGTAGTCATTTATATCATTCAAGAAGTCTCTATCTTAGTCTTTCAATCATAAATACAGAAAAAAATATCTAAAGGCAATCTGAGGTGCGTTCTCTAGAGCGAGATTTTTTCAGATTTCTTTAGATGTTTTAGATAAAGCGTTTTAAGACATAGATTCAGATCGAGAGTTCCGAATGCTCCATACTTCATACAAATGACGTCATGATGACGTCATTTGTATGAAGTATGGAGCATCCGGAACAACTCAGTCAATCCTATCTTATATTGTTTCTACAGAGTTGACCAAGGGGTTCTGAAAGAAGTAAGGGTAATGGCGTCTCCAACTGAGCGTCTTAAAAATCTTGCTCTAAAGAACACTTTATCCTAAAACATCTTAAGAAATCTCAAGATATCTCAAGAAATCTTGCTCTAAAGAACGCACCTCTGATTTATCAACTGAGTCCAGGGGTGGTATTCACCAACAAGTCTTATTCAAAGTTAAACTTTAAAATTACACAACAACCCATAGGAATGACCAAGACATATGTATCCTCCAATCAGATAGCTTGTAATGTAATATTACTTTAGACAATCAATTAAGACATGTTGGTGAATACGGCACCTGAAAATATCATATTATCTGGTAGGCCCAAAAGTACTTTGTCATTCAAATAATGATCAACCATAACACCTACCTAGATCACAGGACATATTGACCGACCCTCTCATATCACCACCACCTCGTAACCTTTCTGCATGACGAATCTTGTCTATAGTCAATAACTGCAAATATAGTTTTAAAGCCAATAAGATATACTATCAGTTAGTAAGAAAAACCTTAAAACTTTGATTTGTTATTTCAAATCTAAACCCAAATGTTGTGAAAACACCTTTGAATCAACATGAAAAGATTTTATTTAATACAGATAAAAAGATATTATGTTCATTTAAAAGCCATTACTCTCTTATTTATAGCTCTGCAATACCTGTATGGTAGGTAATAGTGTTGCAGGGCAAATATTTACCTGTGTATAATGTTCCACATCAGGAGCAATCTGATACTGTTTAGGAATCATATCCATTTCTCCACTAGTGGCCGGGGAATAACCATATAACTCTGAAATGGAGAGACATATTTTTTTTGTCACATTGCTTTAAAACAAGACTGGCACACAAAAAATCCCATTTTGCATGCATACATATCAAATTCAATTTCTTTTATTTTAGATATATCAATGGTTTTGTTTTATTACAGCCAAAGCATATTTGTGACAAGTAAATAACGTTTGCATGATTTTTTTAACACTTTAACCATTCCCAATGACAAAATAACAGGCTGGTCAGATATGCACAGACATTATAGATGTTGATAAAGATTGATTTCATGTATGATTGGGAAAAAATAAGACAAGAGGAATAAATGCTGACTATCAACATTTTCTTCTTTTTTCTTAATGTTTTCCAAGCCTTTACTATCAGGGATGTCCTACTTCTACCTGGTCTTGTTTGGGTAAAGGTTAATTAATCATTTACAATCTAATCCTCTGAGATTCTAGAAACATGATAGGCATGTTAGGCAAAATGATGTCCTTTTCTTTGAAGAGTTACACAGAATTGTCTCAAGTGAAGAAAAATTACCATTATCCTCAACCGTCTCTGGTGGCTGGCATTTCATGGTGAATATCCTTCGTAGACGACAGTTAGCAGAAATGCTAATACTCTCTAATAACTTGAATGTTTCTCCCCTCCAAGTCTCACTGACCATAGATACCATATCTAGCACCAGGTTTAACCACTGAAAATGCATGTACAATTAAAACTTGGTGTTCAAAGTCAAACGTCCTGTTAATAACTTATATTAATATTATCAGTATTTTGAGATATCCCATCTATTTCTACACATAAAAATAACAAAATACTGCCATATCTTCATTTGTACGAACTAAGAAAATGTTAAATGCATGATCAATATAATAGCAGACAAAGGGAGTAAATTGCTAGGAATCTTAAATGGTGTTGCAGGCAATAAAATAAATGTTACTGAGAAGACCTGGTGAAACAATCCTAATGAGTACACACCCTGGTACCCACAGCATAGGGTTTGATGAAAATTGTGATGTATATTGCATTTATCTGGAGCTCTTATTATGTAAAAAATTTCCACTCACCACACCCGTTTTCACAATCTTCATAGGGACTTTAGCATGTAGAGGTGTAATGTGTATGTCCTTTTGTGCCGTAGACAAGAATATACGTCTTTTACTGTTCTTCATATCTGCAATCCTGTAAGGGAAAATGAGAACTTTTGACTATATACAGGTACAAATATCCAGATGACCCCAAAACAAGCATGCAATATAGGATAAATTCAGACTGCAATTTTAGTATCTTAAAATGATTATATTCTTTTATGAATACGATGCTAAAAGTTTTCATTTCATGAATCTTGACATGAATACTTGGGCTTCAGATGCATGATAAAAAGATCTGTCTTCATGGGGTTACAAACAGATTGTCTATAGATTATTCATATCCGGCTAATCCCACAAAATCTGTTTTTGTTACACTGATAAGTCAAATGTTTTCTTATGAGAGAAATGCTGCCATACATACCCAAATTCCATACTGAAATCTGCTCCTTTCTTCAAGGCCAGCTGAACTATCAGATATCTCTGGACTAGATGTACTGAAATAAAGGCAAGAAGATATTTTTCATGTTTTACTTTTTGTCAATAAACGAGATTAGATTCATCCACATCAAACATTTGTTTGACTAAAATATTCAATAATTATCAAACTGTTGAACTTTTTTTTGTGTAGGTGGGGGGAGAGCATGAAATATCTTGAAAAAGGAGGACATGAAAATTGCTTCTATCACACATTTGATTCTCATTTATAAACGTAATGCAACATTTGACTAGATCAGAAGATATTAAGATATTTCAACAGTTTGTACACAATTTCGTGCCTTCAAGCAATTGAACTGCATGGACCTTGATAAGACACTGCATATGCTCTGGCTGATCTGAATCTTTGTTGGTCTCAAATGCCTTGTAAGTGCCCTTTTTCCAGATCTTGGCTCACATTCTTCTTCTTGCAGGAGTGCCATAAAAGTCAATGTTCATAGTGAAAATGATTGAAAAAAATCTTACATGAAGCCCTTGCATCTTTTGGCATAACCATTTTAGTGGTGGCTGTAGCTCCTTCCAATATGTAAGCATAGCTCTTAACATCTTTCTCATAGTTCTAAAATGGAAAAATATAACTATGTTAACGAACAGGACAAATGACACTCCCTTATCAAAATTACATTATGTTACCCCATTACCAAACAGCATAATTTTGGACTGGTCCAAATTCAAAGATGTTGCAGACAACAATTAAAACTGAATGAAACTTTACATTTTTATGTCTTTTTGAGTAGAAAATATTGTGGGAAATGAAGAATTGCTTGTCACAAGCAATTTCTTCATTTTCCACATTTTTTTCCCCAAATCCACTGTGTTATAGAGTGTCTATAAGTGTCAATGTATTGTAATGGGTTAACTTAATGAACAGTACAAATGACAATCCCTAAACATAAAGAAGTAAGTTATTGAGTAGAATTTCCACTCGCAGTTCATACAGTTGTAGAGGCCGAATGTGAGCCACTAGTGTAGATCCCATAAGCATCATATGCACATAATAACAAAAACAAAGTTCACTTATAAGACGATGAAGCTATTCATGTACATTCCATGGTATTGCCAGTGCTGTGATGATGCTCTAAAATGCCTTGCCCAATGCAGGGGTTTTGTTACCTGCGAGTCCCGAGTCCCTGACTCATATTTTTTTCTCAGGACTCATTGAAAAATATTCAGTGAGTCCCAGAATGCTAACATTTTCAATGTGTAATTGACAATGTCTTTCAAAGACTCATATGTTTCAATATTGGACTCATTGTTTTGGGAACAAGTGGGTCCCAGGACTCTTCCGCATAAATTTGTAACAAAATCACTGCAATGACATGCTGATATGATGATCTGTAGGTGCATGATTCACCTTTAAACTAGTCTACTAAATACAGACTTCCCGAAACTCAACACCCTTCTGTCAGACATTTGGTCTGACTGGACAGAATTTTCTGTCAGACCTCAGGTCATCCAGTCAGACCAAAAAATTTTCGTGATTTTTACTATTTCATAATTTAATTATTTGCATTTGGGAGAGAATTAAAGTCTTAAACCTTATTATATCATCCTATTTAAGATAGATAATATTTAAAATTAGACTGTTCCATGATTTGAAATTGTGGAGTAAAGCAGGTCTAGGTTCTAAATCCTACTTTCAGTTTCACAATTTCCCATCTCTAGCTTGGAAAGCTGTATAGATCTAATTGAAAAAGGATAAATTATTGTTTTAAAAAAAAACACATCAAAAACATCCATTTTTATGTTAGCTTAGAGCTATCAAATATAGAATTGCATCTTTTCTTCAGAGTGAAATCTGTTAAGGGGGAATGCTCCAGTTTTTCGGAACACTTGGTCATTACTGTAGGAAATTAAATGTTTCGTACCAATATGTTTCGCTACTGTATTTTCAATATTATAACACAACATTACAATTTACCAGTTTTTGGCGGTAAAAGCGTATTTATTATGCGAAATTGATTTCCTCAAGATGAAAATCGATTATTTAGAGCCAGACAGTCGTGAGTTTGTATGCAGTTACCACTGTTTTGCGTCATTTTATTCATGTGTAGCTGATAAAAATTGCCGTAATTCATTAATTAGTGCGCTGACCTATACATTTTCTTTTTGTATTATTACCAGGACATGTTGCTTAATACAATGAGGGAGTTTTATCAAATTCTATTATGTAGAACTTGAAATATTTCCAAAAGTATGCAAATTTTGACATAAAACACTCCAGCTTAGTTGATCTAAACGAACACGTGAGCATGCTGTTTTATACATTTACGCGTTTATAATAGCGCATATTTTGGGTTTTCTGTTATTATCAAATGTAAGACGTTACTTTAAATCCGTTTTCGGGACTAAACGATGAATATACAGCATTTTATTAGCATTTTAGTGACCTTGGGCAGGTGCAAGAAATTGTGCATTTTTTCGATGTAGGGGTATGTGATACGAATGCCTATAAAATTCAAACAAGATCGCTGACCATCCATTTTTATTTTATTTTTCAATTGGAAATAACATGTAATTTCAGCATACAAAATATAAATAAATTCTATTATTGGGAAAAAAAATTAGGAAACTGGAGCATTCCCCCTTAAATTTGGATCAGTAAAAATAAATCAACTCTAAATATGAGAACCAAAAGGAAGAATTGTTGAAAAAATATTAGTAAAGGGTAAAAAAGGTTAAGCAAAAGCAAAGGCGCTGAACCGTTAGTAACTCAGCAAGACTGAGAAAATCAATAATGCCAGTTTGTAAAACAGCCTTATCTACATAGCAACTTTAATTATGTTAAAGGGTTTTAACACCGAAATTGTAAAGTCTAATTGTTATGCTGTAAGATTACACAGGTCGTGTGTTTTACGATGTCTGCCTGGAAGGTTTTAATTGGTACTTATAAACAATTAGAAGTTGCTGATTATCGGATTATTGTTAAAAGTAAGATAGGTTTTGCTCTTCTCTTCATAAGGTCACAAATTTTGGCTTCACCCACGGCGATTTTCCAGGCGACATGGACTTCCCTTTGATCAACAAGTTAGGCGAAATCTTTGGAAATTAAGTGATTATTTCGCCGATTTTCGGTCGCTTTGATGAGCCTTGAATTGTAAGAAATGTAGAAGTACAATTTTAGACTGCATACTGGGCTATAAATACGCTTCATATTAGTGATGGGGAAACCCAGATCTGCATTTAAAACCATGAGAAACTGATCGTATTTAGAGGAAATTTATGGGCCTACGAATTACGATTTTCAATCGGACCTTGTTCTCTGTATTTTATGCCGGACATTTAGGGCCGACGAGGTAAAAAATTCAATCAGACCTAGCCAATTTTTGCCGGTCAGGTCCGTAGGTCCGACGGAGTTTCGGGAAGTCTGTAAATAAGTTTTTGGTTTGCTACATATCAAAAACAGAAATTTATGATCATGGACAAAGAAGATAAACTTCAATTTATTTGTTTATTTTTATTTCCATGGTCATCATAAAGGGTTTATTTTATCTCTATTTTGATTAATAATGTGCATTTTACCTTTCTGGCAGGCCCTGTTAGCTTCCAAAAATGGACAAAGAAGATAAATTGCAATTTATTTGTTTATTTCTATTTCCATGGTCATCATAAAGTGTTTATTTCATCTCTATTTTGCATTTTACCTTTCTGGCAGGCCCTGTTAGCTTCCAACAACTTGTTGACTCCTTCTGTTGTGGGGAGAAGATCTCAAAACTTGGGCCACCCTACAAAAGCATTAAGTAAGATTACCAAATGGCAACAATTTAGATTGTCTGCATTTGAAAGAAGTTGCAAGCGACAATTTCGAGTGAATATAATTGTACATTTCTCTTCTTTTTGTGTAGACAACATTGTGGGAAATAGAGAAATTGCTAAACACACAGAATTTCTTTATTTTCAATGATGTTTTCCAAAACCTTGATTGCGTTAAAAGGTGTCACTGTGTTGTAAGGTTTGGTATAATCTATGATTAATTGTCTATAAAAGTACATACTGTTATTATTCTAATAAACGCCCATCCCTCATATCTTAGCTAAAAATCTGCTTGTTTCAAGCACAATTTTAGCGAAAGGGGGCAATTCTAATAAACACCCATTCCCTGATTCCGGATTAAAATAATGTAAGTCATAACCAAAGATTATTTCGAGCAAACTTTCTTTAAAAGACAAAGTTGAACTTTTGTAACAGGATTTTTCTTTTCATATTTTGGAAAAAAAAACTTTTTGGCATTGTGAACGGGTCTGTTTTATGGACAGTTATGGACCCATACAAAGAAGGAGAAAAAACACTGCATTATACGGTCATACCTGAAACTCATTCTTAAACATTGCTGGGTATGTTAGTCAGCTTCTAACTCAACTCCTTATATCACCAGTCTGAAACAAAAAAGACAAGCTCATGGGTTTCAATAACTTTTTGGCCCACTAGGCCAGAAGCTAAAGTAGGCGGAGGATTTTCTATGTATTCCCTATTAACTCCATACAAAATTCTCAAAAGTAGCAGGGGGATTGTACTCAAATTCAGTCAAATAGGAGGGGGAAATCCCCATCCCCGCCTCTTAATGAAACCCTTGCAAGCTGTTAGTGTATATTGATAGTAAGGTCCTGAGTTATATTTTTGTGACATGGGTACATGCATTGTAACTGCAATCAAAATTGTGAATTTTCATTTTAACCCATTCCTACAGGACCCACACAGTAACACTTTTTGACACCCACCCATTAAGGAAAATGCACAGTGACACTTTTTTACATCCATTAAGGAAAATGCAATAATTTGCAAAGCCTTTTTCTTGCGAGGGGGTCACTATGCAGTAATATGTTTGTTAAACAAGTCAGCAGACCAACAGAATATGAACAGGTAACTGCTTTTCAAAATTATCACTTTTTCATTTGCTGTTAAAAAAACCCTGAGTTCTGAGAGCTAATTGACCCCTAATTGGAATCTTCTTCCAATGATGTACATCATGGATCACTCTGGGGCATTGTCGGACAATATATCTACAAGGTCCCTTGTGCAGCGCTTTAGACTAAAATCAACTCGGTGAGGTGCAGGTTAAAAATAAAAAATCATTGTCGATGATTGAAAGTGGTTATGGGTTGAGGCCCCTCTTGAAGTCCTCGACGCTGTTCCAAGTGGCTATGCTGGCTGGGAGCTGGTTCCACAGTCTGATGGCGGAGGGGAAGAAGGAGTGCCTGTAGACATTCGTATGACAGGATGGTATGAGGTACTTGGTTGGGTTTCCTATAGTATTTATGGCCACTGGATGGAAGAAGACGGAGGATGGGATGTCTATCAGGTTGTGAGTGATTCTGTACACCATGACTGATTTGGCATTCGAGCGTCTATGTTGCAGGAGAGGCCAGCCAAGGTCACTCATCACTTGATTGATTGGAGTTTAAAGTCGCTTTTAACTCTTACAGTCGTATCATGGCGACTGGTGTACCTAACCAAGGTTTTTTTTCTAACCTGTCTTTTCTCATTCCAATACTAACACAACATTGTTACCGAGCCTCCAGCTACTGGCAAACATAAATCAACGATTATCAAACCATTGGTGCAATAAAATTTGGTCAGAAATAATTTTCCCCACAAAGGATCGAGCCAGGGACCTCATAAGTGAGTCTCATCTTCACTTCTCTTCAGACCTTCCTTTGAACGAATTTATTTTACATCGATTGCCTGGGGAGCAAGTTTCTTCAACTTATTTTAATCCCTCTCGATTGAGCTTCCTGGAAATCCACCAGTACTCACGCCAAATATGTGGGCCAATGAGAAGCCAAGAAAAACCTCCGCTATGGGGATCGAACTTGGAACCTCTTAGTCCCAAGGCAGATGCTCTACCTTTCGACTACGGACACCACATTGCAGTGTTTCCACTCAGATTTTTATTTAGGGGTTTTGCACGCACTGTCATTGAAAAATGGGGGTATGGGACAGAAAATAGGGGTAAAAACCAATAAAACAAATATGTGTGTAATTTGCAATGCACGCTTATTAAAAGTGTTGCGCGGAATTATCGCTATATTCTGATATCCTTCGCCGACGTGGTACGATTTGGAAATATCAGTTTTTCGGGAATCTTCGGTAGTTTCCGAAAATTATATCAAAGTACACAAAAATTTGTATTTTTGTTTTGTTTCTTCCGTATAAATGGCAGACAGGGTACGCGCTGGCGATCGCCACTTGGTCTTCAAAAGCCATAAGCGAGTAAGGCGACAATAAAAAAAATATTTTTAAAAAAATGGGTCAAAAATCGAATGTGGCTCAGACTTGACTCCATCTTTTACTGTAAATGATAAATCAATCGCCAATTTACATTAACTGGCAACACTTACTTTTTTATTTTTATAATTCGAAAGCTAGATTTGCTGTCTAAATGATCGAGCAAGCACATCAGTTTGATATGTAGACAGAATTCATCTGTGTAATCAAGAGTCAATTTGTGTAATAGCGTGGCGGCATGAAAGAAAGAGACAACGCGTCGGTGCTAAAACCATCTAACGTCAGTGTATTTACTTCGTAGATAGCATGTTGTTTTCATTGCTTCATCCCATTTCCCGCCCTTTGTTGCGCGCGCGACTTTTGTAAACAAATCATAGTAAAACGTAACCTTATTTGGGTGCGTAAACATCACATGGTTGTATTGAAACTGGAATGACTATGTCATCAATTGACTGTGTTTGCGGCGTTTTTGATCTTGCTCAAATCATCACATATGAGTAACACAGATTTACTCTAGTTTCCGGAGTTTCCTTGGTTAGTTTCACTTTCGGAATTGTTTGATATAGATCTAGATCTATTAATAACTGGCACCTAAAGATGCTGATCCAAATTTTTGTGCGTGAAATCACGTACGGGGCCGTAATTTTGTACGTGATTTCTTTCAAATATAGTAGTCCGCTTCGGTACCGCGTCTTTTACGGTACCGCGGTATTCAAAACAGTGTTCATTTGCGAACGAAGTATCACCTACCAACTGCGTGCATTAGCAAAATTAAAAGCAAAATCATTTACTCTGATCATTGGTGATTACTTTTAATAAAATTTCGGTTGCATTTGATTTACTTTAGAAAGAGAAATCATGGAATGTTTTCATGTCCCCATTTATTATTGATTTTTCTGGACGCCATTAAGTATGCCTGTTTCTCATTGATTCGTGGATTCTCATTGATTTCGTGGATATTGAAATACCGCTCGTGCCGTTATTCTATATGTTCAAAATATGTAAAAATGATAAGTCTTCACACAAGAAATATTTTGCTGAAGTTAAAATGTCAAAAATTGGGTTCTGCTGATTTTTTCTTACAGAATTTTAATAAAAACCTATTTATGAACAGTTTCTCACTTTGAAACAAAAGTTTTGCTCTAGGGGTATAGTTTGATAGCAATGTCTTCAAAGAAAATCGTCTTTCCCCACTATTACTGTGCACCAATTGATGCAAGTCTATTTAGACTCGCTCTTCTGTGATTCTTTTGTTTGTTTAAACCCCTAATTTGAAAGAAAATTAGGTCTAATCAGGATCCACGAAATCAACGAGAAACAAGATGGCCGACCTTAATCTTCAAGGCACCTAAAAATAATGGCATTTACCAAAGTCTGTTATTGTTTTTGAGTAAAATTCTTATTGTAAGTTAAAGATTTTATATTTTTTATTTGATCTATGAATAAAGGTAGTGAGAATTTCATAAACTATTGTGCACTGACAACATTTCAAGTTAAGATCCACGAATTTAGGGGTAAACAGCATACCATGGTACCCAAGAGGACCATCCTATGCGTGTTTCACACACAATTTTGCGTGAATGGAAACTCTGCATTGTCCGTTATCTCATCGAATAGTACCTTCTAACGAGTCGAAGATAGGGTTTGAATTTAGAAAACCAATTTAAGAAGGTTTCTTCCTCTCTGAATTGTTGCTTATTCTGTGGCAGATTGTGACATTGTTGAAAGGAAAAAATGGGGAATGGGTAAAAATAATCGACCCAACCTAGAAACATAACCAAAACTAAATAATGAAAGCTATGTGTGTCAAGTCAAGAAGAAGGAACAAAGTTGAATTAAATATTTAAGTTACTGTCAACTTTAAATGTTCATCAACACCCATGGGATCTCGCCACAATATAATTATTGCAAAACTTTGCAAAACTCAGTGAACGACGCCATATTTGTTTATCAAACCAACGGTACGGTAAAGTTGGCACAATTTCAATTCCGGACGTCGTCATCGTCCTGCGTATTCCAACCACCAAAGTCGGGCCACCCAAGTCGGTGCAAAACTATTGTAACTAGATGTACTTGTGTGATAAATTCACTTGTTTCCATTTTCTGCAGAACTATTCATTACATCATATGATCGAATACAATTCATTGGTTTTGAATGCAAGATTAGTGCGTAATCAAAGTAACTTAACTTACAGCTGTTTAGCACAAAAAATTGACACCTTGTGGTGAAAAACTGTTGTAAGTTTAGTAACAATAGTTTGCAAATAAATTAAGATTTCAAAATTAGGAAATTGTTGTACAAAACTAGCCTATGTATGTAAAAAAGAGCTCCACATATTTTGACAAATCATTTGAAAAATAGCGAGTTTAATGGAATTCTTAATTTATATTTCAATAGTTTTTGTATAGCAAAATCTCACAAATATAGATCTATGTAATCAGTAGTCTGGTTCCCGTACATGAAATCTACTACGGATTTAAATTCAGTTATTTACACGAATGGGTACCAGTCTATGTAATCAGTGGCGGATCCAGGATTTCTGAAAGGGGGTTCGAATTTACAATCAGGGGGGGGGGGGGGGGTGTCATTGATTTTGACAAATGCATAGGATTATTAAAACTGGATACATATTGGCACAGTTAAGGATCGTTTTACTACATCTACGAACACATGTATAGGCATACTCTTTTTTATTTTTACAATGTAAAGTAAAGTAAAAACTAAATGATAAAATAAATAAATAATAAGAATAAAAATAAATAGATAACATACAAAACATAAAAAATGAATCTCTCAGACCCCACAGCTCTAGCAGCACGCCGATCTGCCTTTACGTTGGACTGTTGAAAATAGGCTAGGTGCTGTTTTTTTTTCTCAAAATTCTACCTAAAAAGTTTCAGAAATTGATGAGAAAATAATGGGACGCTATTTTTAACTTTCACCCGTTTCTAATTTTATTTTTTTATTAATTCAAATGGAGTCCTACAGTTCCTATTGACAGATTGGATAACTGATTGATTGAATAATTAATTGGTTTGATAATTGATTTGATGATTGATATATTGATTGATTGAATTGATTAATTGATCGATACATGGATTGACTTACTAAATTGATCAAATGATTGATACATGGATTGATTGACTTAACTGATTTTACTAATTAGTTAATTAAATTGATTGACTAAATTGATTGAATGATCGATACATGGATTGATTGATTTAACTGATTTAACTGATTAGTTAATTAAATTGATTGACTAAATTTAATTAACTAAATTGATTGATTGATCGATATATAAATTGATTTATTGATTGAATCAATTGATTGACTAAACTCATTAGTTGACTAAATTGATTGATTGACTAAATTGATTAAGTAAATTGATTGATAAACTAAATTGATCATTTCATTTGATTGATGGATTGATTGATTGATAAAATTAATTAATTGACTAAATTTGTTGGTTGGTTGACTAAAATGACTGATTAATGGATTAATTGATTGATATTGATGAATAGATGTAAAAAATATAAACTGTACCGGTTTTCCAGTCATTTTTGGGGTAGGTCATCTCGTCTAAATAAATTTCCGTGAATTCCCGACATTTTACGGGAAAGAACGAACAAGCGAGGAGGTGTTTACAAACTTCACTTCCGTCTTACTGTCACCGGCAAAATGTCTCATCAAACTGGAATTACAGGTTATTCCGATATTTCCAAAATTAATAAAGAAAGGATAATATTCCCTTGTACTATTTCCTCATATTTAGTATCTTTTAGATCGATAGATTTCCATGAATAAGGTTTCCACACCACCCTTACCCCACCCTTCATTCACCCAATCATTTACCAATTTTCTGCTGTAGGCTGGTAACTTCATTCAACTGTTTCGAATTTTCTGCTAGCATCAGCAGTATACTACGATTTCAGCAGTAAAACTAGAAGGAAGAGAGTCGCAAGGGACATTGCGGAAAAAGATCTTGTATTCTTCAGACTTGACTCTTGTTTCTTCAAGATTTCTAAGTTGACCCTATTATCAGCTCAGCAGAACAACAGGCAAGAGGGGCTAAAGGCATTCTAAATTGGTTATTTCAAAATCCAAACCCTATGATGTTGGGCCGCGGCCATGGCGCAGTTGGTAGCGCATCTGCCTTTCATTCGAGAGGTCCTGGGTTCGATACCCGGCCGCGGCAAATACCCTTACTGACAAAAATCTCACCCAGAATGGGTGTTGTGGTAGTACTGGTATGAGAAACGACAGGAATCCATGGTTAGGTGCTCCAGCCCCCGCGATATGACCTTAGTAGTTGAAAACAGCGTAAAACCCCAACAAACCAAACTTATGTTGTGGGTACTCATTTGAATCATTTTGATGATACAATTCTATTGCTGACATGGCAAAATACCAGAAATCTTTGTCAGACATTTGGTCTGACAGTACCGAATAATCTGTCAGACAGAACTCTCATTCTCTATCTTTAACAGATCAAAAGGAGTGTCAGACACTTGGACTGACAGTAGCAAAAAAATCATCAGACCAAGAGAAATTTGGCCGCGGCCTTAGCGCAGTTGGTAGCGCATCTGACCCTCATTCGAGAGGTCTTGGGTTCGATACCCGGCCGCGGCTAATACCCTGTCTGACAAAATTGTCACCCACCAATGGGTTTGAAATCGTTAACCTAAGTGGACGAGCAGCTGGAGGCTCGGTAAGGGTGTTGTGGTAGTACTGGTTTGAGAAACAACAGGAATCCATGGATAGGTGCTCCAGCCGCCGCGATATGACCCTGGTAGTTGAAAACGGCGTAAAACCCCAATAAACTCAAACCCAAGGGAAATTTTTATCAGATATGCCTGATTGTCTGACAGGTTTCGCCATGTCTGCTATTGAGTACCTACACTTCAGGGTTAATCCGAGTCTTCTCTGATGAAAAATTCGCACTTTGATATTTGGATGTCGCTTTTTAGCCTGTCATCCCATTGTTTCGATAGTCTTATCTAAAACCATGTGCTTGCATATATACAAACTGATTTTATAAAATTCTGACCATATCAATAGATTTAAATGGTAAAAACTGATTGTAAAGCCTGATTTTGACATCTCTAGTAGAAATGCTTGCCAGGAAAAGCAACAAGAGTAAGTAAGAATCGCTGATCAGCAATTTCTCTGTTTCTTTCAATATTTTCTTTTCTAGAACGGCCTATGCTTTTCTTATAATGGTTAAATTCTGGGTTTTCCTCTTTTGCCTCAATGTTTTCTCAAGCATTTTCTTTTAGTGACTGTGACATCAAAACCGGGTCTTGCTTGGGAAAGGATAATCTGACCTGCTATCAAGTGGGCTATAGCCTGGTAGATTATTGTTTAATTAATGCATTTCTGTTTTCATTTTCCAGCGTCCAGTGACCTCAAGGGATTTTTAGCAGATTCTAAAGAAGGGAAGTACAGGTTGATCAAAATTTCGATTAAGGATGGTATGTATATGTATTCGTTTTTGTTTGTCTCAGGTTTAATTTGACTTTTCAATCCTCTGGACCTAGACTAACGCCTAGTACAGATACTACATTACTAGGATTTGACTTTGAAATGCCTTTTCACTTGCCAAAATGCCATTTTGGTATAGTGCACATGTGCAGTCTGATCTAATCTGATTCTACAATACATGTATTTTCAGGGTTTTAGTCTTCAATATAATGTCTATGAACTATTTGGATAAGAGTCCTCATTTTCAGATATGGCCAGCTCTGACATAAATTGCATATTATTGATTTGGGTAGCTTTGATTTATTGTTTCTAAAATTTGCTAGAGTTTGTCAAAGTCTACTTTTTGAACATTACTGTTTGGACTGGTTGAAGATTATCTATATGTTACATGTTATACTTTTGTTTTTCAGAAAAATTGGAAATGGCAAACAATGAAGCCCCCTCAGGAAGCTGGGAAGATGATATCCTTTGAATTTATTTACTTATTTTCATCATCACTAGAAAAAAATGAAGTAAACAATATGTCACAGTCAATCAAATAATCGGATATGTTTTACATTATTCTGTCTGAAACATGACTCCTAGAGGTTTTTCTACTCTTTCTGTGCCTTCAGAAAATGCAGGCGTTACCAAAGCAAACATCTGTTTTCCCCGATCAAATTTTTAGCTCACCTGAGCACAAAGTGCTCAAGGTGAGCTATTGTGATCGCTTTTTGTCCGTCGTCCGTCCGTCTGTCCGTCTGTCCACAATTTGGTGTTTACACTCTAGCATCCACAAAAATTGGCCAATCTTGATCAAACTTGGTCAAAGCAAGTATGGTCATAAGTTCTCGGATGAGTTCGATTATGGGCCAGATCGGACCAATAAGTGCGGAGTTATCTGCCCCTGAATCATGAAAAATGTTGATTTTAACTTCGTTTACACTCTAGCATCTACAATTATTGCCCAATCAATACAAAACTTGGATATAATGTTGGAGACTATAAGATCTCGGATTAGTTCGATTTTCAGTGTGATCTGACCAGAAAGATGAGAGTTATGTGCCCTTGAATTCGACAATTTCCGACTGTTTTCGACCTTGTTTACACTCTAGAATCTATAATTATTTATCAATCAAGACAAAACTTGGACACAATGTTTGAGGCTATAAGATCTCGGATTAGTTTTAATTTCCGTCTGATCTGACCAGAAAGACGAGAGTTATATGCCCTTAAATTCGACAAAATTGCCATTTCCGGCTGTTTTCGACCTTGTGTACACTCTAGAATCTATAATTATATATCAATCAAGACAAAACTTGGACACAATGTTGGAGACTATAAGATCTCGGATGAGTTTTATTTTCAGTCAGATCTGGCTAGAAAGACGAGAGTTATGTGCCCTTGAATTCGACAAAATTGCCGTTTTCGCATGTTTTCGACCTTGTTTACACTCTAGAATCTACAATTATATACCAATCAAGACAAAACTTAGACACAATGTTGGAGACCATAAGACCTCGGATGAGATCAATTTTCAGTCTGATCTGATCAGAAAGTCGAGAGTTATGTGCCCTTGAATTTGATAAAATTGTCGTTTTCGGCTCTTTTTGACTTTGTTTATACTCTAGAATCTAAAATTATTTATCAATCAAGACAAAACTTGGACACAATGTTGGGTACCGTAAGATCTCGAATGAGTTGGATTTTCACAACGTTATTGACTTTAACGTATACAACCCATCATTAGCACCAACGAGCCAGAGGTGAAATTTGAAAAGTGCCAGTAAATCCTAATCTGTGTTATATTTCCATTCCAAATACAAACATAAGCATTTTGAACGGTTTAGAATTTTGAATTAATGCATAATTATGGAAATATTTGACAAAAATATTATAAATTACCTCCCTTGCATATGAATATAGAGTAAAAAGATATTGGTAAATTATTTTCTTCTTGAAGCATAACCTTGAAATCCGGCACAGTGAATCAACTTATTTGAAGTGTATTTACAAGTGAGTGTAATTTGATGCATGTCCCATGGCTAGAAAGTGGAGTTTTTAATGATGGGTCATATACCATAAGATCGTTTTCAGTCTTAAAGTCATAAATATTAATTGAATTGAACAAAAGTGTTGCTCATATCATTTTGGTTCAGGTGAGCGATATAGGACCATCATGGTCCTCTTGTCTTCCGTTTATCCCATTCTATTTAAAATGTTTAATTTATTATTGATAAATGATTAGCCAGAAAAGAGCTTTTTGTGCTTAGAAAAATTTCCTATTAGGCCAAACTCCTTTTCCCAAAATGGCTAGAAAAACTCCTGCCCCCTTCACATGGATGAGATATAGGAAGGCAACAATTTGAAAGTTTTAAGTTTCACACTAAGATTCACATTTTAGATTGTTTACAATTACAAGTAGTTGAGAAAAACTCAGAAAATGTATCAATATTATTTCATTGACATCATTACATGGTCTATCATTTTGTGATCATCTACACAAACAATTGATGTTTTCTTTAACTTGCCTCACATTATGACGGTCTAGTTATTCCTCAACTGGAAGAGAAACAGCCTTGTTACGTACTATACAGATTAGATTCTAAAAACAACCTAGGATATGAGTGGATTTTTATATCATGGTCACCGGACTTCTCACCGGTAAGTTGGTGAAGATTTCAATCCTTTGAACTGTAAAACTTCACTATAGATCAGTCAATGTAATAGACTAATGTTAAGTCAGTCCAGCGTTTTAAATGGTGTCATCAGCATTTGCTGAAGAAGAATGTTTGGGAATCTGTAATATTTCTCATTAGTATGTTGAATAAGTACAGGTATGCAATTCTATTGGCTGTGGCAATGGCGCAGTTGGTAGTGCAACTGCATCTCATTCGAGAGGTCCGGGGTTCGATACCCGGCCACGGCAAATACCCTCTCTGACATTAATGTCACCCATCAATGGTTTGAAATCGCGAACCTATGAGGGGGAGTAGCTGGAGGTTCAGTTAGGATGTTTTTGTGGAACTGGTATAAGAATCAACAGGAATCCAAGGTTTGGTGCTCCAGCTGCCGCGATATGACCATAGCAGTTGAAAACGGCAAAAAAACTCCAATAAACCAAGCAATTCTATCACTGTTATTGGTCTGGACTGCATGATTAACCAAAATTAAGTTGAAAGTTACCCTATAGTTAAGAATGTTTTACTTATTTAAATAGGTCAGACAGAAAATGTTGTATGCCGCTACGAGAGCCACTTTGAAAACAGAGTTTGGTACAGGCCTTATCAAGGAAGAGTTGTTTGGAACAAATCCTGTAAGTAAACTTTCTCAAATATAAAGATAAGTTTCTTTTTCAGAAATCAAATCAAATTCTAGATTACAAACATTATCAACATGTCCATTTAAGAGTGGGGGCAGATTTGGTGCAGTGGTTACAGGCTGGTCTTTTAAGTGAGGGGTTACAGGTTTGATCCACCGCCTCTCCTGTCTTTCTGATGAGACTTTAATTGAGGTTCCGTCTCCATATGACCTTAGCTGTTGAGTGGGAGGTAAAACTCCTTCCAATCCAATCCAATCAATTTGAGACTGCATATAGAATATGATATACTGTAAAACACAGACAAATACTTGAAATGACAATAATGTGAAACTTGTTTTTAGCTCACCTGAGCACAAGGTGCTCAAGTGAGCTATTGTGATCACCTTTTGTCCGGCGTCCGTGCGTACGTGCGTCATGCGTCGTCCGTCAACAATTTCTTTAAATGACATCTCCTCCTAAACTACTGGGCCAATTTCAACCAAACTTGGCAGGAATGTTCCTTAGGTGACCCCCTTTCAGAATTGCTAAAAGAATTGAAATCCATAAAAAACTCTGGTTGCCATGGCAACAGAATTGGGGAAATTTGACTGAATCTCAATACTATCTTTGAACGACATCTCCTCCTAAACTACTGGGCCAATTTCAACCAAACTTGGCAGGAATGTTCATTAGGTGACCACCTTTCAGAATTGCTAAAAGAATTGAAATCCATAAAAAACTCTGGTTGCCATGGCAACAGAAAAGGGGAAATTTGACTGATTCTCAAGACTATCTTTGAACGACATCTCCTCCTAAACTACAGGGCCAATTCCAACCCAACTTGGCAGGAATGTTCCTTACGTGACCCCCTTTTAAAATTGCTAAAAGAATTGAAATCCATAAAAAACTTTGGTTGCCATGGCAACAGAAAAGGAGAAATTTGACTTAATCTCAATACTTTCTTTGAACAACATCTCATCCGAAATTACTTGGCCAATTTCAACCAAACTTGGCAGGACTCTTCCTTAGGAGGTCCTCTTTCAGAATTGCTAAAAGAATCGAAATCCATAAAAAACTCTGGTTGCCATAGCAACAGAAAAGGGGAAATTTGACTGAATCTCAATACTATCTTTGAACGACATCTCCTCCTAAACTACTGGGCCAATTTCAACCAAACTTGGCAGGAATGTTCATTAGGTGACCCCCTTTCAGAATTGCTAAAAGAATTGAAATCCATAAAAAACTGTGGTTGCCATGGCAACAGAAAAGGAGAAATTTGACTTAATCTCAATATTTTCTTTGAATGACATCTCATCCGAAATTACTTGGCCAATTTCAACCAAACTTGGCAGGAATGTTCCTTAGGAGGTCCTCTTTCAGAATTGCTAAAAGAATTGAAATCCTTTAAAAACTCTGGTAGCCATGGCAACAGAAAAGGGGATTTTCCACCAAATCTCAATGACATCGTTGAATGATATCTCCTCCTAAACTAACAGGCTAATTTCCACCAAACTAGGCAGAAATATTGCTTAGGAAGTCACATTTAAAAAATTGCTAACAGAATTGCAATTTATTGAAAAAAAAACTACTCTGGTTGTCATGGCAACAGAAAAAGAGAAATTACACGAAATCCGTCAGAAGCAACTTCTCAATAACAGCAGAGCCAAATTTGACAAAACTTAATATTTGCATTGCTTATGATATTGCTAAGAGGTACTTTTCTTTGCTTTTCAATATGAAACCTTGTCACAGAAAAAGGGGACTTCTTGTAAAAATCTGCTTATCAGGGGCATAGCATCTACATTTATGCATGGATTTTAAAAAATGTATGGGTAAATGTGTTCTTTATCATGAGTAGATGTTCTATTTGAAATATATATTTAGGTAGGTTCAAGGTCATAGATCTAGGTCAATTTGTAAATTTCTGTTTGTTTGTCAGTCTGTATGTTTTATTTTAATTCCATCTGTCCAAAGCAATTTCTCCATAACCACACAGCCGAATTGGATGAAACTTCATATTTGAGTTACATATGATATTGCACTAAGGTAGTTTTCTAGGTTTTCTGTGGTTTGAAATCGCATAGCGGCGTTCATATGATCTTTGACCCTTTATTGCATTACCTGTAAGAAATCTGATCTGTTATAAAACCCCATCTCAGGTGAGCGACCTAGGGCCAACGGCCCTCTTGTTTTAATTAGTCAGAAAATATAGTCATCATACATTTCTTTTCACTCAGTCAGCATTGTTACTACCTTTATGCTGTCTTAGTGAGAGTGAATCTATTTAGATACGAGAAATCATAATTTCTTAATTTCTAGGATGATGTGAGTCTATCAGGTTACAAGAAACATTTGATATCACAGACGGCAGATGCCCCATTAACCAGCGCTGAATATGAACTAGAAGAAATTAAAAAGAATGAGGTTTGTATAAATATTTTGTTTTTTCTTGCTTTATGAAATACATACAGAATACACATTAATAGCTATTAACCCTTTCCCAACCCAAACAAGACCTGGTATTGACGTCCCTAATAGAAATGGCTTGGGAAAACATTGAAACAAAAGAAGAAACTGCTGATATCCAGCAGTTTATCCTTTTGTCTCAATATTTTCTGTGCTATTTTGTACCTAAATCATATCTTTATCTATAAAAATTTTGTCGTCTGCAGCGGCTTTCAAATTGGTTGACCCTAAAATTTTGTTGTCTGGGAAAGGGTTAAATTAGTAATCATTCTGTTGAACTCATCCGAAGCAGCTGAATTACTCATTCTATAGCTCTGTGTTATTGAGAAAGTTCCTTTGGCATAAAATTACAAATCAAGTATTCTTGGCTGAATTATGTACCTTCTAGTGTACACCTGGCTTCTCTTTACTAGAATTATCAGACTTTTTATGCCTCCGTATCGAAAGATTGGGCCATATTGTTTTATTTTGCATAGATTTTATCTTGCTCTGATCCAACTAATAACCATTCCTTCATGAATATGTGAGTGAACAAAGATTTTACTTTCACCTCCCAAACAGCAAAACATTAGATTGTTTCAAAGTGAAAGAAGCAGCTAAAACAGCACACTAAGATTACTTAGAACAAACAGTGTACTACAGTTTATACACGGTGGACAATCACGTGATTTAACAATTTCAGAAAATCTTCAATAATTTTGTTAATATGGGACCGATTTGAATTCCATTTGAAGCAGAGAAGGCGGACAGACGTGACGCATTAGATGAAAGTGTTGGATTTGTGTAAAATCAACTGATAAAACAGTTATTGAAGATAAACGGTTTACCAAAATTTTGGTTTATCTTCAATAACTTTTTAATCAGTTGATATTTTAAATTTCCACCACGTCCAGGTTATTCTTGACATTTTTCTACCTTCTCTGCTTCAAACAGAATTAAAATTGGTCAAGTATTGACAAAGTTATAGAAGATTATCAGAAATTGTAAATCACATGATTAAACACCATGTTATAGTAAAGGAATCCTAAAGAGAAAAGGGGAAAAAAGGTGTTAGCCTTTTCTTTGCGCTCGGTGTGTTTGAAACTATTATCACTTAGGGTTGTTAAGTTTAAAGCATTTTGGGAAAAGGTGTAAGTAATCATTTGAATTAATTAAATGCAAACAGGGAGAAATGATTGGTCCCTATGTAAGTAATATACATGTCTTGTGATTCTATGTATAGATCTATGTTATATAGAATGATTCTTAAGAGACATGTAGCTCAACTACTGAATATTGCTTTTCTTTTCTTCCAAGTCCAGGCGTCTCTATCTATTAAGCCTTTCCCATACTTTAACACTTTTTGACGCACCTAATAGAAAACGATTTTGAAAACATTGTCATTTTTGTGGCTAAAGAAGGAAATGTTGATTTGCAGCATTTTCTCCTTTTTCCACAATGTTTTCTGTTCTATTTTTATTGAAGCAGAATAAAAATACATTTGGGAAAGGATTTCAGATGCACCATTATAATCAATATTGCCATTTGCTGCCTTTCTTCAAAACTCTGTAACTACTGCATGAAACAAGTAGTTTTTGAAGAAAAGTTTCCTTACTCTGACTTATTTTATGTATGTACAATGTCAGAAACTTCTTCAGATTTTACATTGAAGTTTTTGTCCTCAATTTTTGCCTAGTTGTGTTGTGGTAGTACTGGTGTGAGAAACGACAGGAATCCATGGTTAGGTGCTCCAGCCGCCGAGATATGTCCTTGGTAGTTGAAAATGGTGTAAAACCCCAATAAATCAAATCTCTCCATTGCTCTGTTCAGATATACCTTTTTAGCTCACCTGAGCACGAAGTGCTCAAGGTGAGCTATTGTGGTCACTTTTTGTCCGTCGTCCGTCTGTCTGTCCGTCTGTCTGTCCGTCCGTTCACAATTTCGTGTTTACACTCTAGCATCTACAAATATAGGCCAATCTTGACCAAACTTGGTCAAAACATGTATGGCCATAAGATCTCGGATGAGTTTGATTATGGGTCAGATCGAACTAAAAAGTCAGGAGTAATCTGCCCTTGAATGCGAAAAATACCTAGTTTTGACATTGTTTACACTCTAGCATCTACAATTATTGATCAATCAAGACTAATCTAGGACATAAAGTTGCAGACCATAATATCTCGGATGAGTTCGATTTTTAGTCTGATCTGACCAGAAGGACGAGAGTTATGTGCTCTTGAGTTCGACAAAATTGCCATTTTCGGCTGCTTGCGACATTGTTTACACTCTAGAATCTACAATTATTCATCAATCGTGACAAAACTTGGACACAATATTGGGGACCATGAGATCTCCGACGAGTATGATTTTCAGTCTGATCTGATTAGAAAGCCGAGAGTTACTTGCCCTTGAATTGGACCAAATTGTCATTTTCGGCTGTTTTCGACCTTGTTTACACTCTAGAATCTACAGTTATTAATCAATCAAGCCAAAACTCGGACAAAATATTGGGGATCATAAGATCTGGGATGAGTTAGATTTTCAGTATTATCTGATCAGAAAGTCGAGAGTTATCAGCCCTTGAATTTGACAAAGTTGCCGTTTTTGACTGTTTTCGACCTTATTTATACTCTAGAATCAACCATTTTTGACCAATCAAGACAAAACTTGGACACAAGGTTGGAGACCATAAGATCTCAAATGAGTTTGATTTTCAGTCTGATCTGACCAGAAAGATGAGAGTTATGTGCCCTTGAATTCGATAAAATTGCCGTTTTTGGCTGTTTTTGACATTGTTTACACTCTAGAATCTACAATTATTTATCAATTGAGACAAAACTTGAAAGCAATGTATGAAACTATAAGATCTTGAATGAGATTTATTTTCAGTCCGATCTGATCAAAAAGCCGAGTGTTATGTGCCCTTGAATTTGACAAAATTACTGTTTTCGACTGTTTTCGACCTTGTTTACACTCTAGAATCTACAATTATTGACCAATCAAGACAAATCTTGGACACAATGTTGGGTATCATAAGATGTCGGATGAGTTTTATTTTCTGCCTGATTTGACTAGAAAGTCGAGATTTATGTGCCCTTGAATGTGATCAAAATTGCCATTTTTGGCTGTTTTCGACCTTGTTTATACTCTAGAATCTACAATTATTGATCAATCAAGACAAAACTTGGACCAAAATGTTGGGGATCACAAGATCTGGGATGAGTCTGTTTTTCAGTCTGATCCGATCAAAAAGTCGAGAGTTATGTGCCCTTGAATTTGACAAAATCGCTGTTTTCGGCTGTTTTCGACCTTGTTTATACTCCAGAATCTACAATTATTTATCAAACAAGACAAATCTTGGACAATGTTGGGCACCATAAGATCGTGGATGAGTTTTCACAACGTTATTGACCATAAGTTCGTTTTCAGTCTTAAAGTCATACATATTTATTGAATTGAACAAAAGTGTTGCTCATATCATTTTGGTTCAGGTGAGCGATATAGGACCATCATGGTCCTCTTGTTATCTATCAGTGTTTAAAACTTAGTATCGATTTTTCTTAAAATTTCAGCTTGCGGTAAAATGCATGAAACAATGGCACGCAGTTGATTTCATTGATCTGTTCTCAATGTCAATTTTGAGTTGTCAGAGAAACTATCATTAGGGCATTTGATAAACTGTATGCACTTAACACGGTGTATAATCATGTTACTCAGAATTTCAGATAATCTTCAATATCTTTTTTAATACTTGACCAATTTGAATTCAGTTTGAAGCAGAGAAGGTGGGAAAATACCAGGAATAAGCTGGACGTGTTTGATTTTTGAAAAATCAATTAAGAAAAAAGTTATTGAAGATCAACCAAAACTTTTTTATCAGTTGATTTTTCAAAAATCAACCATGTCCATCTGATGTGTGACGTCTGTCCACATTCTCTGCTTTAAACCGATTTCAAATCTGTCCAGTATTTACAAAATTATTGAAGATTTTCTGAAAATATTGTATCACATGATTGTCCACCGTGTTAAACTTAAAAAAGTTTTGGACTGACATCTGGAAGTAGAAACTAATCTTGTTATTACATTGTGTACATGTATATGTTTTTAGCTCACCTGAGCACGAAGTGCTCAAGGTGAGCTATTGTGGTCGCTCACCGTCCGTCGTCCGTCTGTCTGTCTGTCTGTCTGTCCGTCTGTCTGTCCGTCCGTCCGTCCACAATTTCGTGTTTACACTCTAGCATCTACAAATATAAGCCAATCTTGACCAAACTTGGTCAAAACATGTATGGCCATAAGATCTCGGATGAGTTCGATTATGGGTCAGATCGAACTAGAAAGTCAGGAGTTATCTGCCCTTGAATGCGAAAAATACCTACTTTTGACATTGTTTACACTCTAGCATCTACAATTATTGATCAATCAAGACAAATCTTGGACATAACATTGCAGACTATAAGATCTTGGATGAGTTTCATTTTCAGTCTGATCTGACCAGAAAGACGAGAGTTATGTGCCCTTGAATTCGACAAAATTGCCATTTTCGGCTGTTTTCGACCTTGTTTACACTCTAGAATCTACAATTATTCATCAATGAAGACAAAACTTGGACACAATGTTGGGGACCATAAGATCTTGGATGAGGTTGACTTTCAGTGTGATTTGATCTGATAGTCGAGAGTTACTTGCCCTTGAATTTGACCAAATTGCCATTTTTGGCTGTTTTCGACCTTGTTTACACTCTAGAATCTACATTTATTGACCAATCAAGACAAATCTTGGACACAATGTTGGGGACCATAAGATCTTGGATGAGTTTGGTTTTCAGTCTGATCTGATTAGAAAGTCAAGAGTTATGTGCCCTTGAATTTGACAAAATTGCCGTTTTGGGCTGTTTTCGACCTTGTTTACACTCTAGAATCTACAATTATTAATCAATCAAGACAAAACTTGGACACAATGTTGGGGACTATAAGATCTCGGATGAGTTCCATTTTCAATCTGATCTGACCAGATAGATGAGAGTTATGCGCCCTTGAATTGGGCAAAATTGCCATTTTTGGCTGTTTTCGACCTTGTTTACACTCTAGAATCTACAATTATTAATCAATCAAGACAAAACTTGGACACAATGTTGGGGACCATAAGATCTCGGATGAGTATGATTTTCAGTCTGATCTGACCAGTCTGGTGTGATCAGAAAGATGAGAGTTATGTGCCCTTGGATGTGATTAAATTGCCATTTTTGGCTGTTGTTGACCTTGTTTACACTGTAGAATCTACAATTATTTAAAAAAAAAACAATGTTGGGCACCATAAGAGCTCGGATGAGTTTGATTTTCACAACGTTATTGACCATAAGTTCATATTTAGTCTTAAAGTCATAAATATCAATTGAATTGAACCTAAGTGTTGCTCATATCGTTTTGGTTCAGGTGAGCGATATAGGACCATCATGGTCCTCTTGTTTTTTGTTAAAATGCGCCTAGTTTGATTATTTGGTATATTTGATATTTTGGTCATGAATTTCTTTTGTTTTCAAGAGTTTGATTACTTTGATTAACTTTATTAAAACATTCAAGTTAAACATAACTCTTGTTTTTGAACATATTACATAAAGGACATCTTTTATATTTAACCCTTTTCCAAACAAGGCCGGATTTTCACATGTCTATTAGAAATGGCTTGGGAAAACATTGAGACAAAAGAAGAAATTGCTGATGACCAGCAGTTTCTTCTTTTGTCTCAATATTTTCCCAAGCCATATTTTACACAAATTCTTTCTTTAATAACATTCATTTTGTCATTTGTGGCAGTTTTTGAAGTTGATCACCCTAAAATTTTGTTGTTTGGGTAAGGGTTAAGAGAATGTGTTTTGCGTGATGTTACAATGAGATAGACCCTATTCTAATTTAATCTTATGTTGATCATGTTGAAGTTTAATTTTCCTCATGTTTTGCCTGTGTCCTTGAACAGTTAAACCTAATGCAACTTTATCATCTCAGAAACTCTTGTTTGCTTTCCCTGCATCAAAAGACATTTCCAGTCACTCCTTTGTCAGTCTGTATGTCTGAAAACTAAACATGTTTACAATTGGATCATGAGTTTTCACTAACACACCTTGTGCTTGTACGAATGTGACAGAAACACAAGAATTACATTTAAAAAAAGAAATCTTGTATTAGCACATGTTGCTCTGAATAAAGTCTAAGACTAACTTTAGAACTCATCGCATAGAAGACATCTCACTGTTGAAAACAAGGGTTGATTAGTGAGAAAACTGTGCTAGTGTAAGATTTATCACTTTGATAAAAGGTAAAAAATGTCTTTGTTATATCAAAATTGTTGCTCAATAGTTGATAATTTGATTATCTGTTATCAGAAAAATTCTCAATTTATTATCCAGAAATTTTCCAATATTATGTGAAATACAACCATGATTGCTTATTTCAGACTCGGACAGAAATCAGTATCAACTCACAGCATGAGACAATGAAGGGTTTATCATTCCCCATATCAGATGATGCAGCTCACAAACTTGTAGATTTTAAAGAACGACTGGTGACCTATGTACAATTTGTAAGTGAATGGTATCATTAATTCTCATTTATCTGGTTATAAAAAGAAAAATATAGAAATTCTAAAGCAATGAAGGGTTTATCTTTCCCCATATCAGACGATGCAGCCCACAAACTTGTAGATTTTAAAGAACAACTGGTGACTTATATACAGTTTGTAAGTTTATAAGTGTCATTAAATCTTATTATGTTGACTCCCGCCTCCTGTCTTTGATGCAATCATGACATAGCTATGCAGTATTCTTGGAAAGTTGATATTGAATTTTTATCATATCTGTAAAATTGTATTTGTATAAAGACAAAAAGGACATTTTTAATGCTCCCAGAAAAAAATTCAGGCGAGCATAAAGTCACGTCCGTCCGTTCGGCTGTTCTTCCGTCCGTCCACAGCAAGATCTCGGCAATCCATGGACCAAATTCAATGAAACTTCACATGTGAATCCCCTGGGACAATCCCTAGAAACGCTGTTCTCCGTTTCTTAATTTGAGGCTGCATCATGGAAAAAGGGGCCTTAATGTAAAAATTAGTTTTTCTCTAATTTTTCTTCATCTAATGGGCAGAATTTAATGAAATTTTGTACTTATTTGATGAACGAGATGTTCAAGACTTTAATCCATGAATAATGTGTGTACAAAAAATCTGTCATGGGAAAAGGGGGCTTAATGTATGATAGTTTTTTTTTTTTGTGACAAACACTTATTCGGGGAGTATTATTCGTCTATGACGGCTCTTGTTCTTGGTTTGAATAGGTAATTGATGCTAGGATTAACTTACATCAATTTATACCTGTATTTCAGAAATTAGATTTAAAGGGCGAGAGTATAGAACTAGCTGATTCAGGGGACATAACCACGGCTGAACTTCCGTCAAAAGTGCCTACCGAAAGTGCTCGATACCACCTCTTCAACTTTAAACACACACATGAAGGGGACTTCTTACAATCAAACAGTAAGTTAACAACTTGTTCTTTGTTGCATTTGATATAATTTTAGGCATATTTTAAAAGTTGACACTTAAAAAAAGATAAGAGATTCAAACACAAAATTATTCTAAATCAACCCTCTCCCAATTAAACAACACCTGGTTTTGACATCCTGAATAGAAAATGATTTGGAAAACATTGAGGCAAAAAAAGAAACTGCTGATAACCAGCAGTTTCTCCTTTTGTCTCAATATTTTCCGTGCTTTATTATATGAATAATCTGTCTTCAACCACCTCCATTTTGTCATCTGCAGCAGCTTTCAAATTTGACTACCCTGAAATTTTGTTGTTTGAGAATGGGTTAAACAAACAAGCTAAAAAGGCCTAAGCAACACTGGAACATCAGTAGGAATTAAAGTCTCCTGACTGTATTTTGTTGACTTTGATAATTATTTATCACTTTATCACATGCTATTATACAATTATCTCCATGGTTTTATGCCCCCATATCGAAAGATCTGGCATATTGTTTTACTCACGTCCGTTTGTCCGAAAACTTTACATTGTCCATTTTGGGGCATTAGTGTTTCACAAACACATCTCATTTAAAGTTATGTATGTGTTTTATTTTAACTTCCATGAAAGTTGTTTTCATATGTTTTATGCTTTTATTTTTCAGTATTCATCTATTCAATGCCTGGATACAGTTGCCCAATTAAAGAACGCATGTTGTATTCAAGTTGTAAAAACCCATTTATTAGCCAACTAGAAACACATCTACAGTTAGAGATTAGCAAAAAGGTATGTTTATCTTTTTCCCTATCAGCAAAAATTTAGATTGTTCAAATGTGAAAGCTACTGAGTACTACGAAATGAGTATAAATATAGACAGGATTTGTGTGCAATACAGCACTAACTGGAACCATTGCCAAGCAGACAAATATACTCCCACTAGCGCCTTGTCATTAAAAATTGTTAAACGGCTAAGTGGTTTGGATTTTAAACAAAGTTAACCCTTTCCCAAACGACATAATTTTAGGGTGATCCACTTCAAAAACTGACAAAAATGACAAAAACAAAGGTATTAAAGATAGAATTTGTGTGAAATATGGCGTAGAAAATATTGAGACAAAAGGAGAAACTGCTGGTTATCAGCAGTTTCTTCTTTTGTTTCAATGTTTTCCCAAGCCTTTTCTTATAGGGGCGTCAAAACCAGGTCTTGTTTGGGAAAGGGTTAAATTGTAACCTTGATCTACGACCTACATCATATGACTCAAAAATAAGGGGGGACTTCATGGGTCAAGGACAACAGTTCTGTAAAGTTTCATGGTCCTAGATCAAATGGTCCTTTTGTAAGAGTATGGAGTTGAAAAATTCATTTGTTCTATTCCATGATCAGCAAAGGTACAGTAGAATTATGATCCCCACGCCAAAATTCCAGACTACTTCAATATGAAAGCTGCTGCTGACATAAAATTGGATGATGATAAAGAAATTGGTTCCATAAAGTCCAGAAAATATTGAGGCAAAAAGAGAAAGTACTGGTTATCAACATTTTCCACTTTTAGCCTCAATGTTTTCTTAAGTCTTTTTCTGTAAAGGAATTCAAAACTAGGGCATGCTTGTGAATTGGTTTAGCAGTTATATAAATTTGATAATTTCAGTTAGAAATTGATGATCCTAAAGAATTGACGGAAGAGTACCTGTATGACGAATTACACCCAAAGAAAAATATAGCCACAAGGAAATTTGACAAGCCAAAAGGACCAGCAAGGAAAGGGCCAAGAAAGTTACTGAAGAATACAGATCAGTCAGACTCATAGGGGAGGTGAAATTAAAGCAGCAAACTGGATTTATCTTAAACCTTACCCATATGGCAAAATAGTGACTTGTCTGAATTAAAAGTATTAACAAGGGCGTTAGAAAACTTACTAAAACCAGAAAATGCATAGATCTACTTAGTTTTGAAAACACTTGGAAAATGAAGAAAATTCTCATTATCATCAGAATTTTCTTCTTTTTCCTCAATGTTTTCGTTTCACATTGTCAAAAGCTGGGGATTTTATGGTCAAGTGTCATATCATTTAGTAGCAATTTCATTGTCACTATTCACATTACAAATGAAATTTAAAAAAATCGTCTTTCCAGCGAAATTTGAAATCTGCATTGAGGTCTCTCAATTCATTGAGTGGAAAACATGAATTATAGTCCAAGACCCAACTACTCATTATTATACAAGCCAGGAATGAGTCAAGAAAGCTACAGAAGAATACACTTTCAGTCAGGGGAGGTTTAACTACTGCAGCAAAATGTATTGTTTCACTTGTATCATTTCCATTTTTTCTGCCGAATTTGTGTTTATTCAAACTTGAAATCTAGCTATTTTTGTGAACATTTTTTAATCAAATTCAACATAAAAGGAAGACAGAAAAGACATTCTAGATTCAGAAAATCATCTATGTCTCAAAAATTCCAATACTGGTCACCAGTCAGTTTGTGCAGTCAGCGCAGACTGACTAGGTTGGATACTTTTCATACTTTTTGGATCATCCCTTCTTGAGTTAGATCACAAATTTTATTTCATTAATTTGTAATCTTCAACTCCTTTCTATTTTGGCTGATTGGTGCTTGTTCATCTTACTCTTTATTGTTTGTTTTTTCTTTTTTGACTGGACATTGTTAAGTGAATGCAGGTAATATGTGTTAGAGCAAGGTTGGTCGCAGGTATGCTGTGATCAAAAGATGCATCAGTTTTTTTTGCTCCCTGAAAAAAATTCAGGGGAGCATATAATCGCCAAACTGTCCTTCCATCTATCTTCCATCTGTCCGTCCACAGCCAGATATCAGGAACCCTTGCACCAAATTCAATGAAACTTCTAATGTGAACTCCCTGGGACAATCCCTAGAGACCATCTCTGTATGTTAATTTGAGGCTGCGTCACAGAAAAAGGGGCCTTAATGTAGAAATTAGTTTTTCTCTAATTTCTCTTCATTTAATTGGCAGAATATAATGAAATTTTATAATTGTGTGATAAAAGAGATGTTCTAGACCATATTCTATGAATAATGTGTGTACCAAAAAGCTGTCATGTGAAAATGGGGCAGCTGTCATGTAAAAATGGGGCTTAATGTAGGATTGCTTTTTTTGTGTTAAACACTTTTTAGGGGAGCATAACCCGTCTATGACGGCTCTTGTTGTTTTTGTCTCATTCCTTATCATTGTGAGTCATAGTTCCTGTTTGTGTCCATGTATTGTCTAACTTTTTGCCATTAACCCTTTCCCAAAAATTTTAGACTGTTCCAATTTGAAAGCTGTTGAAGATTGTCCTAAATAGAGAATGTGTATGTTATAGATAAGCAAAATATTGAGGGAAAAGGAGAAATCGCTTATCGACAAATTCCTATTTTCCCTTAACCCATTACGACACAGTGACGCCTTTTGACTCCTCACAAAATAAAGGATTTAGATGACATTGTGGAAAATGAAGAAATTGCTTGTGACAAGCAATTTCTTCATTTCACACAATGTTTTCTTTATAAAATGACCAAAAATGTAAAATTTTATTCACTTGAATTTGTCGTCTGCAACATCTTCGAATTTGGACTAGTTTGAAATTTCGTTGTCTGGTAATGGGTTAATGTTTTCCTAAACTCTTTCTCCTAGGGACATCAAAACCCGGTCTTGTCTGGGAGAGGGTTAAAACCAAATTCATTAATTAATAGTGCAGGTATTATAACTATGTAGATACACTTTGTTCAGAAAAAACTGGCATTTCAATTTTGAATGAAGTATGTTTTTATTATATTTTGTGAATACAAGGATTGTTAACCATTTTTTGTAATCGAATGTTACAACTATTAATTGAAAATTAAAACTTAACTGGTGAGATTTTTCTTTGAATATTTTTTTCCATCCTATATTGTTTTCAACTGCCAAGTCTATTTGCAGGCTTTTACCCATTACTGAATCACGAAAGACTTAGACTGATCCAATATGTATGCTGATGTAGACAACAAAACACCGTAATTATTCTAATAAAAGCCCGGACCTTTATTGGAAAAGTGTGTCATAGAAAAGTTCGGGGTGGGCGTTTATTAGAGGTATTTTAATTTTGTTTGTCAAAAGATGCGAATCAAATGTTGATTCATGGACTCAAGGTTATTCAAGTTAAAGTTTACAAAGCTTTGTTAGAAGGACTATAAAATACGATTTTTGAATGAAATTCCTATTAACAGACTGGAGGACAGGAAATCCTCCATTTCATTGCTTTTAGAAGTGATATCTGTTTATGACTTAAATTACTTTAATCTGGAATTGGGGGATGGACATTTATTAGAATCACCCTTTCCTAATTAAATTTTGCTTGAAATATGCATATTTTCAGCTGAAATTTAGGGGATGAGCGTATGTTAGAATATGGGCGTTTATTAGAATAATTACGGTAGGTATTGATCAAGACAGTGTTTGTGTTTAATATACCACAGAAATTATCATGACAGAGCAGTAAATGCTGATAATCAGCATTTCACTGCTTTACTTCGAAACCTTGTAACTACAGCTTGATTCAGGCTGATTCGATGAAAAGCAGCTGTTTTCTTCTTTTGCTTCAATGTTTTGTTCAGAGATTGTTCTATTAGATGAATCAAAAGGTGGCATTATTTGGGAAAGGATTGAACCATTCTTACACACAGACATGTTCCACCATATCATTCTGAGAGCCAATGAAGGGCTGATTTAACAGTATACAGTAGTAACGCACTGGACTTGTGACAATTGGGTCACTGGTTCGAGCCCCACACTACTTTTGACTTTCTGATGAGACTTAAACCATTCCCACATAGTGACGCCTTTTGCGACCAAACAAGATGAAGGCTTTGGAAAACATTGTGGGAAATGAGGAAATTGCTTGTGACAAGCAATTTCTTCATTTCCTGCAATATTTGCTACACCAAAAGACTTTCATAAATCATTCACTTGAAATTGTTGTCTGCTACATCTTTGGACTTGGATCAGTCTAAAATTTTGTCATCTTAAAATGGGTTAAAACACAGTGCCCCATTCCACATGACCTTAGCTATTGACAGAGAGGTAAAACCCCATTCAACCAAAATTTTGTCATCTTAAAATGGGTTAATACACAGTGCCCCATTCCACATGACCTTAGCTATTGACAGAGAGGTAAAACTCTATTCAACCAATCAATTAACAAATCAATCAATCGACCATTGAATCAATCAATGGACCAATCAATCAACCAATTAATCAATCAATTAATCAGAGAGTGTAAGCTTTGGTCATAGAAGAAAATGGAGTTTACCAGCAAATTAGATATTTTGATGAAATATTTTGGTAAGAGAAAATGAAAACTCAGAACAACTTTAAATACATTTTAGTAAATTTTATTTTTCTGTTAACACACTTTTTGCTTCACAAGAAACATGGAATGACTACTTTGTTAACCCTTTCCCAAACAGCAAATTTTTAGGGCAATCCACTTCAAACAAGAGGGCCAAGATGGCCCTGTATCGCTCCACTGGCTTTTAGACATTTAGACTACGAACTTCTTCAAGGAATACAATAGAGGTCTATCCAAAGAAGATTCATGCTACACCAGAATGAAATCCAATAAGTAATTAAGGAGCAGAAATGTTTTTAAAAATTTGTTAAAATTACACTGTTTCATATAGCGAAAAATAAGCCTAGCCCACAGTGGCCAAGCTTTTCATCCGATCATGAAGGAATTTGGGAGAGATTCATGCAAGGAAGATTCCTGTGAAGTTTGGTTGAAATTGGTAATGTAGTTTTGGAGAAGATTGTTTAACAATTATTCGAAAATTCAATTTAATTAAATTTATTAAAATTTAAGTTCTGCACGGAAATTATTTTTTTTTTTAAGGAATTTAAAGGAGATTCATGCAAGGAAGATTCGTGTGAAGTTTGGTTAAAATTGGTCCAGTAGTTTTTGAAAAGAAATTTTTTCAAAAAAATAATCTAATTTAATGAATCAAAAATTAAGTGTGACACAGAATATATTTTTTTGAAGGAATTACAAAGAGATTCATGCAAGGAACATTTCTGTAAAGTTTGGTTGAAATTTGTTCAAAAGTTTTGGAGAAGAAGAATTTTTAAAGATTTTTCGAAAATTTAAATCAATTAAATTAATTAAAATTCAAGTTATACACAGAATTTTTTTTTGAAGGAATTAAGAAGAGATTCATGCAAGGGAGATTTCTGTGAAGTTTGGTTGAAATTGGTCCATTAGTTTTGGAGAAGAATTTTTTTTAAAGATTTTTCAAAAATTTAAATCAATTAAATTAATTAAAATTCAAGTTCTGCGCGGATTTTATTCTTTTGAATAAATTTGGTAGAGATTCATGCAAGAAAGATTTCTGTGAAGTTTGGTTGAAATTGGTCCAGTAGTTTTGGAGTAGAAGAATTTTTAAAGATTTTTCGAAAATTTAAATCAATTAAATTAATTAAAATTCAAGTT
This sequence comes from Fragum sueziense, assembly GCA_963680895.1. Taxonomy (NCBI): domain Eukaryota; kingdom Metazoa; phylum Mollusca; class Bivalvia; order Cardiida; family Cardiidae; genus Fragum; species Fragum sueziense. The sequence continues at coordinate 36,617,882 of OY804597.1, forward strand.
CTGCACCGATTTTATTCTTTTGAAGGAACTTGGTAGAGATTGATGCAAGGAAGATTTCTGTAAAGTTTGGTTGAAATTGGTTCAGCAGTTTTGGAGAAGAAGAATTTTTAAAGATTTTTCGAAAATTAATTCAATTTAATTAATTAAAATTCAAGTTCTGCACAGATTTTATTCTTTTGAAGGAATTTGGTAGAGATTCATGCAAGGATGATTCGTGTGAAGTTTGGTTGAAATTGGTCCAGTAGTTTTGGAGAAGAAGATGTTTGAAAATTGTTTACGCACGGACGGACGGACGGACGCACGGACGCACGCACGCACGACGGACACAGGGCCATGACATAAGCCCCGCTGGCCTTCGGCCAGTGGAGCTAAAAACTGTCACAAATGACAAAATGGAAGTTATTCAAGATAGAATTTGTGTAAAATATGACATAGAAAATATTGAGACAAAAGGAGAAACTGCTGGTTATCAGCAGTTTCTTCTTTTGTCTCAATGTTTTCCCAAATCTTTTCTATCAAGGGCGTCAAAACCAGGTCTTGTTTGGGAAAGGGTTAATTACCCGCCAAAATGTGTTATGATCATGTGAACATAGACAATCCATGGCATATCCATTTTGTTTTATAACTTTCCCATCCCAATTGGCAAATATCTAGGGTGGCTGAATATAACACCTGCTGCCAATGGAAAATTGATCATTACAAAGAAAGGATTTGTGTACAATAAAGACCAGAAAATAGCGAGGCAAAGGAAGAGAAAATGCTGGTTGTTTGGGAAAGGGTTCATTCAAAGGTAAACAATCATGGACTAGTCCATATTAAAATCTTTGAGATGTTTCAGATGGAGTCATTGTTGTCAAAATTTGAAGATACATATCAATTGCACAATTAGAAATCTCCGCTCCTTTACAAATGTAATTGTTTCACGTTTCTTCCAAAGCTGTGTTCTAATTCTTGTATCATATACCTACATAATAGTTTCATCTAACACACTGGATGAGAAAATCAGCGATGAATGGCTGTTTCAGGTAGTCCATCTTAACAAGATTCATGCTACATCAGATTTTTTGTGGGATGTAAACATAATTGAGCTGGGATCTGGAAAATCGTCCCTTATAGCATTTTTTGAAATTTAGTTTCAAGATAAGCCTGTTGTCAAATACAGTCAAATATGCATCCATGTTGCTCTCTTTAAGTTACTACAGGTCATGAAGAAGCTATTAGAGAACAACATGGATCCTGATCAGTCTGTGCGTATGCACAGGCTGATCTGGAACTATGTTGGGCTCAAAAGCCTTAAGGGACGTTTTTCCAGATCCTGGCTCAATTATGTTAAATACCTGCTGTATATTGACATGTTACCAGTTGAAAAAAAAAAACTGGCACTTTCTGATGGTGAATGTATATGAATGTTCCAAGAAAAATTGTGATGTATTGTGAATCTCATTAGAGGTGGACTATCTTGAGATGTAATTTTTGTACATTTTCAGCTGATTTATTTGAAAATTTATTTACTCTTCTGTTATTTATAAGTTAAGTCGACCAGACGCAAGATTGTGTTATAGATTAACCACTTTCACAAAATTATGAAAGTCAAGATACACAGGACAATTGCTAAGATTACAAAGCATGTTGAAAATTAAATCGTTGATTTTATGTTGTAAAATTTATTCTTTCTTTTTTTTTGTAGATAGAAACTAGGCACATTCAAACCATTGAATTTTCTCATCCTTAAACATTGAAAGAAAGGTTTTAAACACTGGGTTAAGTACATAACATGCATAAAATACAAACAGTAATTGGTTAAAAGCAAACATTAAAATCAACGGCAGTCCTATAATATCATCAAAGAACCATTATAATAATAATTGTAGGATTAGTAAGAAACTATTGCAAGGACGGTAAACTTCCCAAAATTTGGATTACCCCAATAGTTTGTACACCCTTACCTATGCAAATTACGGTATGTACAATGTGCTGTTTTCTGTACCAGTGTTACATTTCAACCCTAGGGAGGTCAATTCAAACCTTCTCATACAAGACCAGTTTTTCATGTCCCTATCAGAAAAGGCTTGGGCAAACATTCCGGCAAAAGAAGAGAAAGCTGATAATCAGTATTTTCTCCCTTTGCCTCCATATTTACTGTGCCATGTGTACACCAATCTTGCACGAAACATCATGCATATTTTTGTCTGCAGCAGCTTTCAAATTAGAATATCCAATTTTTTTCTATTTGGAAAAGTGTTTAAAATGTTGGTTTGATTATGTATTCTCTTCTTTACAAGAGTTTCCACTGTTCTTAAATCATGTATAATATGTTTGATTTGACTTGCAATAGTTTCTAACCTTACATATTGCACATTTATAGTTTTGCATAACAATAACATGTAAAACACAGATGAAGGGAAAATACATTTAACATGTAGACAGCTTCTAAATATCTCGCCATTTGTAATTATTCGAATTTTAGATAATGTAGTTCAAAGTACAGTAAACAATCCTTGTTTTCATATGATAGCAATGACAGGTAGTCATCGAAGACGCATGTATTAGTGAAACACAAATGCCAATATATTTTTTTTTACGAAAAACAAGACCTTCTGAGTTATTTCTGGACAACTTCCAGTACTTAAATGTTTGAAATTAAATTCTGACCTATTGTTGACATTGTAATCTTGTAAAGAACTGAATACATTTACAAAAGTTTGACCATATAGAAGTTGAATATTAAAAGCGATAAGTTTTCTTTTTCACGTACTAGATCTACTGCCTTTCGTTTTTAAGAATATCATCAATTACACTTAAATGATAAATGGTTTCTTTCACAATGGGTCTAAAAACATACAATATGTACAATGGCACACATTTATTGCTAACAGATGCAACTTGCACCTGTATTATGTATGCAAAATATGGTTAACCCATTACCAAATGACAAAATTTTAGACTGGTGCAAATTCAAAGATGTTGCAGATGTAAATTTCAAAGGAACAAAATGGAATATGTTTTGTTCTTTTTTGGGTAGAAAACATTTTGGGAAATGAAGAAATTGCTTGTGACAAGCAATTTCTTAATTTTCCAGAATGTTTTCCAGAGCCTTTATCTTGTGGGACATCAAAAGGAGTCATTGTGTGGGAATGGGTTTTCAAATTAATTATTCTAACAGTACATTGAATTTTTCCTATTCAATTTTGTACAAGAACAGCAATTTTAAAGTAATTAGGTGGTTTTGTAAATCACCATTACATTAGCGAGCTTTTGATTACAAAAGTTAGAAAAAAACTTAGCACATGAATTACCAACTTTTGGTGGTAAAAGTAATATTGATGAAATACATTCATGGTTTTGTGCAAAACTATTGTGGGTACAAGTAAAAGATTAATTGCACTGACACTAATTTTGAACAAACTCCTTGAATGCTGGTGGCAATACGCAATTGCATTAATTCTATACAATTTATTACAGAATACTTACAAAGTGTTGATCAAAGCGTTTTATGAAACATATTTCTACATAAAAAGCTTCAAATTGTCTTTAAGCAATTTTATTGGAATCAGCACTAAAATCAGGAGTTTCATTTTAAAGCATCACACAATGAATTTGTATTGGTTAAGAAGTATTGGTTAAGAAAACCGAACTCCATAGGTGGGCTGACACTAAATGATTTATAAAATTCCAAGTGAGTATTCTCAAGTAAAAGCTTCAAAATCTGGTGATACAAGCAAACTTTTCAACAAGCCTATTTACAAATTCATATATAAGATGACAACATATATATTACAAGTATTTACATATCAAAGGGTTTGTGAAAAGTCTTTTTGTAAGTGCATATTAATAAGCCAGAATCTTGAAAAGGGGTTATAGCATTTAAGACCAACATGGCTCCAGATCAGCCTGGGAATATGACCCTCGCGATTATCTTGAATCAGATCAGCTTGCGCAAACAACAGTTTGATCAAGATCCATACTTCTCCTTTACAAACCATATTGTTTATAGTGAAGACACACAACACCAAAAATGGATCTTGATCAGACTGCATGAATGTACAGGCTGATCTGGATCCAAGTTGATGTCAAATGCAAAGTTTCTGTTTACCATAACTTTTTACCCAAATTATACACTTACAATTATTTAACACAAAGCCCTAATATTATGCTACAAGAAATTGAAGAAATTGAACCTAGTATTATTATTATCTACTAACTACATGTCCCCAAATATTCCAGCGAATGTTTTACGTAAATTTTTCATTGTGTCTTCTTCGTCTCGGGATTTTTCACGCTGTGCGGGACGTGGCGGACCTTCGTGTGGCATCGGAGCGTTCTGTCTATGTACCATGTTGTGCTGAGGTGGTCCACTAAAATAAACATAATGTATTTTCATCAAAGTAAATACTTGCTTACTTCGGATTCAGTCAAAGTGATAGATGCACATTAAAACTTAAGCACTTTGAATCAATTTGCCAGAGTATAAGAAAAGTGCTGACATTTTTAAATTCCGTGTAAAGTATGTTTTAACTTTGGGTTAAGACACAAATAATCTTAAAAACATGCATTGCAAAGGCTCAAGGTAGAAACGAACCTTGTCAATACAAAGCTAAAGCTCAAACAGAGAGGTGTTAATTTCCCCTTATATGTCACAACAACCATCGTTAACCCATTACCAAACGGCAAAATTTTAGACTGGTCCAAATTCAAAGATGCTGCAAACGACAATTTCAAGTGAATGGAATTTATTATATTTTGTTGTTTATGGGTAGAAAACATTGTGAGAAATGAAGAAATTGCTTGTCACAAGCAATTTCTTCATTTTCCACAATGTTTTCCAAAGCCATTTTTTGTGGGGAGTCAAAAGGAGTCAGTGTGAGGTAATGGGTCTAACAATCAAATAGACCTCATTTGCATCTACATTCTTTAATTACAATGTTAAAAAAAACGTTTCATGCCTTTTTGAATAAATTAAACAGCATAAAAATCATTAACAACTATAAAAGTAAAGTCATGTATATAACAACTCACCGTGGTCCCTCTGGTCTTGGCCCCTGTGGTGGTGGGGGTCTCTGTTGTGGAGGGGCATGTGGGGGACCTTGTTGTTGTTGTTGCTGCTGCTGATGATGCTGTGGTGGGGCATGTGGAAGGTTCTGTGACCCTTGACCTTGTGAACCATGCTGTCTCGGATCTTGTCGGTGGTCAGGCTGTCGTCCATTCTGGAAATACAAACATGTTTGTGTAAATATTTGTAACAAGTTTGAAAGAATTGTTTGCAACTTCATTGTAGGCTCTAAATTTGCTCATATGCTTTTCTAAATTCAGTGAATACAAGATTTTGTCAAACTAATCTATTACCAAACAAAATTTTTTCAGACTCGTCCAAGTTCAAATATATTTCAGACAAAAAATTCAAGTGAATCAAATTTTACAGTTTTTGGTCTTTTGTGTTGAAAATGAAAACATTGTGAGAAATGAAGAAATCGCTCATCACAAGCAATTTCTTAATTTTCCACAATGTTTTCCAAAGGCTTTACCTTGTGGGGTCTTAAAAAGCATCACTATGTGGGAGTGGCTTAAGACTTGGTTTGTGGGGCCTTTTGTTGCTATAAATGTATTTCAAAACAAAATTTTTAAACATATCAATATTAAACAAAAATTTACCTGAATTCCTCTAATATCTTGTTGCTGTCTTGACTGTTGACTCGCTGGTGGCTGGGGTCGAGCAGGAGAGGGACCAGCACTTTGGGATTGGTTAGATATACTGCTTCCGTTACCGTTCATTGTGTATGCATGAATTATTGAACTCGTGTTGGACTGCTTGCTAGAAGTAGAAACAAGAATGCCATGTCAATAATAAATCCTGCTTTCATACAAGTTTCATAACTTTGTTGTCTTTAAAATAGCAAATTTATGTATTCTTCTTATTTATGATTCAAATTCAAAATTAAGTTGTCTAACTTTGAAGCATATTTAAGACATACCTGAAGAATCATTTTTGCATTTAAAAAAAATATGAAATGCATTTAAAGTCTTTTAATTTTATGCCTGTAAATTCACTCACCAATGAATTGGTAATCCTTGTATAAAGGCTACTTATACATGTATCATTGAATTGATTACCTGATGACATTGAAAATATTAATTGTCAAAAATCATTTTACATTTCATATCATTAAAATCATATTGATTTATTGCTGGAATTATTCAACACAACTTACACATTAGTTTGTACGGGTTTAAGGAAGGCTTGCATTTTGGATAGAGTCAGATCGGAGATCAGTTTTCTGTCTTCTTCTTGTGTTTCTCCTAGCAGGGTCAAGGCTGAGCCATTCAACTGGAAATGAATTTAAAAGATTGGATGAAAGAATGATCCTTCCCAAACAGCAAAATTTTATGATGGCCCAATTTAAAAGCTTGCTGCAAACGACAAAAATTGGATTCATGTACAATATAGCATGGAAAATATTGAGACAAAAGGAGAAAATGCTGATTATCAGCATTTTCTTCTTTTGCATCAATGTTTTGCCAGGTCTTTTTCTACCAGAGACATCAAAACAAGTCTTGTTTAGGAATGGTTTTAGGAAGGCTTGCATTTTGGATAGAGTCAGGTTGGAGATGCAGTTTTCTGTCTTCTTTTTGTGTCTCTCCTAGCAGGGTCAAGGCTGAACCATTCAACTGGAAACGCAAGAAAAACAAATCAGATACATCAACATCAATTCTTATTCACAGTGTTCCAACATTGCTTTATGATGAAAATTATTAAAATTCAATATCACACTTATAGATGATTTTTGTGGTTATTGTGGAAAACAAGGTAAACTGGTGATTACAAAAATAAGCCAATACTAAGTTATTATTGGTTCTTTAAGGTGTACTGTTTCATCTGTTTCAGACAAAAGCCAAAATTTTAGTCTGGTCAGAATGGGGATCAAGGCCACAACCTTAACATTACAAATCCAGTCCTAAGGCTGAGATGGATTCTAATTACCATTGTCTGGGATGAGGTCATTGCAAAGAAATATACCTACCCCTACAATGTACTCCTTGCCATCTTTCCCCTGTATTGCTTCGACTGCTAGGACATCTAACCCTCCAAATATCTTACAGCATTCATCTACCCACAGCTTATACCTGGAGAGTAAAACAACTTGGTAATGCAGTGAAACCCTATCAATAAAGTATTGATGTTTTTCAGTCATAATTCTTTACAATCTAGAAGGAAGGAAGTGAAAGTTTTATGTTCTTAATAGGCTGGCTTACAATAACTGAAACTGTTTCCTAGATAATTACAGTATGTCCATAGCAAATTGACATTTTTAGCTTGACTTTTCGAAGAAAATGAGAGCTTATACTGTCACCCGGGCGTCAGCGTCGGCGTTGGCGTTGCAACAAAGGTTAAAGTTTTTTCAAACATCAATAACTTCCATACTATCAAAGGGATTCAACCCAAACTTGGAATACTTATTCACCATCACACCCTCTACATTACTATCAGGGCCCATGACCCTGGGACCACTCTATTTGGAGTTATGCCCCCTTTATACTAAGCACTTAGAAAGTCAAGCGCGCTGTCTTTGGACAGCTCTTGTTTAAAAGAGCACATTCTCTATTCTTTGCCTACACAATGTTTCACACATACTAATGGCAATAATCATTTCCTAACAGTTTTAATGAAGAGAAATTTTGTCCCTTAGTGAAAAAACTTATGTGAAAAGTATGCAAGCTTTCTGTCAAGGAATTCCCATACATCTAACACCAAAATTAAATCATAGCGTAATTGTCTGCTATGGGAGTTTTTGTGACAATTCTTGACTTTGACCAACAAGAGCTGTCCGAAGACAGCGCGCTCGACTTTCTAAGTGCTTAGTATAAAGGGGGCATAACTCCAAATAGAGTGGTCCCAGGGTCATGGGCCATAGTAGTAAGGTAGAGGGTGTGATGGTGAATAAGTATACCAAGTTTGGGTTGAATCCCTTTGATAGTATGGAAGTTATTGATGTTTGAAAAAACTTTAACCTTGGTTGCAACGCCAACGCCGACGCCAACACCAACGCCAACGCCCGGGTGACAGTATAAGCTCTCATTTTCTTCGAAAAGTCGAGCTAAAAACAAGTGTCTTTTCTTCCTTTGACAACTTGTTAACCCACTACCAGGAGGCAAAGTTTTAGATGGCTCCAAATTCAAAGATGTTGCAGATTACAATTTCAAGTGAATCACATTTTAATTTCTTTGACTATTAGGGTAGAAAACATTGTGGAAAATGAAGGAGTTGCTTGTCACAAGCAATTTCTTCATCTTCCATGATGTTGTCCAAAGCCTTTGTCTTGAAGGGCGTCAAAAAGCGTCAATATATGGGAAGGTGTTTAGAGAAAATTAATTAAGTGACTAAAATTGTGTTTGTTGGTTAGATTTAGGCCAATCACCTACCTATCATTCATCTGTATTTGTTCTAACATGGCAGATCCAGTGTTGGCCTTCCAGTTACCAGATATAGACTTGCGCCTGGAAAATGGACAGAAAATTAACTTGCAACCCTGCTTAGACTTCACCATTAAATTTCCATAATAATTAATGAAGTAAACAGCAAATAATGAAGTCACAATAGAGAATTTTGTTCCAAAAGACTTTGACTTTCAAGTCAATGGTGTTGCTGTTTGGTATAAAAAACAATTACATTTTTTTTTCATTTTACATCAAGAAGAATTTTCAGAATTAATCAGATCTAAGAATCATATGGCACATCTTGAAGTAATTCTAATATGAATGCAGCCAAGACTTATACCTAGATTTCAGGTATTCATGAGAAGTGTTTCAATTGATAAGTTGTAATATCTATCCGCAAAGAAAAGCTTTGAGGACAGTAATTACTGTTGAATTTTACAATTACACTATTTCTTTTTATGATTCATGAACATAGCAACAGATTAGAGGGGAAGAAAGCATTCTCAATTTTGACTTCAAATCCAAATCTTATGTTGTGGGTACTCATTTGAACTGTCTTGTTAAGACAAATCCAATGAGTACCCACAACCAAATCTTATGTTGTGGGTACTCTTTTGAATTGTCTTGTTAAACCCTTTCCCAAACAAGACCTGGTTTTGAAGTCCCTAAGAGATTAGGCTTGGAAAAACATTGAAACAAAAGAAAAAACTGCTGATAACCAGCAGTTTCTCCTTTTGTCTCAATATTTTCTACGCCATTTTTTGCACAGATTCAATCTTAAGTAACTTCCATTTTGTCATTTGTGGCAGTTTTTGAAGTAGATCACCCTAAAAATTTGCCGTTTGGGAAAGGGTTAAGACAATTCCAATGAGTACCCACAACATAAGATTTGATGAGCATTTAGTGAAAAGCCATCACACCCTCTTATCTGTAACTCTACATGAACCTAATTTTTTAAGAAATTGATTAATTTTCTCACCTGTTTACTTACCTGTATCCATGTGGCTTGCATGAAATTGAAGAAAGTGATCAACAAAACAACACTGACACAACATCTAAAATAAATAATGTGAAACAACAGTTTTCTACAAGACATTACAAAACAATAATACCCATGATTTATAGTTGGCTCAAGCTTAATTACAATGTTTCTAAAACATCATTTATCAACCATTTTTTGTACACATTTTTTTTAGACAAAATGATAATAATTGTTCTGGTGAAAAAGTCATCTTGCCTAAAATCATTATTTTATAAAAATCAGGACAGTGATCATCAGACTAGAATCTTTCCCAAACAACAAAGTGTAAGAAAATTGGTCTTCTCCAAAAAGTGTTGTAGATGACAAATCAATTGTTACCCAAACAGAAAATATATGTATACTATATCATCGAAAATAGAGACATACAGTCGAAACTCGTTGGGTCGAAATCGGATGAGTCAATATTCCAGATAAGTCGAAGTGTTTTCAAAGTCCCAACTTTGTCCCTTCTTTGTTTCATATAACTTTCGACGTTTATGTCGAGTTGGGGAAATGGTCAACTTCGGTTGAGTCGATTTTTTTGGCCGGTCGGTATGAAAATTTCACCTTAAAATTACCTGTTGAGCTTGTTAATTGATTAGCAAAGTCACTTTGTCTAGTTTGTCAAACCCCCACTTGAGGCGATTAACACATTTTCGAACAATAGGGATTATAATCTTGATCGAAAGGTGTGAAAACTGGGCTGATCACATTCTGCTGTCAGTTCACCGTGAGATTGCACTAACCATGAAAAATACATGCGAAAAAAGCTGTTTTCAGACAACGCTTGTTACCCAAATTTTGTCAATAACAGAAGTAATTTTAAGCTTCCGTTTTCATTTTACTTGTAATATTTTAACATCATACAATAATTACACGCACACGGGTAAATACGACCCGTCTTTCCTGAATAGTAACAGATCGTCGTTTTAGCCATAGCCCGACTTCCGCCGAAGACTTCCGGGAAAAATTTAAGGTTTTGATGGCTGGTGTTTGTGTCGAACTTCGGATAAGTCGAAGTATTTTCAGCGGCCAACAAAAGTCGACACAACGAGTTTCGACTGTATATTACAGGGAAAAGGACAAAATGCTGGTAACCCCTACTGTTCATCTTATATCTTCTTTTCCAATGATATTTTCAAAGGCTAACATTTCTATGGACAAATCTGATGATTCAGCAATGGGTAAAGATTTCTTCAAGGTTACAAGCATTTTGATGTTTTATTATACTAGGTGCATGCACTATATAATCACAAAAAGATCTTGGTGCAGTATTTAACCCTTTCCTAAACAACAGAATTTGTGACTTCTTCAAATAGATAGCCACCAGACAGTAAATTCACTGCAAATAAATGCATTCATTATGTACTTTACAGCATAGAAAGCATAGAGACAAAAGGAGAAAAATGCTGGTTATCTGCATTTTCTCCTGTTGCGTCAATGTTTTTTCCAAGCCCTTTTCTATTCCAGGCATAAAAGCTAGGACTTATTTGGGAACGGGTTAAGATAAAAAGAAATTAAGAATTGTAGGCGTTAAATGCTTCCAGAACATATATCTATATCATTTGTTTGCAGAAGTAAGCAAGATGTGTTTGTGAAACATGGATGCCCCTTGAAATGACCAATGTTAAGTTTTTCAACAAACAGACAGACAGGCAGACACGAGTAAAACAATGTCTAGCACAACTTTTATAGGCATAGCATCAGCATGATTGCATGAATATATTTTTCACTCTAATATCTCAATGTCTAAAAATTGTAGTTTGTTATCAGACAAAATGGAAAAGAAAATCAGAAGGTCATAGTCATAGAAATGGGTGTCCAAAAGTTTCCACTTTGCATACTGTACAACAAACAAATGAAAGTTTTAACTACTTGGAGAAAGATTTACAAAATGTGTGTATAAGCTAAATAGAAAGGGACTTTAATGCATTCTGCATTCAATATTAATGTATTGCAGCATTCTTGGGAAAATCTTCAAATAAACACCTATTAACCCTTTCCAAAATAAGACCTGGTTTTGATGTTCCTAGTAGAAAATGCTTGGCAAAACATTGAGACACAAGTATCTGGTGTTGTATGCAACACATAAAGTCCCCTACCGGCTTCACATTGACTCAATATGGTAATCAATAATAGATTAAGATGAACAAGTCATCAAAATAATTGTCAAACATATGAAATGTTATGCCCAAAATTTCGGAAATATAATTCAAATGACTTGAATAAAGTTACTGGTTTCATCAAGTTAGCTTGCTTAGTTATTAAGTTATTGCAGGATCCATTTTTTGCCATATTTTCACTATTTCCGTTACCATAGCAACCGCACTTTTCGTCAAAGAACAAAGATAAAATGATGTGCATAATCTACGCATTGCCATCTAGTCATATACCAAGTCTCATCAAATTAGCTTGCTTACTTATTAACTTATCGCAGGATCCAATATTTTTTGCCATATTTTCACTATTTCCGTAACCATAGCAACAACAATTTTAGTCTAAAAACAAAAATAAAATGATGTGCATAATCTACACATTGCCATATAGTCATATACCAAGTCTCATCAAACTAGCTTGCTTAGTTATTATCTTATCGCAGGATCCCATTTTTGGCCATATTTTCACTATTTCTGTAACCATAGCAACCTCAATTTAAGTCGAAAAACAAAAATAAAATGATGTGCATAATCTACACATTGCCATCTAATCATATACCAACTTTCATCAAAAACGCTTGCTTAGTTATTAAGTTATCACGGGATCCAGATTTGAGCGGACAGACGGACGGACGGACAGATGGACGGACGGACGGACAGACGGAGGGCAAACCTATAGTCCCCTCCGGTGTGAACACCGGTAGGGGACTAAAAAGAAGAAATTGCTGAAAATCAGCAATTTCTTTTTTTGTCTCATTATTTTCTGAGCTGTATTATAGACAAAGTTTTACCTTTATCACTGTCAATTTTTGTTGTCAGCAGAAACTGTCAATTTCAATTAGTCCAAAATTAGCTATTTGGGAAAGGGTTAAGTAAACATTAAGGTAGTGTGCTGCAGAACCATCTCAGATGCAAAACAAAACTTGAAATAATTTACATGTTTACTTTGAAGCTTGTCACAATTAGCAATAATACTTATGTTAGATGCATTTAGCCCGCTTTTCACAAATACACAGGAACTTAATGTCCATACTCTACTAATCTAGGAATTACTTACAAGAAAGCCTTGTAGTTGGTGCCAATTTCTGGACATATTGTATGTCATATTCTCTCTCTATGTATTGCTCAGTTGAGGCAAAGGACTTAGACAAAGCAAATTCTGTTTCCACCTCTTTATATCAATTCATATAGAAAGTTATTAAACGCATTAAGTCCCTTTTCAAACATTTACTAACAACATCATAGTCTACATGTAAAACTATCCCACATAAGTTACTCACAAGAAAGCTTTGTAGTTGGTGCCAATTTTCTGGACATGTATGTCATATTTGCTCTCTATGTATTGCTCAGTTGAAGCATAGGACTTGGACAGGGCGACAACACTGGAAATATCTTGGAATGCATGGTGGGTGTCAATTTTAACCTGAAATGTTAAAAAGAAGCATGAGCTAGCATCTAGAAAATCATACATTGTAGCATTCTAGCATTCAAAAGATATGGCAAATGTGTATCCAAGTGGGGGCAAAAAAATAGCATTTTACAGTTTGTAGTTTGAGTTTATGCGTTCTTTAATCATTTTCGGTACAGCTGTGCATCTAGCCATCTGGTCCACTTTTTAATTGGTGGAAAATGACATCCAATCAGAGCCAACAACTGTTCACCAAGAGTTGACAAGTTCAACTTCTTTATAAAACAATTTGACAAGACAATTAACTCCATGTACTGTTGTGGCTTTCATTCTGAAAACTTTGTGTATAGGCATAAAGCTGGGGAGAGGAAATTTTATTCATTCTTTTGTTTCAAGAGTAACTTGTAAGTGCAAAAATATTCATTGACAATCCTTGAATACACCTGCCATTCTTATCTGTATAATTTGGAAAAAAGAGAAATGACTTGTGTCATTTTGAACATTTTTTTTGTAAAATGGCAGAAAAAAATGTTGAAAATGAGGTTTAAGGCACACCCACAAATTCCAAGATTTGTCATTTGGCCCAAGAATGAATTGTTTACCAGAGTAAATCGAGGGCTTGGTGCAAAACTATTGTAACTACATTTTGTAAAATTTTACAGGAGAGGGGAAAAACCTATTGACTTTCTCAAAGTTACAGAGGAAAAATGTTTTTAAAATTTCAAATATCTTTTTAAGTATACAAAATTGAAATCTAATATTAAAACACATGATGTATTTCTTCCTAAAGATTCAGAAAATGCAAAAAAAAAAATTTATGAACAAGAGGACCATGATGGTCCTAAATCGCTCACCTGAATCAAGATGACAAGAGTGATAATGGCAATTTTGTCAAATTCAAAGGCATGAAACTTATAAGGACTTTCTGTTTGGAAACAATTAAGAAATAATTTTGTTCCAATCGATCCTGTAAGGTTGGGTATGAATTAGCACAATTGTTGAGTTAGTTAATTTTCAACAATTATTTCATGATTTTGCAATATACAACATAGGGCTAATTTTCAAAGCATACTGATCTGTTAGAGATTGATCATTTATGATAGGCTCAATTAACAAGATTTTGTCTGTGATTGATAGAATTTAGTGAAAGATTACCATCTGATAAGCTAAGGCTAATCCCTTATTTGTTTACATAAGATAAACATGGGGCCAGCCTGAGAGCAACAGATAAGGGAAATAGAAAATTGGCCCAATGGTTTATTTTTCAAGAATTTTCTTATGATTTCTCTAAGTCTGATAAGCCCTTCCTCCCTGCCATGCCCACATTTTTTGACCAATGGAAAAATTTGTGAACACGTTTTGAAAAGAGTAACTCAAGGAACATTCCAGTAAAGTCTGGTTCAATTGGGCACAATGGTTGATTTTTAAAGAATTTTCTTATGATTTCTTTAAGTCAGATAAGCCCCTTCCTCCCTGCCACAACCACATTTTTTGACGAATCAAAAATCGGCGAAAAAGTTTTGAGAAGGGTCACTCAAGGAACCTTCCAGCAAAGTCTGCTTCAATTGGGCACAATGGTTGATTTTTAAAGAATTTTCTTATGATTTCTCTAAGTCTAATAAACCCCTTTCTCCCTGCCACAGTCACAGTTTTTTACAAATGAAAAAAAACTGTGAACAAATTTTGAAAAGAGAGACTCAAAGAACATTCCTGCAAAGTCTGCTTAAAATTGGCCCATTGGTTGATTTTTAAAGAATTTTCTTCTGATTTCTCCAAGTCTGATAAGCCCCTTTCTCCCTGCCAAGGCCACAATTTTTTACAAATAAAAAGATTTGTGGTCAAATTTTGAAAAGAATGACTCAAGGCACATTCCTGCAAGGTCTGGTTCAAATTGGCCCAATGGTTGATGTTTAAAGAATTTTCTTATGATTTCTCTAAGTCTAATAAGCCCCTTTATCCCTGCCACGGCCATGTTTTTTTTTCAAATGTAAAATTTCTGAACAAATTTTGAAAAGAATGACTTAAGCCACATTCCTGCCAAGTATGGTTCAAATTGGCCCAATGGTTGATTTTTAAAGAATTTTCTTCTGATTTCTCTAAGTCTGATAAGCCCCTTTTTCCCTGCCACGGCCACAATTTTTGACAAATGAAAAAATTTGTGAACAAATTTTGACAAGAATGACTCAAGGCACATTCCTGCAAAGTATGGTTCAAATTGGCCCAATGGTTGATTTTTAAAGAATTTTCTAATGATTTCTCTATAGTGGGGGAGCTTATCCCAAAATACTTCACTTTGTGATACAAGCACCAAATTTGGCACAAATGTTCCTCAGAGTGTACTTTTTTTCAAAACAAATGGTATCCACGATGAAAACCCAAAATGGCGGCCATTTTTCCAAGATGGCCGCCATCTTTTGAAGTAAAAAAATCAGAACAAGAGTGCCATCGTCACAATATACGCCGCCACTTATAAAACTTGAGACAAAAAAATGACATTGACAAGGATTTATAAATATTCACTGAAAAACCTTTAAAAAATTGTGTTCACAAAAAAGTTTTTATAAATATCCAGTGAAAAACCTGGAAGGAATTGCATTCACGAGGCTGAAATATCATTAAGCCCCAGAGACTAAGATTGAAGGGGGCATAATTCTGGCAAAAATCAATGAACCATGAAATCCTTCCTTCATGCACATCTACCAATTGAGGTGATAACATCCACCAAGTTTCATTAAGATCCAGCCAGAAACTTAGGAGGAGTTGTGTTGACAAGGCTGCAATTTCAATAAGCCCCAGAGACTAAGTTTTTAAGGGGCATAACTCAGGCAAAAATCAACGAACCATAAAATCCTTCCTTCATGCACATCTACCAATTGAGGTGATAACATTGACCAAGTTTCATTAAGATCCAGTCAGAAACTTAGGAGGAGTTGTGTTGACAAGCCTGCAATTTCAATAAGCCCCAGAGACTAAGTTTTTAAGGGGCGTAACTCAGGCAAAAATCGACGAACCATGAAATCCTTCCTTCATGCACATCTACCAATTGAGGTGATAACATTGACCAAGTTTCAAGAAGATCCAGCCAGAAACTTAGGAGGAGTTGCGTTGACAAGCCTGCAATTTCAATAAGCCCCAGAGACTAAGTTTTTAAGGGGCGTAACTCAGGCAAAAATCGACGAACCATAAAATCCTTCCTTCATGCACATCTACCAATTGAGGTGATAACATTGACCAAGTTTCAAGAAGATCCAGCCAGAAACTTAGGAGGAGTTGTGTTGACAAGCCTGCAATTTCAATAAGCCCCAGAGACTAAGTTTTTAAGGGGCGTAACTCAGGCAAAAATCGACGAACCATAAAATCCTTCCTTCATGCACATCTACCAATTGAGGTGATAACATTGACCAAGTTTCAAGAAGATCCAGCCAGAAACTTAGGAGGAGTTGCGTTGACAAGCCTGCAATTTCAATAAGCCCCAGAGACTAAGTTTTTAAGGGGCGTAACTCAGGCAAAAATCGACGAACCATAAAATCCTTCCTTCATGCACATCTACCAATTGAGGTGATAACATTGACCAAGTTTCAAGAAGATCCAGCCAGAAACTTAGGAGGAGTTGCGTTGACAAGGCTGCAATTTCAATAAGCCCCAGAGACTAAGTTTTTAAGGGGCATAACTCAGGCAAAATTCAACGAACCATAAAATCCTTCCTTCATGCACATCTACCAATTGAGGTGATAACATTGACCAAGTTTCAAGAAGATCCAGCCAGAAACTTAGGAGGAGTTGCGTTGACAAGAAAAGTGGACGTACGTACGGACGGATGGACGGATGGATGGATGGACGGATGGACGGACGGACAGACGGAGAAGATGACGCCAATATACGTCCGCCTCCGGCGGCGTATAAAAATACTTCATTTCGAGATACAAGCACCAAATTTGGCACAAATGTTCCCCAGAATAAACTCTTTTCAAAACATATGGTATCCACCATGAAAAATCAACATGGCTGCCAAATTCTAAGATGGCCACCATCCATATATGTAAAGAAAATCAAGGAAATCCTTCTTTTTGAAGATACAAGCACAAAATTAAGCACATATGTTCATAAAAGTACACTATTTTCAAAACATATGGTATCCACGTTAAAAATCCAACATGGCTGCCATTTATCAGAATGGCCGCCATCTTCATCGAAGAAAAAAATCTGAAAAAATCCTTATCTTTCAGATACAATCACCAAATTTGACACAGATGTTTCTTAGAGTGAACTGTTTTCAAAAAGCAAGATATCCATAGGTGAAATAAACCTTGTGGCCATTTACCAAGATGGCCGCCATTTCTATACTTAAAATATTGGAAAATATTTCTTTTTGTGATATAAGCACCAAATTTGGCACTCATGTTTCTCAGAGTATACCATTTTCAGACAAAATGGTTTCCACCAAGATAAAACAACCTCATGGCTGCCATTTTCCAAGATGACTGCCATCTCTGTAGATCACATATGGGTCAAAATAATTTCCTAGGTTACAAGCACCATTTTTTTTTTTCAAGTTTTTGTGGATCAGTTATTCTTGGTGAAATAGGATTTCTTACATAGCCATATTTTTGTCATAACATGATAAAGACTATGACAATTTATAGCAAAAATTGTTCTTGTGCTCAATAACAAAATAATTTCCAAACTTGACGGACTAACTACAATTCAATGTTAACCAAACAATTTTGTCAGTATTGCTGTTCTTGTGAAATTGTCTTGGTCAAAATTCTCACCATGGTGTGTTAAAGAACTAATTGACTACCACTTTAAAAAACATGCCTTTAATTTGTAAATGACGATTTGATACAAATAAAGCCACAATTATGTATCAACAACTTTTAATATATTAAGCTTCAACTTAGTGTCATTGTGATCATTTTGTAGATCTTTCAAATATTTGAACCTTCAAGAATTGTATACAGTTATCTCACAAATTTTGCAGTAGCTTTGTTAGTGTTTCATGGCAGATACTATACTGTACGGTATTTTGAAGAAAATATAATATAAGAAACATTTAAGTGCGAAATGGGGGCTTGCATGACAAAATCAAAGACCACTATTTTGACTTTAGTAATGGTGGACTTATTTGAAATCACTAAGGTGTTTTGACTTTTCAGGACGATGCCATGCACTTTGAATAATGTATGTTATGCGAATTATATGTGACTATATATCAAAGTATACAGTAAGGAATATTTTGTGCATGTACATTTTTATTAAGTGAAAGATTTGTCAAATATATCTAAAAAGGCCCCAAACTGTTTTTACATAAAATGTTATGCGTTATTAATTCCCTATTTAACTGACAACAGGGTTTGTTGTTTATTTTGTATTTAAAAAATATGGAAAACTTTATTATTTTATCATAATTTGATGTTTATTCTTTCAGAATTGTATTTAAGGCCTCTCAGCCCATTATATATTTTGTACGGAATAACGATATACGTAGAACGAATAAGTTACTTCCTTTATATTGGAGAAACAATCTATATTTTGTATTTCATAGTTTGTAGTTTATGATTTGTCATTGACCATGAAGAACCCATGTCTTTAATTTTATACTAAGACAACTATTTTGGTGGGAAGCAATTTTTTACGATGACAAAGCTTGTTAAGAGATTACTTCTTGATGTTTCAATGACAATTTATGTAGGATTGAACACTATACATTTGGTTATATTGAATTATAGTTTAATACTTGTATAGATGATAATCGAAATGGCCACCATATAGGCCTATTGAAATGTCAGCTGTTTTGTCTTCACCTACAAGGATAGTATTCCATGAATAGGACCGCGCTATTATCATGCAGAAACTTTGATGCGCATTGCAAAAACAAAATGATAACACATTTAGTTACAATCCTCTAAAAAACATTAACATAACCAACAGCAAAACATAAGTGACATAACCCAAACTAAACGTTACAACTGCTTTGCAAATGTTATCAAAGTCAGGTTATACATGATTTTTTTAAGAAATATGTAGTAATGAATGTCGAAATGAATGTTGAAGTAAGGCGAATTGAAAACTAGATTATCTACATGTATATACATACTAAAGCCATTTTGACAAATATGGAAGCACATTCCGATACCTCAAGTATGATAACATATTTTACAAACATTTACTCCACAAAAAACGTTTGTGTAAAAAAATATGTTTTTTTACATCGAAAATATTTTTTACCCATATAGAGATCTATATATAGATGGCAGCCACCTTTGAAAATGACAGCCATGTTGTTGTGTTTTTAAAGTGGATACCATTATTTTTGAAAATGGTACACTCTTAGGAACATGTGTGCCACATTAAGTGCTGTAAGGATACATCCGTCACGGTCACGTCATGGTCGACGGTGCCGATCAGGATGCCTTATAGTCAGGCTGGCAAAACGGGAACTCGGTTGGAAAAGGAAAAGAAACAACACAAGGCAGAGTTTCATGGCATTCACGTTTACTATATAGGGTTTCATACTGTCCCTATAAATCTGTCATGGATGGTTATACATACAAATATAAAATATGTTTATACAAATAATATATGTTTTGGCTATACATTCGGAACGTTCATGGTTTGAACACGGTGGGTGGGGAAGGGCGCTTTCTCTCTCTCTAATAATATGGCTCTCATTCAACATTTCGAATACAAGGGACTGGACTAGTGCAACAGGATCTTCCTAAATATTTGTAAAAGCTACATGTTTGCAGACAACGTTATTTGGTTACAGCATTTTGTAGAACTACTTTGCATATCTCAATGGCTTAGGCTTATAATGACGAAGGTAAATTCTGCTTATCATTGTAGATCTATATAATGAAAAGTTATTTGGCAAAAAGAAACAAGAAAAGTTTCTTATTAAGGGAAATCTGGTTATTGGTTAACCAGGTTCATGTTGCTACTTGGAACTTCTCATTACCTTGAGAAGTTGGTTCTTCTGTAGGTTTTGGTTTTGGTGGTCTACTATGATCGGACGATCGTAGGAAGATGGTCACTTTGAATTTCTGCCGCGCTTATATAGATTTCTGAGATCAGTCACATGACCAAAATCAGCCAATCAGAATCAAGAAAGCATGAAAACATTGTGATTCGCCCCGAGCGAAAAAGGTGCCATACAACCGTAATAATTATTACTGAAAACAGCTTATGACCTTAAAACACTGCTTTTGCTAAAAGCAGACTCTAAAACATAAAAGCAGAGCGTAAAATAAGCTTTTAAAGAAAAGCAGACGAATACAAACGGCTACGTAGGTATACATAAGAAACAGTGATACTCCGCATCAAAATGCTTGACAAGAAGTAGCACTACGTCCCATAAATACTACGAGGCACTGCTCAAAACTGCTCTCTGCTATTTTCTACCCTAAATTTGACATAAAACAATATTCAAAAGGTTAAATAGTGGTGCTCGGACATATAAGAATTAGCAGACCACGAAACTGCCGAAAATAGTTCCGAGAGTTTCGGGGCCGCTAGCACTCAAATGGCCGTGCTACCAATATTCCGATATTTAGAATTGGTTATTAAAAGGATGCAGTTGGTCACTCGAGGTTATTTGATATATCACAAAATATACCAAAAGTCCCAGAATGGCTGAGTCAACTGCAACAACAACAACAGTCCACAAGAGTTACATTCCTTGGATGCTTTTAGTTTGGATCAGTCCTGTGCACACAAAATGACACTTGAAAAGAGGATTATCACTAATGTACGTGGTTCACACGCGAATATAGGATTAATTAGACGTCTACAGTTCATAATGGATGTATGTTAGTGTTCACGATTGTGGTCGAAAGTGGAAATAAACAGGAATTCGTCATCAGGTAGGTCAGTTCGTCACCAGTTTCCGTTGATCTTCTTGTTGACAGGTGGGGTTTAGCCATGGCTAGCTATAATATGGAGGATTCCCAGTTGTAGCACGCTATGTTTTGGTAGTAGGAGGTATGGTCAATCATTTATGTAAATGATAGTTGGGTTAACAGGCCATTTTGTGGATGCTTTCACAGGGTTGTGAAAGGGGGGGGGGTACTGAAAAATAATAAGTCTCCAGGTCCATGTCGTTGGCAGTTGGATTTTGTGGTTAGTTTGTACTTCTTCTTTGGATCATCCGGGTCGGTTGTGGTTATACAATTGATTTCTGGTATGGGGTTGTTGGTACATGATTAGTGATTTTGGTTTGGGATTTATGTAATGGTGTACATACATACCATTACACTCTCCCCAACTTAATGTTCTTAATTCTCCTGAATTTAACTGAAATTTGTACTGTGGTAACATGCTGGACTTGTAATGTAGCGGTTTGCCGGTTGAACTTCATCAGGCTTTGTTGAGACTTTAAACCGAGGTATCGTCTCCACATGATTCTAGTTGTTATTACTTTGTAGTACTGTTTAATGTTGGTGTGTTGAATGTTATGGATTTATACTTCAGTCAGCAACTGTGTAGTTTTGTTTAATGCGATTCAGGTTGTAGTATGAGTGGTTTGAAGTTTCTTTGTCTGGAGTGGTAGTATTTCTTTTTCAAATTCTCAGTGGGATGTCTTTGATGGCTTCTAGAAGTATGGTATATAATTTGGGAGGAGTCATGACTGACGCTGCTGCCTCAAATTGCTTCACTATGATTTCTCCATCTGTCAGTCTGTATTCTCCTACGGATATCTTTCGTATGGTGGTATAATTGTAAAATCTCATCAGTTCGGAAAGGGCTACAAGTTTTCTTTCCTTCATTCCCGGAAGGGCGAGGAAGTTGAATGTGTCAATGACTGTATTTCGGTCCTCTGGGGTCTTATCATATATACATGTGTGGAGCAGTGTCGCGACAGTCTCAAATGTCAGAAGTTTGGTGTCTGGCGTCATCAGCTGCCAGTCCTTTGGAGGCCAGACTGAAAGGGGTCCGGGAATTGGTATCTGAATCTGGGCCCCACACTTCCAATCTCTTCTAGCAGGAGGACAAAGAGGCATACAACCGGCGGCAAGAATCTGTTTGGCCCTCTCTTGGATGGTGGTGGAGACTCTACTGATGGCTGGGCAAATGGTGGCCACAAGGTCGGTGGCAGAGCTTGGGATGGCGGGTTGCTCTCTGGTATCAGCACTAGTAGCATTGGGTGTGGCCTCACTCAGGTCCTCGTCAAGAGATGGTTCCTGTGACGGTTGATCCTCCCGGATATGGTTTTCGGTATCATCAAAGGTATCGTTAGATTCTGGCATGGATATGGCATGGTCGCCTGTGTTGTCTATTGGTTCACTGTGCTCTGGAGATTTAGATTGTGGCGCTTGGTCGGGTTCTTGATTGGTCGGCATGTCTGAGGAGTCTGTTTCTAGTAGAGGGTGATCGTCGGTTTCAAGTAGAGGGTAATCATCATCGGTTTCTGGTATCGTAAAGTCATGGTCGGTTTCTGGTGCTGGGTGGTCATTATTGGTATCAGAACGAGTGGGAGTTTCATTGGTATTTTCCTTGGATGGCGTGTGTTTCTTAGCTGGAGTCGGTGGTGGAGGCATGGTGGTTGAAGGGCTGGCCCGCTTGCCTGCTAATCGTCTCTTCTCCACCTTGGTGACGTCTGCCACTTCCATGCCGAGGAACTCGGCCATCCGGGCGAGGTACCGGTTGGTAGAACCAAGTTCCTCCTCCCACAGGACCGGTGCAGGGGGGCCTCTTGGTTTGGAGGACAGGCAGTTCCTCCTTCGTGTCAACCGTTCCCTCTTCTTTTCTGTTGATACAGTTGATCTGGAGAGGGTTAGCCTCCGGAACGCCGTAACTCCATCCCCTGTTGATCCGTAGACTACTGCTACGGCCCCGCTCGCAAGTATTTCCAAGGAATACAGAACATCGAGGTCGGGTCTGGACGGGGAGTAGCAGTAGTCCAGGGCGGGTTGACGTTCTGGTGTGAACAGACCTCCACACTGAAGCCACAGCTGCTTCCACTGCGTTAGAGGTCTGTCCACCTTCCCTCGGAAACTCTCACACCAGTCACGAACAGCTTCCTGCAAAAACACAGAGGCTGGAGCATCCTCAGCTGGTACGGTCCCGATGGCCCTACGATATTCGGCGGGGTTTTCAGCCAAGAAGAATCCGGCCTTCTCCTTCAGGAACGGGATTTCCTTCTCCATGCTTAGTATCTCCGGGTGGGCTGATTTCAGGTGGGTTTTCAGGTCAACCATTCTTCTGTAATTCCGTTTCTGATCGAAACACCATGGACAAAAGACTCTTGTGAAGCCGTGGGTAGCTACATGGACCTTAAGCGCATCCTTGGAGGTACAAGGTTTCTCACACTCCCAGCAAACGAACATGGTTGGCAGTTTTGTATCTGGAAATACAATGGAACGACATTGTTTACTACATGTTTTGGAACACATATGGTTATGGTATAGACAACTGGTAATTCTTAAATTGCTTGATTCGAAGGAAAACTGAGAATTTGGGAAATGGGTTCTCAGACTCTCACACTTTCATACTGTGGACAACCTTTTACCTGTCTAGGTACGTTGATAGGAAAACAACCGGATTACTGTTCTGGATCGCATGCTTCACGTCAAAACGCAACGTTTTATTCGGTAGTTCGGTTACTGCATAAATAAGGATATTAACGACGCGTGCTTCTTGGTACAATGTATCCGACACTCGATACACAACCATCTCTATGGTCTTACCAAGCACAAAACGGGGTCTCTATTGTATATCCCAGATATACGGTGAATACATTCCCAATGTATTCTGCAGGCAAGTCAAACCACTTGACTTCGACCTACACGGCTACAAAAATGAAAACAAAGGCTTTGCAGTATGCAAACTAGCTATAAACATATACGATATTTTGTACCCGAATAACATAGATCAAACTCGTCAGAACTTCTGAATACAGTTGGTCCGAACAAGAGGTACCATCCACTTAGGTAAGGTTCTACCATGATATGGGAGCATCCTGTCTAAACGGGCTGCTATTAATGGATAAACGTGAACTGGGTAAATCAAACCATATAATTTCTTTTCTATTAGGTAAGTACCTTGGACACTCTGCTAGTTCTCAGGCACTTCAACCTAGTCTCTGTACTGGTCTGGCTTATCAGGGCAATTTCTGGCGTAGTGTTCTAGGGAGCCACAATTGAAGCAGCCACTGTAACCGGCTGGTGGATTTTTAGGCAGTTGTCTTTTCGGTTTGGTCTCTAACCTCTCCAGTCTCTTTGTCAGGTCCTGGAACAGTTGTTGGAAACTGATTTGGTTTTCATCAATGTGGTTCTGGTTTTCTCCATTGGTTGAAGAAATTGCTCTCAATGTGTTTTTCTTCTTATCATCTGTTCCTATGATACTTTCATATCTCTCGACTATTTCTACAGCTTCTTCAACTGTCCTACAACCCCTATCAATGCATCTGTATTTCATTTCCGGACTGATTGTCTTGAAGAACTGGTGTAAAGCAAGCTTATCCTGGGCTTCTGGTCCAAGGTCCGGGTATGCTCTTTGTGCTATCAGCCTCAGGTCATCCCCAAAGGATGCTGACGTCTCACCAATCTGGCGTCTTCTTGTCTCAAACTTGGTTAAATATCTCGTCTGCTGGCGACTACTTCCGAATCTTTCGTTCAACTTCTGTACTAGAATGAAGTACGCCCGCCTTTCCTGCTCTCTTAGACCAAGGTAAAAAGTTCTAGCAGGTCCCTTGAGACATGACGCTAATGTTAGAGCTTTCTCTGTGTCAGTCCATCTTCCTAGTTCAGCACAATCGGTGAAATGGGAAAAATAAGATTCCCAATCTTCATCACCTGTATAGACGTCGGGTTTTAGGACAGGCAGACTATGCGGTGGTGTTTGGATTGCTTTAGGATATCTGTATGGTCTGGATACTTCATATGGATCCTGTAGATAATCTTGGTTGAAATGGTCAGGGAAATGCCTGGTATCGGCATACTGGTTGGTTTGGGATCTTGGGAAATCAACAGATCTGCCCCTCTGTGGTCCCCTATGTTGTGGTTTGTAATTTGGAGGTTGAACTGGTTCATCAGCCTCAGAGTCACTGTCGTTTAGATATCTGACATGGTCATCAATATCTCGCCGTCTAGGTTTATTTCGGATTAAACCATGCTGTTCCTGGTCTGGTTCAACATGGTGGTCCAAAGACGCCTCCTGTACTACTTTCCTTTGGTTATACGGGGATTGGGCTGGTGTACTATAGGCATCGTCACCTCCGCCTATTTCATTGTTATTTACGACTGGTGGCTGATCTGGATCAGCTTGGCTTTCATGGATCATGGAATTGTTTACATTAACATTCCCTTGATCAGGAACTGACGTAGGGTGTGTGGACTCTGATGAGCCATGGTCGGCACTAGAGTCTCGTAGGTTAAACTGTACTTCAGAGTCTGAATCAGCCATGATAATTTCTAGCTAAATGGTAATGTTAGAAAATAAAACAATTAAACAAATATATACACAGTATATACAATTGCATTCTGCTAAGGTCCCTTAATTGCAGAAGCAAATACTGTAGCACTGGTCCTCTGTATTCGTAAAGTTGGTATGGGCTCGCATCCTGGATCCTCTGGAAATGAGAATCCCACTTCTCTGACACCAAGTTGTAAGGATACATCCGTCACGGTCACGTCATGGTCGACGGTGCCGATCAGGATGCCTTATAGTCAGGCTGGCAAAACGGGAACTCGGTTGGAAAAGGAAAAGAAACAACACAAGGCAGAGTTTCATGGCATTCACGTTTACTATATAGGGTTTCATACTGTCCCTATAAATCTGTCATGGATGGTTATACATACAAATATAAAATATGTTTATACAAATAATATATGTTTTGGCTATACATTCGGAACGTTCATGGTTTGAACACGGTGGGTGGGGAAGGGCGCTTTCTCTCTCTCTCTAATAATATGGCTCTCATTCAACATTTCGAATACAAGGGACTGGACTAGTGCAACAGGATCTTCCTAAATATTTGTAAAAGCTACATGTTTGCAGACAACGTTATTTGGTTACAGCATTTTGTAGAACTACTTTGCATATCTCAATGGCTTAGGCTTATAATGACGAAGGTAAATTCTGCTTATCATTGTAGATCTATATAATGAAAAGTTATTTGGCAAAAAGAAACAAGAAAAGTTTCTTATTAAGGGAAATCTGGTTATTGGTTAACCAGGTTCATGTTGCTACTTGGAACTTCTCATTACCTTGAGAAGTTGGTTCTTCTGTAGGTTTTGGTTTTGGTGGTCTACTATGATCGGACGATCGTAGGAAGATGGTCACTTTGAATTTCTGCCGCGCTTATATAGATTTCTGAGATCAGTCACATGACCAAAATCAGCCAATCAGAATCAAGAAAGCATGAAAACATTGTGATTCGCCCCGAGCGAAAAAGGTGCCATACAACCGTAATAATTATTACTGAAAACAGCTTATGACCTTAAAACACTGCTTTTGCTAAAAGCAGACTCTAAAACATAAAAGCAGAGCGTAAAATAAGCTTTTAAAGAAAAGCAGACGAATACAAACGGCTACGTAGGTATACATAAGAAACAGTGATACTCCGCATCAAAATGCTTGACAAGAAGTAGCACTACGTCCCATAAATACTACGAGGCACTGCTCAAAACTGCTCTCTGCTATTTTCTACCCTAAATTTGACATAAAACAATATTCAATAGGTTAAATAGTGGTGCTCGGACATATAAGAATTAGCAGACCACGAAACTGCCGAAAATAGTTCCGAGAGTTTCGGGGCCGCTAGCACTCAAATGGCCGTGCTACCAATATTCCGATATTTAGAATTGGTTATTAAAAGGATGCAGTTGGTCACTCGAGGTTATTTGATATATCACAAAATATACCAAAAGTCCCAGAATGGCTGAGTCAACTGCAACAACAACAACAGTCCACAAGAGTTACATTCCTTGGATGCTTTTAGTTTGGATCAGTCCTGTGCACACAAAATGACACTTGAAAAGAGGATTATCACTAATGTACGTGGTTCACACGCGAATATAGGATTAATTAGACGTCTACAGTTCATAATGGATGTATGTTAGTGTTCACGATTGTGGTCGAAAGAGGAAATAAACAGGAATTCGTCATCAGGTAGGTCAGTTCGTCACCAGTTTCCGTTGATCTTCTTGTTGACAGGTGGGGTTTAGCCATGGCTAGCTATAATATGGAGGATTCCCAGTTGTAGCACGCTATGTTTTGGTAGTAGGAGGTATGGTCAATCATTTATGTAAATGATAGTTGGGTTAACAGGCCATTTTGTGGATGCTTTCACAGGGTTGTGAAGGGGGGGGGGGGGGGGGGTACTGAAAAATAATAAGTCTCCAGGTCCATGTCGTTGGCAGTTGGATTTTGTGGTTAGTTTGTACTTCTTCTTTGGATCATCCGGGTCGGTTGTGGTTATACAATTGATTTCTGGTATGGGGTTGTTGGTACATGATTAGTGATTTTGGTTTGGGATTTATGTAATGGTGTACATACATACCATTACAGTGCTTATATTTCAAAAAGAAGCATTTTCCAATATGTTGAGTTACAGAAATGGCGGCCATCTTGGGAAATGGCCACAAGGGTGATTTCACTATGGATATCTTGCTTTTTGAAAACAGTTAACTCTAGGAATCATCTGTGTCAAATTTGGTGATTGTATCTCAAAGATTAGGATTTTTTTCAGATTTTTTTCTTTTATGAAGATGGCGGCCATTCTGGAAAACGGCAGCCATGTTGGATTCTTAAGATGGCTATCATATGTTTAGAAAAAAGTATACTTTTATGAACATGTGAGCTTAATTTGGTGCTTGTATCTTCAAAAAGAAGGACTTTCTTGATTTTCTTTAAATATAGGGATGGCGGCCATCTCAGAATCTGGCAGCCATGTTGGTTTGTCATGGTGTATACCATAAGTTTTGAAAAGAGTATATTCTGGGGAACATTTGTGCCAAATTTGGTGCTTGCATCTCGAAATGAAGTATTTTTTCTGATTTTTTTACCTCTAGAGATGGCGGCCATCTTGGAAAAATGGCCGCCATATTGGTTTTTCATCGTGGATACCATTTGTTTTGAAAATAGTACACTCTGAGCAACATTTGTGCCAAATTTGGTGCTTGTATCACAAAGTGAAGTATTCTGCCACTTTCTGGACTTAAGCTCCCCCACTACTAAGTCTAATAAGCCCCTTTCTCCCTGCCACGGCCACATTTTTTGACAAATATAAAAATTTGTGAACAAAGTTTGAAAAGAGTGACTCAAGGAATATTCCTGCCGAATTTGGTTCAATTGGGCCCAATGGTTGATTTTTAAAGATTTTTCTTATGATTTCTAGTCTGATAAGCCCCTTTCTGCCTGCCACGCCCACATTTTTTGACAAATCAAAAATTCACGAACAAGTTTTGAAAAGTATCACACAAGGAACATTCCTGCCAAGTTTGGTCAAAATTGGTCCAATGGTTTAGGAGGAGAAGATGTTGAAAGAAATTGTGAACGGACGGACGGACGGACAGACGGACGATGGACAAAAAGCGACCACAATAGCTCACCTTGAGCACTTCGTGCTCAGGTGAGCTAAAAATATGTAGTTACAATAATTTTGCACTGAGCCCTCGAAACATAGTCGACATACCTTGCCCATTCCGGAGTGTGCATGTCCAATCTTTACCACCACTGGAAACTTTGGAGTAATAAGCTGAAAAGAGACAAATACTCAAAACATAAACACCATAATAACCATGCAGAAGACAATTAACCCTTTCCCAAACAAGACCTGGTTTTGACGTCCCTAATAGAAAGGCATTGGGAAAACATTGAGGCAAAAGAAGAAAATGCTGATAACTAGCATTTTCTCCTTTTGCCTCAATATTTTCCTTGCTATAATATACAACTTCCATTCACAAACTTACCATCGTTTTGTCGTTTGCAGCTCATTTCAAATTGGAACGTCTAAAATTTGGCTGTTTGGTAATGGGTTAAATCTTTCCCCAAAGGTAAAATTTTAGAGTGATTCAAAAGGTGCAACAGGTGACAAAATGGATGTTGATGAAGATTGAATTTGTGTACATAATAGCATAGAAATATTGATACAAAAGGAGAAAATGCTGTTTATCAGTATTTTCTTCTTTTGTCTCAATGATTTCTCAAGCCTTTTCATATTAATAACAATTTTTGACTGGTCAGAATTTGCACTTACAATTTTTTCCATTGATTATCAGCATTTACTTCTTTTGCTTAAAGGTTTTCTACAATTAACTCCCCATTAATCCTTTCCCAAACAAGACCTGGTTTTGACGTCCCTAATTGAAAAGGCTTGGCAAAACATTGAAACAAAAGAAGAAACTGCTAATAACCAGCAGTTTCTTCTTTTGTCTCAAAATTTTCTGTGCTGTGTTTTACACAAATCCTATCTTTAATATCATCCATCTTGTCTTTTGTGGCAGTTTTTGAATTTGACCACCCTAAAATTTTGTTGTTCGGGAAAGGGTTAAGGATGCGAAACCAAGTTTTCTTTGGGAATAGGATTACAGCAGATCTAAGGTTTATTGCAAAGAAAGAAAAAAAGCTGCCAGAATTCAATGATGAATGAGTAAATAACATATTTTTTTGCTCTGTATAAGCATTGGTAGGGTGTGTACCACTTTAACCCTTTCCAAAACAAGACCAGGCCCCGGTTTCTCGAAAAAGCTTAAGTATATTCTCATGAGAACATGCTCAGCTTCAAAGG
Source organism: Fragum sueziense (assembly GCA_963680895.1). Lineage (NCBI taxonomy): Eukaryota > Metazoa > Mollusca > Bivalvia > Cardiida > Cardiidae > Fragum > Fragum sueziense. The sequence continues at coordinate 36,647,626 of OY804597.1, forward strand.
AATACTCTCCGACGTTGACAGGTTTTCGATTGAAGTTCACGTGCATTTCGTGCGATTTGAGCATGGTGCTCAGATTTGAGCATGAGGACATACTTAAGTTTTTTTCGAGAAACTGGGGCCTGGTTTTGACATCTCTAATAGATATGGCTTGGGAAAACGTTGAGACAAAAGATGAAACTGCTGATAACCAGCAGTTTCTGATTTGCCTCAATATTTTCTGTGCTGTATTATACTCAAATTCTGTCTTTAACAACATCTCTTTTGTTGTCAGCAGGATCTTTCAATAGGATATGTGATAAATTTGCCGTTTGAGAAAGAGTTACAATGATGCAATTTCTCATGAACAAAAGGTGCATGGGTGTGAGAAAATGCAGATCCATACCTGTCATAGCCAAGTGGCCGACAAATGTATCAAGATGAGTCAAAACGATTAACCCTTTCCTTAACTATGACACCTTTTGATGCATCTTAGTATTAAAGCTTTCAAAAATAATCATATTTTCTACCTTTTCCTGAACATTTTCAAACCCATTAGAGGATTTTCATATTGACAACAAGATTTAGTTTATTGTCTACAACACTGTAATAAATTCTAGGGAAAATGATGTAATTCAAATGTTAATTAAAATCCAAACACAATGTTGTGGGTACTCATTTGAATCATCTGGGTGAGACAATTTTAATGAGTGCATTACAGAAAACAAAATTGATCATTACAGGTACACAAAACAGATAATTACAGATAAATTCATAAAAGGTAAATCAAACTGATCAATACAGATCATCTAAATTGATCTTGACAGATAAACTAAAACTGACCATTACAGATAAACTAAACTGATCATTACAGATAAACTAAACTGATCATTACAGATAAACTAAACTGACCATTACAGATAAACTGAACTGACCATTACAGATAAACTGAACTGACCATTACAAATCAACTTAACCCTTTCCCAAACAACAAAAGTTTAGGGTGATCCACTTCAAAATTGCCACAAAAGACAAAATGGAAGTTATTAAAGATAGGATTTGTGTAAAATATGGCACAGAAAACATTGAGACAAAAGTAGAAACTGCTGGTTATCAGCAGTTTCTTCTTTTGTCTCAATGTTTTCCCAAACCATTTCTATTAGGGATGTCAAATTCAGGTCTTGTTTGGGAAAGGGTTAACTGATAATTACAGATCAACTTAACATTGCAGACAATTTAAACTAATCATTGCAGATACACTAATCATTGATAATAAACTAAACTAATCAATTCAGATAAAACTAATCCGTACAAATAAACTTAACTTATCATTACAGATAAACTATACTGATCAAAACATATAAACTAAACATTGCAGATAAACTAAACTAATCATTGCAGATAAACTAAACTAGTCATTAATATAAACTAAATTGATCATTACAGAAGAACTAAACTGATCATTACAGATAAACTAAACTGATTATTACAGATAGACTAAATTGATCATTACAGATAAACTAAACTGATTGTTACAGATAAACTAAACTGGTCATTAAAGATACACTAAACTGATCATTACCGATAAACTGAAATCAAAGTACTGACAGTACTGTTTGGAAGCAAATTTTTCAAAAATATAGGCCTGTCCAGGCCCCAGTTTCTCGAAAAAAACCCAAAAAAACTCAAGTATATTCTCATGAGAACATGCTCAACATCAAAGGGATACTCTCCAACGTTGAAGGGTATCCCATTGAAGTTCACGTGGATTTCATGCAATTTGAGCACTGTGCTCAGATTTGAGAACATACTTAAGTTTTTTCGAGAAACCGGGGCCAGAAATAGAGTAGTTTGATTAGGTACTTTGATTATCCATTTGAATACCTTGAATACTTTGATTCGTAGAGTATTTTGATTAAGTACTTTGATTATCCAGAATACCTTGCATACTTTGATTTCATGATGGAGTTGTATTTATTTTTAGCACAACTTCATGCATATTAATTGTTTGTGTAAGCTTTGAATATATTTCATAGTTCAGTAAACTCGACTGACCCATTTACAAGGAAGGCCATTGGACTGATCTTTGAACCATAATAAAGCAAATTACTACGTGGATCTTTTCATCTCTCAGAGACATGATTAATTGAATGTTTCATTTTCAGTCACACAATTCAATATCTACACATAACTTCAGAGTTACATATTGAATATTCGAATGACTGTTACCTCATTAATCTTTGCTTTTGATAGAACTATTCATAGTGAGGAAGACCGGAAGATGTTGTGTGGTATGCAGAGAATGGTAAAGTGCAGAGACGCATGGCTGCTAAGAGAAGCAAATTTGGAAAATTTGCTTCCAAAAATGATCATTATATAATTGTAAACTAAACCGATTATTACAGATAAACTAAACTGATTATTAGATAAACTAAACTGATCATTGCATATAAACTAAACTTATTATTACAGATAGACTAAACTGATCATTACAGATAAACTAAACTGATTATTATAGATAAACTTAACTGGTCATTACAGATAAACTTAACTGATTATTACAAACAAGAGCCATCACAGACGGATTATGCTCCCCGAATAAGTGTTTGTCACAAAATAAAAACTATTATACATTAAGCCCCCTTTTCCCATGACAGTTTTTTGTACACACATTATTTATAGAATATGGTCTAGAACATCCTATTTATTACATGAGCACAAAATTTCATTAAATTCTGCCCATTAGATGAAGAGAAATAAGAGAAAAACTAATTTTTACATTAAGGCCCCTTTTTCCATGACGCAGCCTTAAATTTACAAACGGAGAAAAAGGTTCCTAGGTATTGACCCAGGGAGTTCACATGTGAAGTTTCATTGAATTTGGTCCAAGGGTTGCTGAGATATGGCTGTGGATGGACGGACGGACGGACACACGGACGGACGGACAGCGTTGCGACTATATGCTCCCCCGAAATATTTTCGGGGAGCATAATAAACTGAAAAAATGGTCATTGCATATAAACTAAATTGATCATTACAGATTAACTCAACTGACTATTACAGATATACTAAATTGATCATTACAGATAAACTAAACTGGCCAATAAAGATACATTAAACTGATCATTACAGATAAACTGAACAAGATGTGTTTGTGAAACACAAATGCCCCCGAAATGGCCATTTTTCTAAAATGTTAAGTTTTTGTGGAGTAAAGGGTTATTAAGGGTTAAGGGATGACCTTGAGGATGGTCAAATTGCTTGGAACAGATAGATATCATTGAAAGGAAGTTGCATACCAAATTTGAGCTTTGTATGTCAAATACTTTTGGAGAAAAAGCAAAGGTAAAGTTTTCGGAGTAAAAGGTTAAGTTTTCGTAGAGTAAAGGGTTGATAAGGATTAACGGATGATCTTGAGAAAGGTCAAATTGCATGGAACAGATAGATATCTTTGAAAGGAAGTTGCATACCAAATTTGAGCTTTGTATGCCAAATATTTTTGGAGAAAAGGCCAAGGTTAAGTTTTCGGACAGAGGGACGGACAGACGGACGGACAGATGGACAGACAGACAGACGGACGGACACGATTAAAACAATATGCCCCCGATCTCTCGATACGGGGGCATAAAAATGATCATTATATAACTATAAACTAAACTGATAATTACAGAGAAACTAAACTGATCATTACAGATAAACTAAACTGATTATTACAGATAGACTAAACTGATCATTACAGATAGACTAAATTGATCATTACAGATAAACTAAACTGTTTATTACAGATAAACTAAACTGATCATTACAGATAAACTAAACTGATTATTATAGATAATTTAAACTGGTCATTACAGATAAACTGAACTGATTATTACAGATAGACTAAACTGATCATTACAGATAGACTAAATTGATCATTACAGATAAACTAAACTGTTTATTACAGATAAACTAAACTGATCATTACAGATAAACTAAACTGATTATTATAGATAATTTAAACTGGTCATTACAGATAAACTAAACTGATTATTACAGATAAACTAAACTGATCATTACAGATAAACTAAACTGATTATTATAGATAATTTAAACTGGTCATTACAGATAATCTTAAATGATTATTAAAAATAAACTGAACAAGATGTGTTTGTGAAACACAAATGCCCCCGAAATGGCAATTTTTCTAAAATGTTATGTTTTCGTGGAGTAAAGGGTTATTAAGGGTTAAGGGATGACCTTGAGGAAGGTCAAATTGCTCGGAACAGATAGAAGTTGCATGCCAAATTTGAGCTTTGTATGTCAAATACTTTTGGAGAAAAGGCAAAGGTTAAGTTTTCGGAGTAAAAGGTTAAGTTTTCGTAGAGTAAAGGGTTGATAAGGGTTAACGGATGACCTTGAGGAAGGTCAAATTGCATGGAACAGATAGATATCATTGAAAGTCAGTTGCATACAAAATTTGTGCTTTGTATGTCAAATACTTTTGGAGAAAAGGCCAAGGTTAAGTTTTCGGACAGGGGGACGGACAGACGGACGGACAGATGGACAGACAGACAGACGGACGGACACGATTAAAACAATATGCCCCCGATCTCTCGATACGGGGGCATAAAAATGATCATTATATAACTATAAACTAAACTGATAATTACAGAGAAACTAAACTGATCATTACAGATAAACTAAACTGATTATTACAGATAGACTAAACTGATCATTACAGATAGACTAAATTGATCATTACAGATAAACTAAACTGTTTATTACAGATAAACTAAACTGATCATTACAGATAAACTAAACTGATTATTATAGATAATTTAAACTGGTCATTACAGATAATCTTAAATGATTATTAAAAATAAACTGAACAAGATGTGTTTGTGAAACACAAATGCCCCCGAAATGGCAATTTTTCTAAAATGTTATGTTTTCGTGGAGTAAAGGGTTATTAAGGGTTAAGGGATGACCTTGAGGAAGGTCAAATTGCTCGGAACAGATAGAAGTTGCATGCCAAATTTGAGCTTTGTATGTCAAATACTTTTGGAGAAAAGGCAAAGGTTAAGTTTTCGGAGTAAAAGGTTAAGTTTTCGTAGAGTAAAGGGTTGATAAGGGTTAACGGATGACCTTGAGGAAGGTCAAATTGCATGGAACAGATAGATATCATTGAAAGTCAGTTGCATACAAAATTTGTGCTTTGTATGTCAAATACTTTTGGAGAAAAGGCCAAGGTTAAGTTTTCGGACAGGGGGACGGACAGACGGACGGACAGATGGACAGACAGACAGACGGACGGACACGATTAAAACAATATGCCCCCGATCTCTCGATACGGGGGCATAAAAATGATCATTATATAACTATAAACTAAACTGATAATTACAGAGAAACTAAACTGATCATTACAGATAAACTAAACTGATTATTACAGATAGACTAAACTGATCATTACAGATAGACTAAATTGATCATTACAGATAAACTAAACTGTTTATTACAGATAAACTAAACTGATCATTACAGATAAACTAAACTGATTATTATAGATAATTTAAACTGGTCATTACAGATAATCTTAAATGATTATTAAAAATAAACTGAACAAGATGTGTTTGTGAAACACAAATGCCCCCGAAATGGCTATTTTTCTAAAATGTTAAGTTTTCGTGGAGTAAAGGGTTATTAAGGGTTAAGGGATGACCTTGAGGAAGGTCAAATTGCTCGGAACAGATAGAAGTTGCATGCCAAATTTGAGCTTTGTATGTCAAATACTTTTGGAGAAAAGGCAAAGGTTAAGTTTTCGGAGTAAAAGGTTAAGTTTTCGTAGAGTAAAGGGTTGATAAGGGTTAACGGATGACCTTGAGGAAGGTCAAATTGCATGGAACAGATAGATATCATTGAAAGTCAGTTGCATACAAAATTTGAGCTTTGTATGTCAAATACTTTTGGAGAAAAGGCCAAGGTTAAGTTTTCGGACAGACAGACAGACAGACAGACGGAGGGACAGATGGACAGACAGACAGACGGACACAAGTAAAACAATATGCCCCCCGATCTCTCGATACAGGGGCATAAGAAAAAAAATCATTGCATATAAACTAAACTGATCATTACAGATAAACAAAACTGGTCATTACAGATAAAGTAAACTGATCATCAAAGATAAAACTGAACTGACCATTTAGTCCATGAGCCAGACAACTTTTTATTACCACTTGGAGGGAGTAATTCTTTTTTGCACTTTCTGAGTAGTTTGATATGTGTAGTTAACTAATTGGTATGATAGCAGTTCGAAATTGGTAGCTTATGCCGAGAAAATCACCACTTTCTGAACCCACCCCATTTCTACCCTGTCAAAAATGAAAAAGTTGATGCGATTTCTTTCGGACGTGTATGATGAATTAAAAGGTTGTTCGTGTATTTGTTCTATGTCCAAACAATCTTTGGGAACTTAGTTTCAGTCTCATTTTATCAAAACTCAGTTATATGGTCTCTCTAGACTATAATTTAGAAAACAATATACCGGCCCCTTCGTCGAACGTAATACGCGCATTTTTGTTTGACAGTTTTTCACTTTTCAGAAGCCAAAATGCATCATGCTACATATTAGGACTCACAAATATAATTTGTGATGTATAGTAATTGATTCAAGCCCGATTCATGGCACAAAAACCTTGGAAAGAGTCCCGAGAGACCGAAGAAAATATGGCTGATTCGTACCCTGAAATGTTCGTACCTACATTTGAATACGGATTCTCAGTGTTTTAAGCTGTTTAAGCTGGTCCTTATGCATTGCCAGTGTTCCCAATTTATTCCAAAACTTTGTATAAAGCATTAGGTAGTCGTTTTGTGTACAAATATTAAGAATTCAGTCAAAATGGGATTTTACATTACATGTACTAAACAAAACTGAAATCACATGCACGTTTATTTTAACTTAATTTAACAATGAACAACTGATTTAATATAAATTAGAAGTTCTACACTAGAATATCATATATTTGTAATGAAATAAATGTCATACAATTATATGAACTATGTCGTTCGCAACCAAATTAATATATTTTAATGGGGGGGGGGGGGGGGGAAGGTTAATTCTAGTGTACTTATACAAGGCGACAAAATCTTATGTCAATACACCAACCTATATTTAACTATATTTAATCATTCTTTTAATAAATTGGCATTCAAAGCAAGTGTCATTTGCTTTGAATTATAGCCTGTGGTTGATATAATTAATTGATTTGTATTACGTTTTACACATTTATATTATCTGGACACACTAAGTATGAGCGTATTCTTACGCAGATTTTACATCTATTTCTTAAAAGATTAGAATACTGTAAAATGGGTATTTTTTCATTTTTCAAGAATAAGATTAATATTTGTAAGTGAAAATAATTTTTTTAGAGTGTACACAGAGATTACATTTCTTTGTTAAATCTACGAGCCGTCTATTTCTAATTTGTCTTGAATATATGACATTGTTTATCATTTGATGCAAAAACCACAAAAACACAACAAAAACAAACAAACGTCTTGTATATTCTAAAAAAAATGTTCGTAGATGTTGTATTTATTGTACATTTTATATTGAGTCTGAGTCTGGACATGTGAAAAGAAGAGCATTTTTTAAACCCAATGGTCGTATTACATTGTATCAAATCGCCGCGTATCTACATGTCTCTCTGTCTGTCTGTAAGTAAATTATTGTCATCTCAGCTCTTCCTACATTAACTATAGCATACGATATATAGTAATAGTGTGGATGGTATTTATTGTAGTTTGTTTCAAGATAGTCGTTGGTTTCTGAGGTACCTGTTAATGAATTTAATGCATTTACTTTCACTTACAAGCCATTTAGTATGTATAGTGCGTGTTTGACTTGAACAGATAAAATATGTTATCTTTTTGTCTATTATATTGATTTGGCACGGATGTTTTTTTAAAGCATAGATAAAATCTCTTTATCAACACAGTCTTTAAACTGTCTGCAGTCTGAAATCTTAGACACCAAATATCGCTCCAATCTACCCTCTGTTTCATATTAATATTCATTATTACCATCACCACAAAAATATTCACAGCAAAGAGATTACAAAATAGTATTATACTAATTGTAGGACTGCTCAGTAGGACTGCTCAGGCAATATGCCTTCTGCATGATAAAGCATACATGTAAATCTACGAGTATATTCATCATATCTACGCACGTTTTATTGAAAAATCTCCTTAAAATTATTTGTAGAGTTGCCCTCGTGATAATGTTATCGCTAATCGTGTGATTTCCATTAGGGGAAGGGGACAGAGAAAGAATGAAAGTCCTTCCATTGTCCACCAGTTTCATGTACAACTACATATTCCAATACGAAAGAGTTAACCTAAAGACATATATAAATTCTAAATTGAGATGCATTATTTATTGCTCTCACAAACTGAAGTAGTTCTTCAACATAATCTTTTTTTATTCTTTAAAAAGCATTTCGACTTGGTAGCTTTTATCAAGTGTTGCAAAATAAAGTAATTTTTGCACGATAACAAGAAAATGAAATGAAAAAAAAATAAATAAAAAAAAACTCGACAGCGTTCTATGTTTCTGGGTCATTTGATAACGTTGACATGTCGACAATATCACGTGAGTGTTCGGACTTGTGCATATACTTACATGAACCCTGATTATCATGGGGAAACTATTCTGATTTTGGTTCCAACTCCAAATAAAATTTTATTCATACAGTGGATATAACCACATATAATTTTAAAAACAACTTTTTGAATGCTTGAAAAGGTCTTTCCTAGGTACAATCTGTCTAAATCTGCTATTCTTTTTCAAACGATTTAACTTATTCAGAGTGATGTGCTCTTTCTAATAAATATCTGTATAGCTTCGGTAAACGGCATTATAGACAGATTTGCCGAGTGTGTGCTTTGAACACTTACGTAGAACTATGTATGAATGAACATATGCTATCATAAATGAAACTAAGACCACTAGTAATTTGGTTTTATCCTACTAAAAGTAAGAAACTTTACAAAGAAATGAATGGTGGGATAAAATAATTCTGGCAAGCACTTAACATTCCTGGTAGCAATAACTATCAAGTGCTGAAGAATGACAAAGGTATACTGAACGACAAAGGAAACTATACAGTTTTAGATTAAGTTTATTTTTCATACCGGGTATTTCATAGCAAACGTATATATTTTTCACGACTATAAATTTGCACATCTATTTTTCAATGTAATAAATGAATATGTCCGTTTTACTGGCCAAACAGCCATGTTCACCTGCATATCATTAAATTCATTAAAATACACCACCCACAAAACGGTAATCAAGATATTTACATTTTTATGCATGTGTAGTCTTCGTTGCTAAGCATATGATAAATCAGTTATATTCCAATTTCCGAAAAAAGGTAAGCCCCTTGACGTCGGCAAAAACTGGGTACACTTTCAGAGCTTAAAATGTGAGAAAAACGGGACGCACCATAAACAAGACCAATAAATTCGTGTTTGACACTAACGTGATGTAACATAACGTTGTCCAGACAGCTACAGGAAAGGCGCGCGAGATCGTTATTCTAATTTCAGAACCGTTCAACTGCTACATGTAATTGGAAACATTAGCCTCGGTGCTAGGCGTCTGACAGCCTGAAGCCATCAGTGCTAGACGAACATGAAGTCGTCACTCAAATTTGACCAATATGTCACAAGTTTGACACAAAGTGACCCCCACTTTTATGACGGGAAACAGTTTCTTGTAGGTTTCGTAAGCTGTTTAAGGCGTGCGTACAGAATAACGTGTATAAATTGGAGAATTCTTCACTGGATTGTTTCATAATTCAATAATTCAAGATCAGACGGGTAATCTTATCCATATGAGAATGCTTTCCTTCAGTCGATTCTTCAACTAGGGACACACAAATATTGACTTTAGATAAAGTTTATAACAAATTCTGATCATCTTTATTCGAATAAAGGGGATAGAACATTACCTGGATTTTTCAACTTGACCCCGTTATAAATGACACGGTAATACTTACATCAAAAAAATGTGAACACTCTCTTCTAACCCCATATTTGTAATGCCAAATGGCAAAAGTTTATCTATAATACAATTTATTTCACGAGATGTGATTAGTTTTGATAAATTCAAATGAAATTAAGGTTTAGAGTTTCTTTTGCTTTTCAGTATAGTTCATTGTCATGTATTTCAGACGACATTCCCCCTCCTCGTTATATCAACATGAAACTTTTTTCAAGAATACCAATCGTTCCAATGCTTTACATATGTGACCTTATATTATTTTATTATATGAAATGCATGGGTAGCCTTAAGCCATTTTGGAAGGGTTGATCATGTGTAATAGTAAAATAAAACGTTGTAATTGCTGCCAAATGTCATGATACTGCATTTCAATAGTTTGCTTCGAATGCAAAACATCAGCATTACTTTCTTTGTATCATTTCTTCCACTTAATATCAATTTAAATTTCTAAATGGTATTCCTAATGGAATGAATATAACGAATCTTAAAAGATTGCTCTATCTCAGTATTTCGGCGTAGAAGCCTTTTTTTCTAGAGAAAAGATGTAAAAAAAAAATAATAACGCTACATTATAATATTATACAATTGTTTACGTTAACGCTTGCAGTTAATTAAAATCATGCTCAAATAATATAATCTGATAACTGTGCTAATTTAAAATTCATTTGGATAACAAATCTTGCTTTACTTGTGCAAAAAGCAATATTCTTTGTTGTTTATTTTTCTGAAAATTCGAGTGTAAGTAATAGTTCTCTGTGTACACTAGAATCACACAACAAATGACATTTAAGACAAATGTACAACTTCTCAATATGCTTCTCCAGTCCTTATGTTCATTTAGAATCAAGAAATTTGCAAGAGATTTAATATAAAGGGTCGAACATAAGCTTGTTTTGTTTCATAACCCCTACATATAAGTGGGGTATTAGCTACAATTCTGACATTGATATAACGAGGAAACAATGTCCTTAGATAACAGACAATTCAGAAATTGCAAAAAGATACAAAACTGGCTTAATTTGTTCAATGTGCACTATTATTTGCTTTTTCCTTGGGAATTCGAGTCCTAAGTAACTAGTTCTTTGCGTACACCAAATGCATTAAACAAATTTCATTTTAGAATACTGCAAAACTTCTCATTGCACTGTCCCATCCTTTATCACGATTATAATCAAGAGCTTTGCAAAAGTAGTAATGTTCAGGGCTAAACCAATGCATGTTTTGTTTCACCAGAGGACAGACGAAAATTTTGTGAGTAAAGGGTACCCTTTAAAACAAGTGTTTTCTGGGACATAAGCTACCATACCGACAGTGATATCATTGCGAAAGACTGCCCGTAGATATTAGGCAAATAAAAGAGTGCAAACAGATTTAAAAATGGCTTTATTGGTCCAAAAAGCACTATTATTTGCCAATTTTCCCTTAGAATTCGAGTCCAAGTACGAGGTTCTCTGCGTACACTAAAAGAATGCTATAAATGACAGTTTAGACCAATGTAAACATTCTCAATGTGCTGCCCTATCCTTTATCCAAATTATAAACCAGTAATTTTGCAAAAAGAGTAATGTTCGGGGCTGAACCAAAGCATATTTTATTTCGTCAGAAATCAGAAGAAAACTATGTGAGTAAAGGGTACCTCTGAAAACAAGGGTTTTTCGAGGCATAAGCTACCATTCTGGCATTGCTATCATACTGAAACATTAAGTATAGATATCAGACTAACCAAAAAGTGCAAAAAGAATTACTCCCTCCGAGTGGTAATAATCGGCCAAAATTCGGGTCCTGGCTCATGGACTAATTACAGATAAACTGAACAGATTATTACAGACAAACTGATCATTGCAGATAAATTAAATCGATAATCAACTGACCATTACAGATAAAATAGGCTGAACATAACAGAAAAATTAAGTTGACACTCCAGTTATAATGATTTTTCAAACTATTACATTTAGATTTTGTCCATAATTGCCATTTATTGCTCAGTCTGGGACAGTTTTAAATTTAGATCAGTCTAATGTTGTTGCATATTGCAAGTACATTGTAATCTGAATTTTTAAATTCTCTAAGTTTCAAAAAATGTACTTATAACAGAAATTCTCTTTTGAAGCTGTTATTTTTACATTCTATAGGTTGTTTACTACCACTCCATTCACATGAAGGGAGGAGAGACAGGCTGTGGGAGTATGGAGTAATAATTTATGAGGTCAATTTGCCAGATAACAGTCTATACCTATTTCTGTTCACTGAAGAGGCAGACATATATCATTACAAGAGGATTTACCAACTCAAGTGGTTAGTCTGTTTGTTATAACCAGAAAACCACTGTTTGTTATAATACATGTATTAATCTAGAAAACCACATCTTGGGACTTCACGTAAAGGTTTGTAGCATTTTATGCTATTCATTTGCTAAAATTAGTATGGGAAAGACATTGCATTAACTTATCATTGAAAGAGGATTTACCAAGAAGTAGTTTAGGTTGTTTGACATTATCTTACATCCAGAAACCCCCATGTTTTTGTGATTAATAGATTGTTTTGGACTTTGCAAGGTTTGTGAATTTGTACAATGGGTATTTTAATTACAAGTTATATGCTACTGAAATTTTGTTACAAATGAGATATGTATATGACTGCTATAGAAGATAAATCAAGTTTTAAAATCACTTATTTTTTTGTGTAGGTCTATTTTTTGATTAAGAATGTAACTGGTGGCTACTTAGAACTGAATAACTTTTCTTACAAGATTTAAAGTTATATTAAATGGGTGATCAAAATGTTGTAACAGTTTCAATAAATTGCAAGATTTTTGTAGCTCAAACACTTACAGTTGTATTTGCAGATTGTATTTTTGAGCAGCAAAAGTAGGATTGCAGATGCATGATTTCAAACCAAGTGCTGTGCACCCTATCCCACCCCATGAAGGGTTTTGAGATCGGACTGGGCATCTATAATATAGAGTTTTAGCTGCTGTTATCCAATAATCCATTGATTCATTTATGAATGCAGTACTGTAGACAATTACTGTATAGTCAGGCAGATATTATCTCAATGATATTAGATTAACTGGCTAACAAAATTTTGCAGGAAGCATGTGAGTCAACAAAAGGTTTTTAATATACAATTTGTTGACATAAAGTTGTTTCATTCATGAATGCAGTGCTGTAGACAATTACTGTAAAGCCAAGCAGATATTATCTCAATGATATTAGATTAACCAGAACTGTCTGTTTGTGAATTTGCCAAGGAATGTTAGGATATTACTCCTGGATATTTATTTCTGTATCTGTAGGTTAATTTTTATTGTTTCTACAGTTATTCTGCTTCACATAGGTACAGATCAAAGTAAGGAAAAATACAAGATTCTTGTAATCGTGAGCATTAACATTATACTAATTATGCACATTACAAAATTTTCAGGACATACACACTTTTTGTGCTTATCAAAGTCATGCGTTATTTCTGTAAATACCGGTAGTCTTTGGGGATTAATAATTGGGTGCAAACCTATTTGCAAGGCATCTCCAAAGTATACTTCTATGTCTTAATTATGCTTGCATGTTATTGACTAATGTGTTATTGCCCAATGTGCATTTTCTTTGCAAACACGTAAGAGATTTGAGAAGAAATATGCCAAAATTCTTTACAACTAGCTTGTTTTATGCAAAAGCTAACAAGAAATCAATTTCTTGTTGTATTCATTTTTATAGGACACAGAAAATTTTGAGCACAGTAGAAAACCTCAAAGGAATAACTGGAAAAGAGTAATCTTAAATAAGCTACAGGAACTGTGATTTTCCCCTTCAAACTTAAGGAAGTATGAATTTAATTTAAAACTACAGTTAATTTCCTCAACCAATTGGAACACTTGAGGGCACTTGAAGCACTTAGCAAGCTGTTGAAATAATATCTGCCATATCCTTCTATTGTTCTATCTTTAACACTTTTCCAGATGTCAAACTGTTATGTGCAACTTTAAAGGACCGATCTGCTGATGATAGAAATTGCTGAAAACAGAAAAGCTACAAATCATGCATGTATTATAAATTTGTTTATTGAGTGAAGGACAAAAATTAATTCTGGTTTCTATTTCCTCAAATCTTTCCCAAAATTTTCCCTTCTCACTAACAGCCAGTAGGGATGTTAAAACCAGGGCTTGCTTGGGAAAGAGTTAATATATTATGTATCCATTGATTGTTTAGTGAAAATCTATTGTATGTGCATCTGATTTTAAAAGCATTATACGATAGCCTTGCATTAACTCATAAGCATTGAACATGTAGCCTTATAAGGCAAAACTGGATTTCAAATATTACAGTCCCTACAAGTACTTAGAAATTCTTTATTTTACTTCAGATTGGTGATTGAAGTGATAGGAGTTGGATGTATGAGGAAAGTGGTTAATTCTGTAAGTTACTTAGATCTACTTATTTCATATTTGCATGTATAGATTCTTAGCAAATTAAAAGCCTATCTTTAATGAAATAGGTGATTTATAATGAAATCAAGCCTGGTATCTTCTTTGTAATTCCAACTTGTACATGTATATATTTGTATAGTAATTTACTTCTGTATTAGAATGCTTTTAATTTTCATAATAGTTTATCCTTAGAGTATGTCATTTTAAAATTTGAAAAGAAGTGTTTTACTACTTATTATTTTGCACAATGTCAATGTACTTTGCAGTTACAAAAACTTCTACAACTGACAGAATGATGTATTTAGCAGTACTGTTCCTGGGTGCTGTAATGGTTCCATACAGTCAAGCTTGCTCATGTTTGCCTGCACATCCACAAACTTTGTTTTGTAATGCAGATTTTGGTTAGTCTAACTTCTTTTCTTAAAATATAAAACCAGCCAGCGGTATACTGATCTGGAAATAAACCTGTTTTGGCAGGATGTATAGACTAAGATAGGACTACATTATGCAGTCCAATCTAAGCCTACATTACCCGATTACTGTATTTTGATGAGAATGTTTAATGAGATTTGATAGAAATAAAATACTGTCAATCCATATTCAAACAAAGGAATAACCAAACTTCATCTACAATTTGTTCATAATTTGACTAAATATCTTCATCCTAAAATATATTTTTGTAACTTAGCTTATTTTGTTGTGAAGATAATTTTTTTGCCAGGCAGAAAGAATTATATACCCTTACACCTTCAATTCATACATACTAGATAATTATATTGTATTTTTTCCATGTTTGCAACTAATTTTCATCTAATCATTAGCCTAGGGACCTTTAAACCTTTGATTTTTCTCATTTTCAGTGATGCAAGTTCGACTACGACCATCAGGAAATGAGAATTATGACAACATAGAAGAGAATGATTACAGACATTGGGAGAAAAATAATTATCAACGATTCTACAATATCAAGATCAACAGAATCTTTAAACTTAAGGTATTCCATCCATCGCTAGATACCAAACACCTTGTGCAACTAAGGGCGTCATCTGTAGAAACAGAAATTTACAGGGGTATCCCTCGTCAATTTCCTTTGTTACAGAAGACTCCCAGAAATTGAAAAGGGTATACAAGTTATTTCTTCATTTTCCGCAATGTCTTCTTACCAAAATGGAAATACTTTTAAGATTTCATCAACTTGAAATTGTCATCTGCAACATCTTTCAAACTGGACCAGTCTAAATTTTGCCATCTGGTAAAAGGTTAACAGGACTCATGCTAGATTATTTTGGAATCAAAATGACAAGGTTGAAGTTCGATTTTGTGCAGGTAAGTGGTGCACCACATTATTTCCGACCAAAAAGAAAGGAATCATAGAGCCTGCTTTTCGCCTTCTGTTAAGGTATTCCATCCATCATTAGATACCAAACACTTCCTGAAACTTTAGGTGTCATCTCTGGCAACGACAATTGACCAAATGCCGACTGTCAATCAAAAACATCGATTAGCCAATGGGCGATCAGAAAAATGTCATGCCCCAATTGTTCTTCAGTGCACGTGTTATTGTATCGATTTATCGACTGACAATCAAAAGAATCGACATGCCAATTGCAAAGAATTTTGTGCTAACAATAGACTAGGTTTACCGTATGTTTTGATAAACCGTCGGTGTTGTTATAAAATCTCGTAACTACGGCTTAAATTAAGCCGTAGTTACAAAATTTTATAACAACACCTACGAAATACTATTTTGTTTGTCCGAATTTACTTCACGATTAACTGATAAAATCGTTCCCTATAAATAAACACATGTCAATTGTTTGTATTAAATTCTATGTTGGGCGGAGCGATCTGTCGATTGGCGTTTGGTCAATTGATGATGGTATACCCTTGTGAATTTCTGGGCATCATCCGTGGCAATGGAAATTGTCAAAGGATATCCTATCAATTTCCGTTGCTATGAATGACGCCTCAAGTTGCAAGAAGTATTTGGTTTCTATTGATGGATGGAATACCTTAATAGCCTACTTGAAACTCAATGATCCCTGGTTTAAATTAAGTGAAGTCAGTGGAATATAATTTAGTTCAGAGATACAGACTTTAAACTGAACATTTAATTTTGAATGTTATTTTCAGAACAATAGTTTTGGTTACGATGAGAACACAAGAGTTGGAAAGATAGTAACACCCGCCACAGGCTCACTTTGTGGGGTATATCTAGAGAAAAACATCAAATATATCATATCTGGTATGTATTTATTCTATCATTTGCCAAACACACACCTGAGAGTAAAAGCTTGGAAAAATATAGAGGCAAAAGAAGAAAATGCTGATAACCAGCATTTTCTTCTTTTGCCTAAATTTTTTCTACACTATATGTATAAGATAGTTACACCTGCCACATACTCACTTTGTGGGGTATATCTGGAGAAAAATGTCAAATACATCATATCTGGTATGTACCAGAAAGCATTATCTCCTTTTGCCTGAACATTTTTTGTACTAAATGCATAAGATAGTAACACAATTATAATACAGGCTCACCTGTGGGGTATATCTAGAGAAAAAATGTCAAATACATCTTATCTGGTATGGAAAATGAAACTTTCAAGTTTTGTAAGCATGTCAATTTCAACTAATGTCCATTTCTCTGTGATCAAAAGTGATCAGCCAAACAGATTGCATAAAGCTTGTTACCACAATATTCTTATCTGATAAAATATGTGATATTCTGATGAATACTGAATGTTTAAATCTTTTGCTGAAATGTAGCTATTTAACAAGAAGCTTTAATTAAAGTATGTGCATATCATCATAATACATCCTACCATATTTGGGTATGTATTTCTTAAATATGAATTGGTGACTTTTTTCTGTCATGTCTTATTATTCATGAAGAAAATTTAAATGTATATGATAATGTGGAGAATGTGGAGTTAGCGCCCTACTATAATACACCTACAAGCCATGCATGAAACTGTTAAATTCCATAAATATTTGCAGGTAAATTTAGTGATGATGGCAAGCTGAGCCTTACTTCATGTAACAGTTGGGTCCTACCGTGGCCCCATGTAACAAAGACAATGAGAAAGAACCTTAGGTTTAAATATGAGAGAAATTGTCAGTGTGAGGTAAGTATCAATTTGGCTTGATTATTCAACCCTTTCCCAAACAACACAATTTTAGGGTGATCCACGTCAAAAACTGCCGCAAATGACAAAATGAAAGTTATTAAAGATAGGATTTGTGTAAAATATGCCACAGAAAATCTTGAGACAAAAGGAGAATCAGAAGTTTCTTCTTTTGTTTCAATGATTTCCCAAGCCTTTTTGATTAGGGACGTCAAAACCAGGTCTTGTTTGGGAAAGGGTTAAAATTAAGCTAGAATGTGGAAAAAGGACTAATATCGCATTTGAATCCAACAAGGATCTCGTTGCATGCATGCAGTCTGAGCAAGATCCATGTTGTTCGGTGATAGCTTCCCTCAGATGATTTATACCATGTTGATATCATATAGATAGGATTTGAGTATAATATAGCACAGAAAATATTATCAGGTTTGTCCTCTTTTGCCTAAATGTTTTCTTATCCTTCTTATATAAAGGATGTCAAAACCAGGCCCCGGTTTCTCGAAAATACTTAAGTACTTTCTCATGCTAAAATCTGAGAACCATACTAAAACAAGAGATGTTTGTAAAACATATATGCCCCCTTCAAGTGCCTACATTTGATGTAGGTCAAAGTCCAAGGTCAAGTTAACAAGGTCCAAGGTCATGGTCAAATATGAAAGGTCTTGGTAGGAGGTGTCTATGTGTGAAATATCAAGACTGTATAATTATGTAAAAATAAAATGAAATATAGGCCAGATTAAAGTTTTTAAAAGTAGGCCAAATGCCAAGGTCAAGGTCATGGTCAAATGTGAAAGGTCTTGGTTGGAGGTGTCCATATGTGAAATATTAAGGCTGTACGTGTAAAAGGACATGATATATATATATATATATATATATATGCCTGGTTTAAGTTTTTTAAAAAGTAGGTCAAACTCCAAGGTCAAGGTTGCAATATTCAAGGTCATGGTCAAAAGTTAAAGGTCTTGGTAGGGGGTGTCTATGTGTGAAATGTCAAGGTTGTAGGTGTAATAGGACATAAGATAAAGGCTAGGTTAAAGATTTCTAAAAGTATGTAAAAATCAAAGGTCAAGGTCACACAGGCCAAGGTCATGGTCAAATGTGAAAGGTCTTGGTAGGAGGTGTCCATGTGTACAATATTGAGGCTGTATAGGTAACAGGACATGAGATATATGCATAGTTTAAGTTTTTTATAAGTAGGTCAAACTCCAAGGTCAAGGTCCAAGGTCATGGTCAAATGTGAAATGTCTTGGTTGGAAGTGACCATGTGTGAAATATCAAGGCTATATGTGTAAAATTACATGAAATATAGGCCAGGTTAATGTATTATAAAAGTAGGTCAAACACCAAGGTCAAGGTCACAAGGTCCAAGGTCATGGTCAAATGTGAAAGGTCTTGGTAGGAGGTGTCCATGTGTCAGATATCGAGACTGTATAGGTAACAGGACATGAGATATAGGCCTAGTTTAAGTTTTTTAAAAGTAGGTCAAACTTCAAGGTCAAGGTCCAAGGTCATGGTCAAATGTGAAATGTCTTGGTTGGAAGTGACCATGTGTGAAATATCAATGCTGTATTTGTAAAATGACATAAAATATGGGCCAGGTTAATGTATTACAAAAGTAGGTCAAACACTAAGGTCAAGGTCACAAGGTCCAAGGTCATGGTCAAATGTGAAAGGTCTCGGTCTTAGGTGTCCATGTGTCAAATATCAAGGCTGTATGTGTAAAAGGACATGATATATCAGCTAGGTTAAAATTTTATAAAAGTAGGTAAAAGTCCAAGGTCAAGGTCACAAGGTCCAAGGTCATTGTCAAATGTGAAAGGTCTTGGTAGGATGTGTCCATGTGTGAAATATCAAGGCTGTATGTGTAATAGCACATGAGATATATGCCTGGTTTAATTTTTTTAAAAGTAGGTCAAACTCCAAGGTCAGGGTCACAAGGTCCAAGGTCATAGTCATATGTGATAGGTCTTAGTCGGAGGTTTCCATGTGTCAAATATCAAGGCTGTATGTGTAAAAGGACATGATATATCGGCCAGGTTAAAGTTTTTAAAATGCAGGTCAAACTCCAATGTCAAGGTCACAAGGTCCAAGGTCATGGTCAATTGTGAAAGGTCTTGGTAGGAGGTGTCCATGTGTGAAATATCAAGGCTGTATGTGTAATAGGTCATGAGATATATGCCTGGTTTAATTTTTTTAAAGTAGGTCAAACTCCAAGGTCAAGGTCACAAGGTCCAAGTTCATGGTCAAATGTGAATGATGTTGATAGGAGGTATCTATGTGTGAGATATCAAGTCTGTATGTGTAAAAATACATGAGATATAGGCAAGGTTAAGAATTAAGTGTAAAAATCAACAAAGGGCAATAACTCCAAGAAGTTGATCGGCAAGGTTATGGTTCTTGTGCACTGCACCTCTCCATAATGAGATCTATCCACCTGTAAAATTTCATGATTCTACCTTACATACTTTTTGAGTTGTGCTCTGGACAAGAATCAAGTTATAAAATCAACAAAGGGCAATAACTCAAAAATTTTGATCGGCAGAGTAACGGTTCTTGTGCACTGCACCTCTCCATAATGAGATCTATCCACCTGTAAAGTGTTATGATTCTACCTTATATACTTTTTGAGTTATGCTCTGGACAAGAATCAAGTTTGAAAATCAACAAAGGGCAATAATTCCAAAAATATGATCAGCAGAGTTTCGGTTCTTGTGCACTGCACCTCTCCATAATGAGATCTATCCACCTGTAAAGTTTCATGATTCTTCCTAATATACTTTTTGAGTTATGCTCCGGACAAGAATTAAGTTTGAAAATCAACAAAGGGCAATAACTCCAAAAATATGATCGGCAGAGTAACGGTTCTTGTGCACTGCACCTCTCCATAATGAGATCTATCCACCTGTAAAGTTTCATGATTCTACCTTACATATTTTTTGAGTTGTGCCCTGGACAAGAATCAAGTTATAAAATCAACAAAGGGCAATAACTAAAAAAATATGATCAGCAGAGTTACGGTTCTTGTGCACTGCACCTCTCCATAATGAGATATATCCACCTGTAAAGTTTCATGATTCTACCTTACACACTTTTTGAGTTATGCTCCGGACAAGAATCAAGTTTAAAAATCAACAAAGGGCAATAACTCCAAAAATTTGATCGGCAGAGTTACGGTTCTTGTGCACTGCACCTCTCCATGATGAGATCTATCCACCTGTGAAGTTTCATGATTCTACCTTTAATACTTTTCGAGTTATGCTCCGGACAAGGTTTGGTCTACGGACAGACCGACCGACCTACGGACCGACCGACCGACCGACCGACCGACACTTGCAAATCAATATACCCCCATTTTCTTCGAAAGGGGGCATAATCACAAGAAATCCACCTGCACTTCGATCCAATAAACTTCAACATTGGAGAGTATTCCAATGAAGTTGAGCATGTACTCATGAGTATTTTCTTAAGTTTTTTCGAGAAACCAGGGCCAGGTCTTGTTTGGAAAAGGGTTTATCAAATTTCAAGGGTACCAACATCTCCTTGGCTATGTTCTAAAGCCGAATAATGATAGGTTGTTCAAGCTATTGCTACAACATTTTCGAACATATTTGACAAATTTCAACTCTATTTTCCCAGATTGTTGATCCAGATTATATTCACAACGACAACGCTGAAATCCCGCAAGATTCTTGTATCTGGAAATACAATCGTGATGATTCAGATTGTTACGTCCGCTATTCAACTTGTGTTTACGACATCAACAGCACGACAGGTGGATGCAAGTGGTACAGAAATCGTCATCTACGACAGTGTCGAAAAGAATCTAAGAATCCTGTTTTTGAGCCCTAGTCAAGTGAAATAAATATTACATTTATATAGTTGCTTTTCAACAAAAAGCTTGTAACTGCAGCTTGTTTTAAGCTGCAGCTACAAGGTCTTTGTTGAAACCTGCGATATGCAAATAGATAAATAAGACAATTTGTAAATTGACAGGTTTATATTGTCGTTGTAAATGCAAAACCTCGTATCTCGGTTTTGGAAATTTTTAAAGGGGGGGGGGGGGGGGGGGGAAAAGTGTAATAACTTTTCCCAAACTGAAATGTCTTACTTGAAATTTGGACATATTATTCACAAATAGTGTGTCAATAATACTGATCAATAAAAATATCTCAAAACCTGCGAGAATCGTCTACACTGGGCACACAAGTTTGTACTTTGAAAATTGCACCAATCGACATACGAGGTTTTGCATTTACAGCGGCGATATGTGAAATATCTTTTGATTGTACTTTTTCTAGTATTCACTAGCTATTACAACATTTTTGTCCTCATTCCTAAAACTATAGTTGGCGCCACATCGTATGGCATGTGTTTATATTTGTTCAGTGTTCAATGGCAATGAATTTTGTGCTAAAAATAGAATGGGTTACTGTTATGTTTTGATAACCCATCGGTGTTGTTACAAAATCTCGTAACTACGGCTTGAATCAAGCCGTAGTAACGATATTTTATAACAACACCGACGGAATACTATGACCGCAAAAAAACGTCCCACGCTTTGGCCAAGTTCACCACCAGTGGACTCAGTCTCGTGTTTATGACATCAATAGCATGACTGGCCAATGCAAGTGTACGCAGACAAGACTTGAAATCTTAAAAGCACACAACATATTGCAGCAAAAGAAGAAAATGCTTCTATGAGCATTTTCTTCTTTTGCATCATAGTTCTCTAGACTTTTCTTGTATCATTAAAACCAGTTTTCTTTAGAAAAGGGTTTATATGTTTTGGAATTCTTTTTTGCAATAGCCCTATAAAGTGATTCATCGTTTTTTAAACCATTTCTTTAACCATGCATCATAGTTTCAATAAATTTTCTTCCATAATTTGAATACCTGTAGTTTCCAAGTTTGTAACCCTTTCTCAAACGATAAAATTTATACTTTTACAACATATGGGAAAAGTATGCGTGCATAACAAGGGGAGTATTGAGATAAAAGGTAATACACATTTTCTTGTTTCTTAACCCTTTCCCAAACAAAACCTGGTTTTGACATCCTTAATGAAAAAGGATTGGGAAAACATTGAAACAAAAGAAGAAACTGCTGATAACCAGCAGTTTCTCCTTTTGTCTCAATATTTTCTGTGTCATATTTTGCACATGTATATCCTATCTTTAAAAACACCCATTTTGTCATTTATGGCAGTTTTTGAAGTGGATCCCCCTTAAATCTTGCCGTTTGGGAAAGGGTTAATTTTCAAAGCTTTCAGATACTTTCTTGATCAGGGACATCAAAACAAAGGACTGTTTGCAGGAGGGTTATACAGATTTGTCTCCCTTAACCCATTTCCAAACAATGACAAGCTTTTAAGCCTTGATGCAAGAAGCCTTTCATCATCATTATCATCCTGTTTAGTTTATCCAGCCTTTGGATTAGTCCTCCCCTGAGGGTGGGGCCTGGCTACCCAGTCTAGAGCAAAGTCTCCGTCTCCATGTCTGGCGATCGAAGGGATTGGTGTTCATCAGTCCTGTGTCCTCGCGGTCTCTCCTTAATTTAATATTCTTCCCATGTTAGCTTCGGTCGTCCACGCACTCTATTGTCTCGTACATTGATAGTACGAACCTTGGACACCCAACCAGTGCTGCGTTCAACATGGCCAAGCCATCTCAATCGGTTGGCCCTTAAGATACTGGACAGGTCTTTGGAAAATATAACAGGAATATATCAAACCCTGGGGACCGCAGCCCAAGGATTGGTTACGAAATGGTTATCATAAGAAACATATTCATGAACATAAAACACCAAATTGACTTGGAAAATAACATGGATTGACAGATTGAATGGATTAATGATATATTCAATAGACTGTATTTCAGTCAAATCATGGTCAAGTAGCTTACTTGAGTGTGTAACCATTTCTTGTCGTTTTCTCACCAATACTACCACATACAACACCATTTCTCAGTCTTCAGCTGCTAATCCCATGTAGCTTTACTATCAAACCATTGGTGGGAGACAAATGTTATACAGTTAATCATTAGCCGCAATGGCGGATTGAACCGTGGA
The DNA here is from genome assembly GCA_963680895.1 of Fragum sueziense. Classification (NCBI taxonomy): domain Eukaryota; kingdom Metazoa; phylum Mollusca; class Bivalvia; order Cardiida; family Cardiidae; genus Fragum; species Fragum sueziense. The sequence continues at coordinate 36,671,270 of OY804597.1, forward strand.
CTCCATGATAGTCAGTCTGATCTGCTACTGACTGAACAATTGCCATTGAAGGAAAATGACTTGAAATTCAGGAATGGATGGATGTTGACTAGCCCTTCCGAAAAAAGACCTGGCCCGGTTTCTCAAAAAAACTCATGTACATAGTCATGAGAACATGCTCAACTTAAAAGGAATACTCTCCAACGTTGAAGGGTATTCGATTGAAGTTCACATGGATTTCATGCAATTTGAGCTTGGTGCTCAGATCTGAGCATGAGAATGTACTTAAGTATTTTCGAGAAACCGGGGCCTGGTTTTGAAGTCCCTAAGGGAAAAGGCTTGGGATAGCATTGAGGCAAAAGAAGAAAATGCTGATAATCAACATATCATCCTTTTGCCTCAATGTTTTCCCTGATACTGCCGTCTGGGAAAGGGCTAGCCAAAACAGAAAATAATCTTGGGTCTCTGCCCAAAAGCATAGAAATTCGTGACAGGAACAATTTCTCTGGTGGTAGAGCTTATAGCTAAAATTGGACATTTTATCAATATCCCTGGCAGAAAACTACTACAAAAGATAAACCATGTATTGACTCAATCAAATTATATCCCTTTTCTCTCCATGGAATGATTCAACATTTGAGCCAGAAATTGTATGAACGGCCATTATGTGGCATTTGAGACCAACATGGATCCTGATCAGCCTGTGCATATGCACAGTCTGATCAATACCCATGCTGTTCTAGAATTGCTCCTTATTTAACTGCACCTGCACATTTGTGCTGATTATCACGAATGCTGGCAGAACACTACAACAAAAGATAAACCATGTTTTGACTCAATGAAATGATCAAATACTTATGTTTCTATGATCCTTATTATTATTTAGTGTCTATATCAAATATGCAATGCTTTATAGCCAAGATAGTTCAGTTGGTAATGTCAGAATCTTTCAATCCAGGGACCATGTGAATTTGGACCCGGCTCGACCAATATCCTTGATTGCATTTGACAAAAAGCATTTGTCTCTAAACAACAGATCAATCTATTCGAGAAGAGCAGCAAGAGGCTCAGATAAGATGTTGTAGTAGTATTGGTTAGAGAAATGCCATGAATCCATGGTTAGGTTTTCAAGCAATCGTGATATGACCAAAATACTGTTGAAAGTGGCATTAAATCCTATTCAATTAAACTCTTATGTTGCAGTTAGGATACTTAGAGGACAATAAATCCAATGAGTACCCATAAAACAGGATTTGAGCAATAAGTTGTTCTGTTAAAAATGCTAAGCTGGTGCATCTAATCATGTATTCCTGGTATTTCTTACACATGTACAGCAACTAACCTCAGTCACAAGCTGGTCATCCTCACTGGTGGTGAACTAAAACAATTTTTGCTACAACAAGGTATAGATATTTTGCGTTTAAATGTGAGTTTATAGATTTTTTTTCTAATGACAATGAACTTGTTCTAAAACCAGACCGGGCTTACCGTTTTGTATTGACAAACTGTTGGTGTTGTTATAAAATCTCGCAACTACGGCTTCGATAAAGCCGTAGTTACGATATTTTATAACAACACCGACAGAATACATTGTTCGCGAAAAAACTTCCCTCGCTTTGGCCTAGTTCCCCACCAGTGATCCTACCTTATGATGATTCATACCCAATTGATCCATTGAAAAGAGACAAATTAAGGTATCCAAACCCGCAAACCCACCAAACAGTCAGATGCAAAATTTGAAAAGTGCCAGTAATTCCTAAACTGTGTTACATTTCCATTCCAAATACAAGCATTAGCATTTTCCCCTGCGAAAAAAGTTACGAAGTTCATGAACTTTGATGAACTTTTTATGAAATTCATGAAATTGCATGAACTAACATTAAAAATTCATGAACATCCAGTTTCATAATTAAAGTTTGTGAACTTTTTACGAAGTTGATGAACTTTGTTGAACATTTTATGAACTTCATGAACAAATAAACACGTTCATGAACTTTCAATTTCCTAAATTCATAGTTCATGAACTTTTTACAAACATTTTGAAAGTTGTTGAACTTATTATGTTTAGTTCATGAACCTCCATTTTAAGAAACAAAATAGGTCTGCATTTTAATTCCAAAGTTCCTGAAGGAGTCAACCATTTCATCAATAGGTAACATATGTTGGCTACTAAAATCGACAATTATAAAAAGTACCAATTCACAAACTAATAGCCAGGCTGTTTCAACCCTGACAAAGCAGTTTTGCATATATTTAAATTTCAATGATTTTGAAAATGGATGGAGAAATCAATAAGGCGTAGAAAGAACAGTTTAGCTGCTGACTAAATTATCTAAATAATTGCTAAACGACTGACTAAGGTCTATTTCTAGCCAACCTTCTGCTAGCTACTTTTGTGATCATCCAGTGTCTATTAATTATAACCAGTGTTTGTGACAAGGAATCTCTGAACCTAAACAGAATTATGAATTGGCTTTGTAATGAATTTCTTCTATCAAATTCAAGAAGTGCTTAAATAGTTCTAGAACTACTGCAAATGTTCATGAACTAATTCATGAACTTATCTATAAAGTACATTTAGGTTAAACTTCAAAGTCAAGGTCACAAGTTCAAAGGTCATGGTCTTAAATGAAAAGTCTTAGCATAATATATCCATGTGTGAAATGGTACATCTGTTTTTCATATAGTTATAGATACAGAATTAACTGGGTAAAATCAGACCTCCCAGTCTAATTTTATTCATATTTCCAGTCTATTACATGACATCACTTCCTGTTTATCAGAGAATTGGAGGGAATTTGCTTGTCTGACTTTTTTTTTAAAAAAAAATTGTTTTTTGTCATAATTTAGTAAATTTACATTCATATTCAAGAATAATCAGGAGATAAAGAAGCTCACTGAACAGTTAAACCAAGTAAAGCAACATTGGTGAGTGTTCTTTTGACTAAATTTAACAAATTTAAATGTTCAGTTTTACAATTCCCCACCCACATATTGTATAGTAAATAACTTAGTTCATGAAATTATGATGAACATTCATGAAACGCAAAATTTGCCTTTAATGAACTTGCAAGAGGTTCTTGAACTTCAGAAGTTCATGAACTTCAGAAGTTCTTGAACTTTTGTTGGTGAACTTCAGTGGTTCATGAACTTGCTGTTTCATGAACTTGGCTGACTAATTCACGAACTTCCGAAGTTCAAGAACAAAAGTTCAAGAACTTCTTGAAATTCGTGAAAGGCAAATTTTGCATTTCATGAACGTTCATCATAATTTCATGAACTTTTTCGCAGGGGTTGTACGGTTTAGAATTTTGAGTTAATGCATACTTATGATATATATTATAATATTTGACAAAAGTGTTCAAAATTACCTCCCTTGCTTATGGATATATAGTAAAACAGTATTTGTAAATTGTTTTCTTCATGAAGCATTATCTTGAAATCTGGTACGGTGAATTAACTTATATGAAGTGAATTAAAAAGTGTGTGTAATTTGATGCATTTCGCATTGCTAGAAAGTGTAGATTTTTTTAGGGTCTGTAAACCTTAATGAGTTTTCAAATGTCAGAAGGGATATTGGATAAGCCAGGGTTCAAACCCAATTCCATGGGCTGATAGACTCTAATTTTACAAATTAAGCCTTCTGAGCTTGGCCTCTGGATTTGTAGAAAACTACAACAAAGACTTTCAAAACAAAGATTTTCAGAGAAAATTGAAAATTCCAAAAAGCATCTGTTACCTAACAAATCAAGTCTGAGAATGGTTTTAATTTCGCCAAGTTTACACGGAAAACAAATCTAATTTCAATCTTTTATCCGAACCATCAGCTTTCAAGCTGGATTCAGAAAATGCCAAAATCCATTTATCCTTGACATTTTGTGAGGATTTTCATTCAATTCTTGCGTTCAATCTCAGCAGTTAGACGGATTAAACTTTCCCTGAACAACAAAATTTAGGGTGGTCCAATTTGAAAGCTGCTGCAGACGACAAAGTAGGTGTTCAAAAGGGTAAGATTTGTGCACCATATCATATAGAAAACATTGAGACAAAAGATGAAAATGCTGGCTATCAACATCTTCTTCTTTTGCTTCATTGTTTTCTCAAGTTACTTTTTACCAGGGACATCAGTAAATTGTGTACATTTTTTACAATTCAAGAAATTTTTACTTTCTCCACTTTGGCTCACTTTAAATACAGACACTTTAACACATTACCAAACAACAAAATTTTAGTGTTGTCCCATTCAAAAGCTGCAGCAGACGACAAAATGAATTTTAATCAAGATTTGATATGTATTCAAGATAGCTAAGAAAACATTGAGGCAAAAGGAGGAACTGCTGGTTATCAGCAGTTTCTTCTTTTGGCTCAATGTTTTCCCAAGCCATTTCAATTGAGGACGTCAAAACCTGAGGTCTTGTTTAGGAAAGGGTTATAAACAGCATCTGCTGCACCAGTAGCCACTTTTCTGAACTTGGAGTGTTTTTACTATCTTACTATATGTTCATTTTTCAGATACAGGATCTGGCTGACCTGTATTGGGTCTGACAAGTTTGTCGAAATGTGGATTTTTTTTTTACTTCTGATAAGGTCCCTTTTAGAGTGACGGGTCACATATGTAACCTGGCCTTAATATAGTGACTTTACGCCCCTTCCAATTACTTTTCTTTGTTACAATAATTGCTGAGGAAAATCTAATTTTATGTTTCAAGACTTTCGAAGAGAATTTGATTAGGGGTTTCATCAATTTTTTTCTTGGGGTTTCATTTTATTTCATTTCATCTGTAGAAGATTACAAATAGAAAGAATATTTGTATTTCAAAGCAGGATCTAGTAACGTATGCACTGAAAATTTGCTCTGAAGTGCATGATTATTATGATTATATGAATTTATGCAGATCTGTTCTGCAAGTAGGCAAAATTAAGACTGGCCCAAAATTAGAAGTTCAAGGAAAAGTTTTAAGAATACATAGACACAAATGGGCTACATCCTGGCAACAACATTTCACCAAAACTATAAGATGTACACCTCCAAATTCAAATGTTCATAGAAAAGTGTTAAGATGAAGGAATCCTAAATGGGCCATATTTGTACATCCTGGCATTTACTGCAGTAGGATGGGAAAATTGCTGTCATTATCTCCTTTATAATCATAAAGCCTGTATCGATTGGGAATTTATTTAAACATTTGATCAATATTTCACCCGACTGCAGCAAAATGTACACCTCCAGTATATATCCATATTCAGATGTACATGCAAAAGTGTTAAGATGAAGGTAACCTAACTGGGCCATATTTGTACATCCCGGCATTTACTGCAGTAGGATGGGAAAATTGCTGTCATTATCTCCTTTATAATCATAAAGCCTGTATCGATTTGGGCATCTACTCGCAGGAGATTGATTGCCTCCAGTGATACTGCCTTTCATAATATTTGATTAATACTGTACTTTAGCTATACTTGGGTCTTTGAGAGACAGAACTAGACATTCTATTATTGTTTGGACTTTTGTCTTTCCCATTGGAACATTACGCTGCTTTTTACATTAAAGGAAATTGCTTGGGAACATTGCGAAAAGAAGAAAAAAATGCTGAAAACAAGTGGCTGTAAAAAGACCCAAATATAGTCTTTAAATAGAAATTAATTACAGGGGAAGTTGATTGGCTTTTCGACAGGATTAATCATGGTCCTATGTCTCTGTCAATCTTAACTGGCCTTACTGCAGATGAAAGCTGAATGGTTGTGTTTACAGTTCCTTGATCCACAAATACGAATATGTCAGACTGGTCTATATTCTAAATAAACCAAAGCATTTTGAAGCCTGCACAGATGACTTGAAGAACTGTAACATATCTCTTGAAAAGTTGAGCTTAAACTTTTCACTGTATAATGGTTTCTACCCTAATAAGATTCATGCCACCTTGGAATTATTCAGGCAACATCTTAACATTGGTTACATATTCGAACCTATTTGGACAATAACATAAACATTTGCTGGTGGAACATTCTACCCCCTAATGTTTCAGATCTTGCCAAATACTTCCAACATCGCATGAATCTCATTTGGAGTGGACTACCTTAACAGATCTTACTTTAGATGTAGGATTGTCCCACAAACAGAAATGTGGTTTGTGGGACTATCTATATCTTCAAGCAAGCCGACTAATGACAAAGAGCAAGCATTATATTTTGTGGTATCTCGGAATTTGGTTTGTTCATAGCTGTAATACCTATAATTTGGGAAGAAACAACTATAGCCTACAAAGAATTGTGTTGTCTATTGTCACTTTTCTTAAAAAATCTTGTAACTACAGCTTGTTAAAAACTGTAATAACAAGGTTTTTGAAGAAAAGCAACATTATGCTCCAATCAGAAAGACAAAAGTCCAAACAAATAATTCACAGGAGTGTGGTGGATCAGGGATAATAAAATGAATTTTATTGACAAGAATAGTGCTAGAAAGGCAACTGGGGACAATAAAACCATAACACGGCAAAACTGTAATCATTTTATATGGGATGATATAACACTCGGGATCAAGCTTTTGTCATTGTACTTTTAACTCTGGCAAAATTTAGTCTTACAGAGCTGTCTTGGAAAAAAAAGAATAGCAGAAATTTAGGCGAAGGCAACAGGGAACTATATAAACACCAGAAAATTTGAATCAAGCTTTTGTCATTGTACTTTGGACCCATTACCACATGGCAAAATTTTAGACTTATCAAAATTCAAAGAAGTTGCAGATGACATTTTCATGTGAACATTATTTTACAGTTTTTGGTCATTTTCCGCAATGTTTTCCAAAGCCTTTGTCATGCAGAGCGTCAAAAGGCGTCATAATTCATGTGGTTAATGGGTCAACCTTTTAAGATCTGATTTTGAAAACCCTTCTAAAACAGGTTTAGAAAAATATTGACAGAATAAACAGCAATTTCTTCTTTTCTGTAAATATTTTTATGCTATATAACAAACATATTTTCTACCTTTGATATAGTTTGATCTGTTGTCTGCAACTCCTTTCCATTTGGATAAGTCTTAATTGTTTACTGTTTGGGAAAGAGTTAATCCTTTACCAAGTACTCCCAGAGATATCAATCTCATAAGAAGGTACTCTTGTGAAATATGTAAAGTAAAGTAGTCCCGCTGTCAAACAAATAACATTCTTAATACTGAAAAGAAAATTGTCACTTTTTGATTATAAAACAAGAAGGGCAGATAAATATAAAGTCAATACCACTGTGGTAAAAGTACATCATTTGTAAGCCAGTGGTCCAGAGTTCAAGCCATAATTTGATGTGAGCTTGGGCAAGACATTCAATTCATGGTCAATGCCTCAGTCAACCCAGCTATATCACTGTGTATAATCATGTGACTAAGAATTTCCGATATACTTCAATATCTTTGTCAATACTTGACCAATTTGAATTCGGTTTGAAGCAGAGAAGGTAGAAAAATGTCAGGAATAACCTAGACATGGTGGGTTTTTGAAAAATCAACTGATAAAAAAGTTATTGAAGATAAACCAAAATTTTGGTTTATCTTCAATAACTTAGAGATTCCTTGTGGCAAGTTTGATCAAATTCTGAACAAAACTGTAGGAGGAGTTTAATTCAAAGGCAGATAATTCAAGAACGAAAAGAGTTATCTGAATTCCATAAGCCATGTGCACAACTAGACACCATGGAGACTCATTGTGGCAAGTTTGATCAAATTCCGATCAAAACTGTAGGAGGAGTTGCGCACACAAGAAATTGCTAACGGACTGACAGACGGACAGACAGACCGACGAGCGGGGCCATTACATAATACGACCCTTCGGGTGTATAAAAATGTAAATATGACACTAATATTTTGTATTTCAAAAGACAAAGAGTTTTTTTTTCAACAATGTGCTAAATGGTAGATAAATTATAATGTACTCTATGTATTCAAATTGATTCATCAAACTGAAGAATGAATATACAGTAAATTTCCCAAAATTTCGTACACCCCAATAGTTCATACACCATTATTTTTTCATGTTTTTTTTTTAAATATCTCCAAAATTTGTACCATAAATTATATTATCAATGTATGTTTCATCTTTGGGCATATGATTTTTTAACCCATTACCATTTTATGGTGATACAAATTTTAAAGATGTTGCAGATGACAATTTGAAGTGAATGGAATTTTATCATTTTTTTCCTTTCTGGGTAGAAAATATTGTTGTAAATGAAGCAATTGCTTGTCACATGCAGTTTCTTCATTTACCACCATGTTTTCCAAAGCCATTACCTCGTGGGGGCATAAAAGACAGCCAATGTGTGGCGATGGGTTGATATATACAGTAGAATAAATAATCTATAGTAAAGTTTCATCTACCTATATGAAGAATGACATGATGCAATTTGTTAGAATACTAAAGTTACTATTACAGAAAAAAATAGAAAAGAAGAAATAGGAAATAAAATTTGATATAAAGCAAACTGATGACTGAAGTTGAAGCGTAGAAGAATTTTAAACTAAAATTCTTTGTACAAATTCGGTACAAAAATTAGCAAACATAATTAATATTCACACCACCAAATTCTTTTTCTGAAAAAAGAAAAAAAGAATGTAACTGATTCCCCCTCATTTTAGTATCAGTCTAATAGTATAACTAACAAAGTCCAATGTCTTAAAAGTATTTGAAAGCTAGGAACTCAATGAATTAAAATATTTAACAGCCATTCCCCATTCCTTTGAGCAAGAAATGAAAGAAAAGTTACAGAGAACATTGAGCCATTGTTACCTCTTTTCTGTAAATTGCATCATGTTTTTCAACAGGCATCTGAAGCCAAAAACATTACAGACTTAACCCTTGTCCTGCTGACTTTAAATTTTGTTTTAAATAAACTACCAATTGAAGACATTTCAATAAGATTAGCTCAAGTTTTCCCCAAAACATGGAGTAGAAAGTAGGCAGTTTACGCCAAGATCAAACTGCAAATCTGTGCAGGCTAATCTTAGACTATACTGCCTGCCAAAACTTTGGTTACAACAGTAAATTGAGGTGAACAGCATGAGAAGGGTTAACCCATTACTAGGAGGGAAAAATTTAGTATGAAAGCTGCTGCAGATGACAAATGGATGCTGATAAAGTTGTGATTTTTGTACAATATTGGAAAATGTTGAGACAAAAGCAGTAAAGCTGATCATCAGCCTTTTCTTCTTTTGCCAAAACAATTTCCCACAGCCTTTTTCTTGAAGGGTGTTATTAACATTACAAGATTATGGTGAGTATTGATTAAGATAATAAATGCAAAAGTCTCCTCAATCTTGTGATTAGGAAATCCTGCAATCAAAATTTAATGGGCAATGAAACAAAGCATTGTGGATCATGTTTATTGAAACCAATCTCAAGTCAATATCATATTTTAACTATCACATTATGTTGCATGTTTACAAAATTCATCTATGTGAAGCAGCAAAACTTGAGGCTTGAAAGCAATTATAGATGTTTAGCAAAAAATTAGCTACATTATTATCTAATTGGTATGAAAACTCAGAACCAAATCAAAGTACTTATAGTACTGAAGGTCGGGAAACAGAGGATTCGAAATACAGTTAATGGTCAATTTTCTTTAATTTACATTGAATTCGTAAAATAATCTCAATGTTGTTATCTGATTGCACATTAAAATTAATCCTTATACTCTTATTCCCGAGTTAACATAAGCAAACATTTGATATTTCTAGAAAAGAAATCATAGGAGACGAAAGGGTAATTGTCAACAATATAGATCTACTCCATTACACGGTCCGCCGCGATATGACCCTAGTAGTTGAAATCTGCGTAAAACCCCAATAAACCAAATCTATTACACGATGTCGTATATTTTCGGGTGATGTCGTAAACATTCGGTGATGGAAAGTGTCGATTTCTTTTAACTCGTAACGTGTCCGTGTTGAACGGGTAACCGTATGTTAAAAATATTTACGGCGTCGTCAGAAAAGATCCGACGTCGCATGAATCTCATTACGGATGGACTGCTTTAATCAATTGTCTGGGTTAACAGTTTGTAATATCCATTATAAAAAGGTTTGAGGAAACATGGTGGCAAAACGAAAACATTTTGATATTCAACATTTTTTCTTTGTCTCAATCTGTTTTTCAACAATTCTTCAGCTAAACTGTACATGAATATTTATCTAAACTATCAACAGAAACTTGACATTACAAAGTCATGTAGCAGCAGTATTCCGTTTTTGATACAGGCCCGTAGGCACAGGTGGGGTTACGGGATGGGATAAGCCCCAAATGTTGGCCAATGTTTACATAGAAAATTGAAGAAAAGGCCAATTTAGCCCTTAAGATGTTCAGACACTAACCCGGACAGAGTTTTGAGCCCTTCCCTTATCAAATTGCTTCCTACGGGCCTGAGAGCAGTTTCTACTGTTTAGGAAAGGTTAAACTCTGCACGATGAAAAATATTAATATTATGACGGGAAAATTTCTGAGCAAAATTCAGAATGAGGAATGTTAAATTTAATATGGTTCACAAAAGTGGCAAGAGAACTGACCAGATTTAGATAATTAAATTTACAATATAGCACATTGTAAATAATGGTAAAGGTTAGACCGTAAACATTGATCAACAATTCTAATAATATGTGTGTTAAACTCAGAATTTGAAAAAAGTGAGCTCGTATTTTCTGCACACAAATCTAGATCTTGCTTTCTTTTTATTTTTGCTGTCCTCTTTGCTTTTCGCATTAGCTTCACTTGGGTTGTTCTTTCTGTCGTTTGTGAAAGAGATACCTCTATCATCTGCAGAGACAGATGCCTACAATTAACTCATAAATAACCTACATCTCAAGCCCAGGTCGAAGAAAGATGATTAAATTCATGTTAAACCTAAGCCTGGATTAATAAGGATGAATGAATTACGAAAATTACGTTGTATGTACTCAAGACGGCTCAAAGTTCGTACAACGCCGTTACGGTAACACTTTAGTTGGTCAAAGCATATGAGACTAGCTTTACACCGCGAAGTGTTTACACGTATAACCCGATAAAATGCATGTGTTGTAAAATGCGATTGTGCGCATAGCGATTGAACAAGGAGAATGACTCGACTAGAGTCAGGATATAAATAGATTTTCCGTGAATCTACGAGTGCTTCACGGAAATGTCTGATTACACGAATTGTGTGGCGCAGTAATTTGTTTTGGTGTTGAAATTCTCGTCTGCTCTAGCCTGCCACACCGGTTAGAGTAGTTCGAATCAACCTTTCCGCAAAAAAGAGAAGTTGATGGTTTTCGCACTTATGAGCAAACTGCTGCAATGTTTTGATAAAACAATTAGGAAATGAAAGTCTTTACGATGATTATGTTATCTGAGCAATTTTGAATTGTTCAAAGGTAGGTCTACTTTTTCGGCGGACTCAGACATTTTGAACGACTACGCGGCGACCAAATTATATCGAAAACCTCGTATCTGCAGCTTAAAACAAGCCGCAGATACGAGGTTTTCGTAGAAAAGTGTTAGAAGGGTTGGATGACTATAGCTCGTTGAAAATCTCTGAAGAGATTTCCCGACCTAACTAATGCAAATTTGCAAGCTATGGAAGATCATTCAGCATGGCAAGTAAAATATATGATCTCTCTCTGACTGATACCAAAAATGTTTTTTGTTAATATGTGTTAAAAGTCATTAATTGAATAATTTATAATGAATTTAAAACATGTACTGAATAAGCAAGATTCAAATGTTACCAAAAAGAACTGTAATATAAACATTCTATTGGTACACCAATTCAATGTATAAGCCAAATTTGTATATTTCATTTAATTTCTTTGGTGAATTTCATAATTTTTTGAAAACAATCTGTAAAATTAAAAATTCAAAACAAAATCTAATAAATCACACACAAACCCATTCAAACTAATAGATATGTGTCATAATTCAAATAAAAAGAAAAAAAAGAAAGATGTTTCAAGCCAAACTGTTAATATCCCCATTTATATATATCAAGCGCATAAAAACTGCCTTTAATCTGTGCTTTTTAAAACAAACCCAACTTAGCTTTTCTTAATAAGTGAATGCCAAACTAGGGAACTGAAACTTATTTTATGAAATGAAATCATCTAAAGCTGTTTTCAAGAAAGGTTGGTAACAACAGACCAGGGCCTGAATTCACCACCAATCTTGATTCTAAAACTACCACACAGTTATGTCAAGATATATGTCATCTTGTACAATGATAATTATTACACCAAGTTATAATCCAGCATTTTCAACTGAATATAAAATATACTGTAATTATTCTAATAAATGACCTGGCGTTTATTACAAACATGCTCGATGGAAAAGTAGGGGGTGGGCATTTAATAGAGTTTTTTTTAAAATCTAGTTTGTCAAAACATGGGAATCAAATGTCAATTCATGGATTTGGAGTTCAGCTTGCTAAATTTGACAAAGATTTGTTATTAGGGCAGCAAAATATGATTTTTCAATAAAACTCCTTCCATGCAAACAGATTGAGGGCTAGACATCCTCTTTTTCATTGGTTTTGGAAAGGATCTTCATTACATTATTTCAATCTGTAATCAGGGGATGGGCGTTTATTAGAATAACCTGTTTTGCTAAAATTGTGCTTGAAATAAGCAGATTTTTTGCCCAAATTTGAGGGATGGGCGTTTATAAGAATATGGGCGTTTATTAGAATAATTACGGTACTTATCTCTATACAACTTTAAAGCACAACTTCTGTCAAGCCTCCCTCAAGCTGACAAAGGCAAAAACTTTACATACATTCAGTTGGCTCCAATGGTACTTTTAACCCTTTCCTAAACGACATTATTTTAGGGTGATCCAATTTGAATGTGGCTGCTGACGACAAAAATCCAAGAAATGTTGTTAACGATAGACTTTGTGTATAGTACAGCATGGAAAATATTGAGACAAAAGGAGAAACTGCTGGCTATCAATGTTTTTCAAAGGCATTTCTATAATGGACATAAAAACCAGGTGTTGTTTAGGAAAAGGTTAAGTAACAAAAACTGCAGTCAAATCATATCTGAGTACATCTAAATTTATATCAAATATGGTCAGGGAAAGAGTTGACATTACAATTTGTTGACATTACAATTTGACCTTGACATTTCCAACAATTTTGTGCAGGGGGACTAAACGTACAAAGACTGGGGAATTAAATTGGTTGGTGAACACAGGCTCAGAATTAATCATCTATCCAGATTTACAAGATGAAAGTCTTACATTAGTACTCACAGAACTCTGAAATAAAGATGGAAAATGAAACTTAAGCCTCTCTTACAACCAGTCGTATGTGCTCCTGCGTGCAATCTGCGCTTAAAACTTAGGCATAGTCGTGTGATGCACGCACATGGAATGTACGATTTTGGTGGACACAACCACGAAGCAGACTTCACATAGCAAAAAATTGACCAGACAATTCTTTAAGCCTTTCTTACAACCCGTCGTGCGTCCTTATAAACCATGCGTTTTAAAACGCATGATTTATAAAGACGCACAATTTGTTGTAAGAGAGGCTTTATCCATAGTTTGTGATAAAAAATTTGTCACTTTTCAACAAAAAGCTCGCAACTGCATCTTGTTTTGAGCTGCAGTTACGAGGTTTTTGTTGAAAAGCATCAATTTGATTAATCCTTTCCAAAACAAAAAACTTTGGACTGGCCATACAAAGAAAATGATGATGGCAAAAGTGTTATAATTCAGATTAAGACTGAGAATTTGATGTAAAAATACATGAAAAGACTTAAAACTTTAAAACATTCATTGTAAGAAATAAGGTGAAAAATGAAAAGAATGGGATTGTGAAATTTTGACATATGTGTTCTTGCATTTCATACTGTTTTGGAAATGTCAGTGGGTTGATTGGATAGTTGACCTGACAGACGGACAGACAAACAGAGGCTGATAAGACATATGGACAGACAGAGGCAGACAGACAGGAAAATAGACAATGCACCAAACACATAATGTATACAATATTATGATTTCATTTTCTTTGCTAAATGTAACATAATTGATATAAAAGGCACTGATACCATATTACAAGAATGTTACACTGTATACCATAATATTATAGAAGGGAGATAACAACAGAAATCTAATGGTTTCCCTGGTTACTGTTCTTTCCAATTTTTAAAATCAGCAGTATTACTTTGGATATCTTTTTCACAAAATCCATGGGCATGATTTTATAATACAATTAGTCTAAATGCATAGTACTGTAATTTTGGTTACTACTGTATACACTGTGTTGTAAGTTGTACGTTAGATTTGTGTAGTTTGTACGGAAGTTTTGAGTGGTCAATCAAAGATGGCGTCGGTGGAAAATCGTTAGAGGTAGGTGTCTTAGTTTTTCGTCGATAATTTCCTTAAATGGCCGTATCTTGTCTTGATACTGATATCATTGTACAGGAGAAATGTATACCTATTCACGGTGCTATATAGCCAAGTACCAGTGTTGTCCTATCGTACTCAGTCGTTGTGCAAAGACAGCCCAACACGGAAAACTTTTTTCGAAGCGAGAAAGTTGCCCTTTTAAGGATGATTACATAGTAAACAGCGAACTAGGGAACAAACTATTGCTCTAACTTGGATGTTTTTAACATGCTCTTTTCTATGGTTACCGTTATTTTACACACAAATGTCTAGAATGACCACAAACGCTGTGTTTACTAAATGGCCAAACAACGGTGTAGTCAGAGTGAAAATATGCAGGCACAACGGTGCAGTTTCTGTGTTATCTGTATGGTGTAGTTATTATTTTCACAACAAATTGTGAACGGTGTAGACTTGGTATGTTGTATAGGGCGAACTAGCTCTAACAGATAGCAGATCATCTGTTTTATCTCCCTCAAATACTTTGGTCTTAGAAAACTCAGATGAAAATGTTGCCATCCTCAAAGTAAATGAAAACAAAAGTTAAGAAAATATGTTTTCTCTTTTCTTCATTCTCCTAAGCCTTAAACAGTTCAATGTATGTTTGATTTAATTTTCGGGAGACATTTTTGTTATTTGTGATTGAATAAACATCTGACGGAAATGATAATCAAAAGGAATACCATCACAAAATATCAAATAAGACATACGATAACCGTCATTTTGAAGCCATGTTAAGTGCAACGGCAAATTTCTTGTTCATCCGTTCATTTGATTTGTAGATTCGAAATTTCGGCTCTGGCTTTGAATTTTTCTTTGTAACTGTTTTAATTGGTTATTACAATCAATTATTGTAATTAATGAAATGATTTCAACTCATGGAGTATGATAATTATTGATCGAAATGTATCTTGTTTTCAAATTGACCCCTCATTGAAAAGTCTGATTTTACCCAAAATAAAGGATTCAATCAACAAAACATAAATTATAAATAACAAAACATAAATTATAAATTTGTTTCATAAACATTTGGGCCTTTTTTTCGTCTTGTTCGACTTAAGTAAATAAGTCTTGAAAATAGAATTCTGGAACTGCAAAATTCATTTTGGAATTTTCATACGTAATGAACTTCTTCTTCAGGACTGACAATTTTCTGACCAAGATTTTTTGGGCTCACTCATAAAATGTAACCATTTTGCAATGAAAAAGACAATATTCTATTCGCCAAAATCGTTTGACTATTGGAGTAAAACGCATTGAAGTACTCCCAAGACAGTGTAACTTACACACATCCATAAATAAATGAAATGCAATGTTTTCCATCGAGAGCCGACCTTCATTGACCAAAATAAACAAATACCAAGTTGATCAACGCTTCTCAATGACTTAATCACATCTGGGAACAAACTGTTCATTTCAGCCATTGTTTTCATGTTCTCGTGGGGAAAGAGAAGAGACCCTATCCGTTTCATCTGTTTTAGCACGTCCAATGGAAATATCAGGAATTAAGGTCGGGGCTTTTTGAACGACTTTATGGGGTGTTGAACTTTGTCATTTTTTATGTTCAGGACTTATGCATTCAAAACCGGGGATATCATCGATAGAAAGAATCTTGTTAACTCCAAAATCCTTTTTTCTACGTTGATGAGGTCTATCTTGTGTATTCTATGCTCGCAAATGGGGATGATGTCCTAGTCTGACTTCTTGATAATATCAGGAATAATGCTAAAGTTCAGAGTTTCAAATCTTTTTTACCCGTCTGATCATTGATCTCCCCCCCCCCTCCCCCCCCCCCCACCCCCCCTGCGCACTTTTAATATCTGACTGGAATGGTCCTGTTCCGAATGCTTCACAACCTTTTCGAAACTCCCTTCGAAATGACAGTAGTAATAGGTGAACAGCATGGAACTGAAAATAAAGAAAAAAATAAAACAGACGCCAGCAGATTCTTGGTAATTTCTACTATTTGACCCTTACGGAATTGCTTTGACAAATAGCAAGGAAACTAGATTCTGATATATTTTGATTAAAGTATATTTTGTAGACATATTGTCACCTTCTTTGCTGCAAAGCATTTACAAGTCAGTCACATAAAAAATTATTAACATAATTGTTGAAGAATTTCGGTAGTAATTGTAAAACATGATTCTCAGCCGTGAAAACGTTATCATTAAACATAAAAATATTATCATTCCAGAAATGATAAGTTCTGTATTACTTCAAGTCTACACCGTTCACAATTGCATTATGTCTACACCGTTCACAATTTGTTATGAAAATATAACCACACCGTACATAAAACACAGAAACTGCACCGTTGTGTCTGCATATTTTCACTCTGACTACACCGTTGTCTGGCCATTTCATAAACACGGTGTTTGTGGTCATTCTAGACATTTTTGTGTAAAATAACAGTAACCATAGAAAAGAGCATGTTAAAAACATCCAAGTAAGAGCAATAGTTTGTTCCCTAGTTCGCTGTTTACTATGTAATCATCCTTAAAAGGGCAACTTTCTCGCTTCGAAAAAAGTTTTCCGTGTTGGGCTGTCTTTGCACAACGACTGAGTACGATAGGACAACACTGGTACTTTGATATATAGAACCGTTGATAGGTATACATTTCCCCTGTATAATGATATCAGTATCAAGACAAGATACGACCGTTTAAGAAATTTATCAATGAAAAACTAAGACACCTACCTCTCATGCTGTATTGTTGTCGCCATCTTTGAATGACTACACAAACCTAACGTACAACTTACAACACAGTGGTATAAGGCAGGAATCAGAATTACAAAGTTAAATAGACCAAAGCCATCTGAGAAACAATTAATTATGAGATTGAAAATATTTCTCTACTTCAAGGTGCATGCACACACAATTGCAATAAAAGTTCACACTATTTACAGTACAATATTTTCACTAAAGCGATTAAAAATGTAGAAAATGTTATGAAAATGTGTTATTTTTAGAATATCTAACACTTCAGAATCAAAACTGGATAAACATTCACCATCTAGTCTAAATCTTCCAGTCTACCACCAAAATTACATAACAAGCCTTCTGACTGGATGAGATGAATGTCTCATCCATGGATGAGATGAGTGTCTCATCCAATCAGATAGCTTGTAATATAATTTGAATTCAAATTCATCTTTTGAATGGTCGGTGAATGTTGACCTTGAACTTGAGCTAAAAATAACTCACCATTTCTCGGTGGTTCGGATAGTAAGCTTGGTGTATTAGTGGAAAATTCTCCCGTCCTACTCGGTTTTGGATTTCAATTAGTTGTGCAAACTGTAACAAAGTAAAAGCAAAGACATACTTAATGAATTGAAAATTAACTAACTTTCTTACAACACAGCCAAGACACAAGACAAACTTGCTTTTCTTTTTGTTGCACAAAAATCATTTTCTGAGTGGACTAGCTTGTCTAAAATTTTGACATCGGGAAGTGGGTTTATATGTTTTAAAGTTTTGAATCAATTTACCAAAAAACCTTTATGTTTAAAATTGTCACAAGAAAATGGGTTTGAATAATGGATATTTGAAACAGACAATTAGGCCTCAGGATAAACATCAATATTCATTCCCCTTATGATTTTGGTTTCCAAGAAAAATCAGAGATCAAATTTTTTCAATATTTCAAAAATGCTGAATAGCATTTCTAGGAACATGGAATTTTTGACTCGTAATTACTTGGAAAAACAAATACAGAAAAAAGACTTCAATGGTTATTCAGAGAAAACATAATGTAACCAGCCCAGGTTTCTACAAACTTAAGGGGTAGGGGGTCAATTATCTTCAAAGGGGGTTCCGCATAATAAGTCAATTTTAAATACTTAGACACTGATCATTTTAAAGATTTTAATTTTTGTCTTCCAAATCCTTTGGTATAGATGTACATGTATATGATGGCAAGCCTAACAAAAGTACAGGGTGCATTTTTAGTGAGCCAGGACTTTATAATGTCCGGGGAGCTAATGTCACAGCCCTAGTGTCGCATCGGCATTGCATCTTCAAAAACTTTAGCCTGGCCTATATCTCAGGCACTATTAGAGATACAGCCTTGATATTTCACACATGGATACTTCTAGACAAGACCTTTTATTTGGGAGCATGACCTTTGACCTAGTGACCTTAACCTTGGAATTTGACCTACTTTAAAAAAAACTTTAACCTGGCCTATATCACATTCACTATTATAGATAGAGCCTTGATATTTCACATATGGATACCTCATGTCATGACCTTGACCTTGAGACAATGACCTTTGACCTAAATACCTTGAACTTTGACCTTTGACTCTTTTTTTTGCAACAAGCTCTCATATAGGTGAGCTATGTTGTCCGCAGACAACTCTTGTTATCTTTTTTATTCTACACCTTTTTCCTGTCTAAATCGTAAATCAGCCATTGTCTGGTAAAGGGTTTAAAATGCTAGGAAACACTGTAATTGCAGTAGACTCTGATTTATGTTTGTTTCTTAGAAACTCAGAGAATATAAAATTAACTGGTTTGGCAAACATCTTGCTTTTACCAAATATAGAAAGCTTTGGAGGCACTAAGCCCTTCTGATAAATGATTTTCTTAAGTTAAAGATTCATCATAATAATAATGACATTGTCTTTGAAGTTTCTGATTTATTCAATCCTCTCCCACATAATTTTTTAGACTGTTCCAATTTGAGGTATGCGTAGCTTTTGCAGAAAATAAGCTAAATGCAAAATGCTAAATGTCATGTCATCAGCATTTTTAACAAGAGTTGTCCGCGGAAATGTAGCTCTCCTATACGAGAGCTTGTCGCAAAAAAGAAGTGCAAGGTCAAAGGTCAATGTCACAAGGTCAAACGTCATGGTCCCAAGGTCAAGGCATGAGGTAGCCATATGTGAAATATCAAGGCTCTATCTGTGAAAGTGCATGAGATATAGGCCAGGTTAAAGTTTTTTTAAAGGTCAAACTGTGAGGTCAAGGTATCTAGGTCAAAGGTCATGGTCCCAAGTGAAAGGTCTTGGTGGGAAGTATCCATGTGTGAAATATCAAGGCTGAATCTCTAATAATGCCCCAGATATAGACAAGGTTAAAGTTTTTGAAGACATCAATACAAGGGCTGTGACATTAGCTCACTGGACATAAAGTCCAAGCTCGCTATAAATTCTTCTTTTCCTTCTAGGGTTGCTGAATTAACCTCCTTTGGGTAAAAAAGAGAAAGCTTTTTTTATTTTATTTTTCATTTGGAATTGGAAACAATGAATCATTCAGAAACATTGTGTGAAAAGGACAAACTGCAAAGATCACTTACCACCCATGGTTTATCTAGGAAGTTGTATTCTGCATGTAATGAATTAATACTAGGTATGCCGCCATATTGAAAACCAATTAGAATATTACGCCAGTCTGCTCCTGCGTCCCTTACATACTGTCGAATCAGCAAGAAATCAGGTTTAAATGATCTGAAATGATATTTAACCCATTACCAAACGACAATATCATGGGCTGTTCCAAATTCAGATATATTGCAGACGACAGTTTCAAGTTAGTGGAACTTAACATTTCTTGGTCTTTTTGGGTAGAAAACATTGTGGGAATGAAGAAGAAATTGCTTGTCTCAAGCAATTTCTTCATTTTCCACAATGTTTTTCAAAGCATACATCTTGAAGGGGGTAAGAAAGCGTCATTGTTTGGGAATGGGTTAACATATTATTTACCCTCTTCTAAATGCAAACTAGAATATCACTGAAAGTGATCATACCCCCCAAAAGCGCAGTTTTTGTGCATTTTGAGAAGTTGATTTCATTTGAACTGGGAGCTGTTCAATTGGAAAAATAGAGCTAACAAAAAATCAACAGACCAAACAACATGTGTAAATGTTGCAAAAATTACCAATTTTCAACAAAAGGACAAGCTCATTTAAGAATCCCCAAGCCCAGCCCTGCCATGCTGATATTTTTCAATGAACCAAAAATTTACAACCATGTATTGAAGACAGTCAATAAAGGTAGGCCTACATTCCTGTAAGATTAGGTTCAAATTTACTGTATAATTGATTTTAAAAGAATTTTCTCTCATGATTTTGTTAAGTCTGATAAGCCCTGCCCTGCCATTACCACATTTTTTGCAAATCAAAAATCCACGAACAAATTTTGAAATAAGTCAACAAATGAACATTCCTGCCAATTATGGTAACAAAACACCGAAACAAAATTTCACGAACAAGTTTTGAAAAGAGTCACCCAAGGAACATTCTTGCCAAGTTTGGTAAGAATTTGCTCAGTGGTTAAGGAGGAGAAGATTTTTGAAGAATTATCTGACAATTTCTCGAAGTCAGATAAGCCCCGCCCTGCCACACCCACATTTTTTGACGGATCAAAAATTCATGAACATACATTGCATAAATTCGATCAAGGGACACTAGTGCCAACTTTAGTTCAAAATGGTCTAATAATTGATTTTTAAAGAATTTTCACATGATTTCTCTAAGTCCAATAAGCCCCGCCCTGCCACACCCACAATTTTTGACAAATCAAAAATTCACGAACAATTTTTGAAAAGGGTCACCCAAGGAACATTTCCTGCCAAGTTTAGTAAGAATTGGCCCAGTGGTTAAGGAGAAGAATTTTTTTGAAGAATTATCTAACGATTTCTCGAAGTCGGATAAGCCCCGCCCTGCCACGCCAACATTTTTTGGCTAATGAAAAATTCATGAATATGCATTGAATACAATCACTCAAGGGTCATTCCTGTCAAGTTTGCTTCAAATTGGCCTAATAATTGATTTTTAAAGATTTTTCACATGATTTCTCTAAGTCCGATACGCCCCGCCCTGCCACGCCCACAATTTTTAAGAAATCAAAAATTCACCAACAAGTTTTGAAAAGAGTCACCCAAGGAACATTCCTGCCAAGTTTGGTAAGAATTGGCCCAGTGGTTAAGGAGGAGAAGATTTTTGAAGAATCATCTAATGATTTCTCGAAGTCGGATAAGCCCCGCCCTGCCACGCCCACATTTTTGGGCAAATGAAAAAATCATGAGCATACATTGGATACAATCACCCAAGGGTCAGTCCTGTCATGTTTGGTTCAAATTGGCCAAATAATTGATTTTTAAAGATTTTTCACATGATTTCCCAAAGTCTGACAAGCCCCGCCCTGCCACGCCCACAATTTTTGACAAATCAAAAATTTACGAACAAGTTTTGAAAAGGGTCACTAAAGGAACATTCCAGCCAAGTTTAGTAAGAATTGGCCCAAAGGTTAAGGAGGAGAAGATTTTTGAAGAATTATCTAACGATTTCTCAAAGTCCGATAAGCCCCACCCTGCCACGCCCACAATTTTTGACGAATCAAAATTTCACGAACAAATTTTGAAAAGGGTCCCTAAAGGAACATTCCTGCCAAGTTTTGTAAGAATTGGCCCAGTGGTTGAGGAGGAGAAGATTTTTGAAGAATTATCTAACGATTTCTCGAAGTCGGATAAGCCCCGCCCTGCCACTCCCACAATTTTTGGCGAATGAAAAAATCATGAGCATACATTGAATATAATCACTCAATGGTCATTCCTGCCAAGCTTGGTTCAAATTGGCCTGATAATTGATTTTTAAAGATTTTTCACATGATTTCTCTAAGTCCGATAAGCCCCGCCCTGCCACGCCCACAATTTTTGACGAATCAAAATTTCACGAACAAGTTTTGAAAAGCGTCACGCAAGGAACATTCCTGCCAAGTTTGGTAAGAATTGGCCCAGTGGTTGAGG
The DNA here is from genome assembly GCA_963680895.1 of Fragum sueziense. Lineage (NCBI taxonomy): Eukaryota > Metazoa > Mollusca > Bivalvia > Cardiida > Cardiidae > Fragum > Fragum sueziense. Next base: position 36,693,396 of record OY804597.1, read on the forward strand.
AGGAGAAGTTTTTTGAAGAATTATCTAACGATTTCTCGAAGTCGGATAAGCCCCGCCCTGCCACTCCCACAATTTTTGGCGAATGAAAAAATCATGAGCATACATTGAATATAATCACTCAAGGGTCATTCCTGCCAAGTTTTGTTCAGATTGGCATGATAATTGATTTTTAAAGATTTTTCACATGATTTCTCTAAGTCTGATAAGCCCCGCCCTGCCATGCCCACAATTTTTGACGAATCAAAATTTCACGAACAAGTTTTGAAAAGGGTCATCCAAGGAACATTCCTGCCAAGTTTGGTAAGAATTGGCCCAATGGTTGAGGAGGAGAAGTTTTTTGAAGAATTATTTAACAATTTCTCGAAGTCGGATAAGCCCCGCCCTGCCACGCCAACATTTTTTGGCGAATGAAAAAATCATGAGCATACATTGAATATAATCACTCAAGGGTCATTCCTGCCAAGTTTTGTTCAAATTGGCCTGATAATTGATTTTTAAAGATTTTTCACATGATTTCTCAAAGTCTGATAAGCCCCGCCCTGCCATGCCCACAATTTTTGACGAATCAAAATTTCACGAACAAGTTTTGAAAAGGGTCACCCAAGAAACATTCCAGCCAAGTTTGGTAAGAATTGGCCCAGTGGTTGAGGAGAAGAAGTTTTTTGAAGAATTATCTAACGAGGAGAAGATGTTTAAAGAAAAAACCAACAGACGGACCAACAGACCAACAGACCGACAGACCAACAGACAGACCAACAGACAAGCTGACTCCTATATACCCCCCAAATTGAATTTGGGGGGTATAATAATTTAGAGTGTTCCAAATTGGTAGATGTTGCAGACGGCAAAATGAATATTACCAGTTGCAGGACAGTTAACTATGGCACGGGAAACATTGAGAGAAATGAAATAAATGATGTTAATCAGCATTTTGGCAGTCATTTGACAGAAAAGAGTAAAAGTTGGCCGTCAACCTAAAAGTTTCTTCCTTTATCTTCAAAACTTACTTTGCTATGAATTTGCTATTTTCAGTTATTACTGTTTTGTCATCTAAATTAATTATCAATTTTGCCAAAATGCAAAGTACTTGGGAAAGTGTTCAAAGCTACTAGCAGCTAGGTCTTTTTAAGCTTATATTACCATTACAAAGAAAGAAGAACACAAGATAAAACTAAAGGTAACAAGAATGATTTCTGAAACATTTCCCTGAAACACTTAGTTCTTGTTTAGGACAGACAGACAATGTTAAAGCAATATGCCACCTGTGTATCAAGCAGTATAATAGAACAAAATGGAGGGGGTGTATAAAAAGAGCCCAAACAAAAGACAAATCTGGTACTATTTAATATATGTCTGACCCAAGAAACTTATTAGATTTTCTAGAGCTACCAATTGTACTGGCCCAGACAAAATTATTGCCTAATTTGATTTCAGGTCTTGAAAATTCATTCAGCGCTTGTGGACATCCATAATTGGTGATATATGATCATATTGCTACACATTTACTATATCAGTAAGTTGTATCTACAACTTTTTAGTTTCCTGTGATTGTTATTCCATGTTATTCCAAAATGTTAATTAGATTATTGATTGAAAGTCCTTGACAGACATATTGCAAATTGGTGTGTGATTTTAAATGTATACGACTGGAAACTTTAGTCTGGCAAGTAAGGTAGAGGGACCCATATTACCAACAATCTTAGGACCAAAGTAAAGTAAAAGAGTAAAGAATAATGGAAAGTCATTTTAGTGAAATCATCATATGCTTGTTGATAATAGAAACCCCAGGTCCTTGCAGAAATGACCAAACAGATACATATTCAGTGATTTTGAAATCAAACGGAAAATTATAGACTGGAAGGTAAATATGGGTCCAAGGGTGATGGACATTACCTTTCTCACATTCTAGCATTGTTCAATCTTGAGTTAAGTGATTGAATACCGGGAGAAAAAGAACACATTAGGTAATGGAATAGGAAGCAACAGCACAGTTACACTGTGTCCAAAAACTATCCGCAAAAATCTAGGTAATTAATCAATTGAATATACCTCACTATTTTGTTTCTTGTCTTATGACTTGAATTTCCACAAAACCAAACACATTTTTTTTATATAGTAAGGACAATTTAGTTTATTTTTCAAAAAAGGTGAAATACTTTCCTCACGAAGAAGAGAAATATTTCGGCCAATTAGATTGTTTATTTTTTGAAAAAAGACAGGAAATTATAGATACACATCCTGGGTACAATGTTTATTTCTCTGTTCTAATTTGTTGATGTTGCTAAAAGCAGTAATGTGTTTGAAACTAGAAGAGAAATAGCAAATTGGGTCCAAAAAATGACACTATCCCTCCTGGAAAAACAAATTTAGGTCACCAATTGAATTTACTTCAGTACCTTAGTTCCCTGCCTCGTGACTTGAAAATTGACCATCGAAGAAAATATTTATCTATATATACCATTTGGATATTATTGTAGCCTAGCTAAGAAATGGATAAAATGGTTTGAAAGAGAAATGCAAAATTTAAATTGTTTATGTAAAAAACAGGAGGTGACAGATTTCTGGCCATAAAGTAAACATGGGCGCTATCGACACTCCCTCCCCGAAAGACAAATCTACGTAAACACCAATTGTATTTACCTCACTACTTTGGTTCCCTGCCTCAAGACTTGAAACTAGACCTAATCTGTTATTTTTCTGATTTAGTTGTTTATTTTGTACCACAGTTAAGTTTTGAGAAAGGTCAAAAATACTTTAAATACAAAAAAATCAAGTTTCATTTTGGCAAATCACATTGTTTAAGTAATTTTGATATTAGACTCAAGAAATCAAAGATGGGAATATTAATAAATGTCCTGGGTACAAAGTTATTTTCTCTGTTGTAATTTGTGGATGTTGCTAAAACCAGTAATGTAATTGAATACAAGGAGAAAAAGAACAATCGGGTCCTAAAAATGACACTATCCCTTCCCGAAAACAAATCTAGGTCAACACCAATTGAATTTACCTCACTACTTTGGTTCCCTGCCTCATGACTTGAATATCGACCATGGTTCCAGTGTCTGAGTAGGACGCCAGATTGATCTCGGAGAATTCAGCCTGAAAAAATATGACAGTAGACAATCAATATAATGACTCCTCTTCTACTCTGTTATTTACTTTGTGTGGCTCAACACTCTTTTTAGTTGTAGAAAAATTCTGTTTCAACCCAGTCAATAATTAATTTCATTGTAGAATTTAAAAGTACAGCACCTTTTTCTAACCCAAAATTAAATTTGCCCTTTAGGTATTTGATTCCAGTGTCTGACATTTCAATTTGTAGGAAGGGATTTCTATGGAAATTGTATGACCATGCATATCATTTTTTTAGATCAGCAGAATTTGTATAGTGACAAAGAAAGATAAAATCAAAAATAATATTACGATGTTTTAATAACTCACAGTTCTTGTATTTAGTTTATACAATGATATTTAGAGCAGTTTTGTTACTTGATTTGCTTAATGTCCCCCATTGATACTTTCTTCAACATAGAGGTATTCAGACTTTAATTAGATGGTTCTTGGTAACATTATTTTAGGCTTTTATGGTAGTTCATTATAGCAGCTCACAAATTAACAGCAAATTGATATTGAACAAACATTTTCTCAGAAAGAATTATGTTAGTGCATTGAACCATATTATCTGGTTGATTCAGCTCCAGAGACCAATAATTATGTCCAGTAATGTTTTTGACGTCTTGGGGCAAACTTCCATTATTCATACACACGTTAACTCGGATGACTTTCCTTGGTATGTGGCTAAAAACCTACAAGGACAAACAACCCACACCCACAATTTTGTATAGTGGACAAATTCCCACATCCCCCATTTTGCACAATGGACAAATTCTTGTATATTTTTCCTACAATCATTTTCTTTGGATGTGCTTTAATGTATGACCTCGATTTGACAAAATTGTGACCTTGACTTTTGGCTAACATGCTACACTATTAAGGCCTCAAAATATATTACTTAAGGGGGAATGCTCCAGTTTCCTAATTTTTTTCCCAATAATAGAATTTATTTATATTTTGTATGTTGAAATTACATGTTATTACCAATTGAAAAATAAAATAAAAATGGAGGGTCAGTGATCTTGTTTGAATTTTATAGGCATTCGTATCACATACCCCTACATCGAAAAAATGCACAATTTGTTGACCTGTCCAAGGTCACTAAAATGCTAATAAAATGCTGTATATTCATCGTTTAGTCCCAAAAACGGATTTAAAGTAACGTCTTACATTTAACAAGAGCCGTCAGAGACGGACAATGCTCCCCGAATAAGGCATTGTCACAATAAATATATGCCATGCAGAGCTAGATCTAGTATAAAGCTAACAAATGTTAAGCCCCCTTTTTCCATGACATATTTTGTATACGCAAATTTTAAATAGTTTATTGTCAAGGGCATCTGATATGCTACTAAAATATGAAATTTCATCAAATTCTGACCATTAGACTAGGAGAAATTAGAGAAAAACTGTAGTTAACCTTAAGTCCCCTTTTCCCATGACGAAACCTCAAATCAAAAAACCGGGAAAAGTACATCGGCAGTTTGTCATAGGGATTTCACATGGTAAGTTTCATTTGATTTGGCCCAAGGGTTATGGAGAAATCGCTTCGGACGGATGGACGGACGGACAGACGGACGGAATGACGGACGGACAGACGAAGCGGCGACTATATGCTCTCCCTTCGGGGAGCATAATAAGAACAGAAAACCCAAAATATGTGCTATTATAAACGCGTAAATGTATAAAACAGCATGTTCACATGTTCGGTTTGATCAACGAAGCTGGAGTGTTTTATGTCCAAATTTGCATATTTTTGAAAATATTTCAAGTTCTACATAATAGAATTTGATAAAACTCCCTCATTGTATTAAGCAACATGTCCTGGTAATAATTCAAAAAGAAAATGTATAGGTCAGCGCACTTATTAGTGAATTACAGCAATTTTTATCAGCTACACATGAATAAAATGACGCAAAACAGTGGTAACTGCATACACACTTACGACTGTCTTGCTCTAAATAAGCGATTTCCATCTTGAGGAAATCAGTTTCCCATTTAATAAATACACTTTTACCGTCGAAAAAGGTAAATTGTAATGATGTGTTATATTATTGAAATTATGGTAGCGAAACATTTTGGTACGAAACATTTAATTACCTACAGTAATGACCGAGTGTTCCGAAAAACTGGAGCATTCCCCCTTAAGAAGCTTTTGTACCAAAAATGCAAATGGACACATTCATTTGCACATTGTCGCTTTTCAACAAAAAAACTTGTAACTTGCAGTTTGTTTTAAGCTGCAGTTACAAAAGTTTTTGTTGAACAGCAGCGACATGTTACTCAGAAACCAAAGTGTAGTTGTGTGACATAGACACCGTGTCTCGCTCATTGCAAAATGTATAAATGGTGATGATAATAATTTGTTTTGTGAAGGTAAAATAAGCAATTTATCATCTTACTATATCATATGACAATGCGCCTCCTGCAGAGCTCATTTAGTGTATTGGTTTATCAGTGCAAATAAAAACTTAATTTCAACTTTGAAAACTCGGTGCAGAACTATTAACTGCTCTTAGGTCTCAGTTTTGTATGCAGTTACGATAGTTTTGCACCACATCTTATCTTATTACTGCACTAACCTAGAGCCAGGGGTTGAAAAATTTCTTCAAACCTACTAGTCCTGTAGGACTAGTAGCTCTGAATTTCTACTCGCCCTTAGGGCAACCCAACTCGCCCTTAAAGATGAAGAAAATTTTAGACTGTTGGCTCTTACGGATGCATTATTATGCAAATAACATAACTCTTTGACTCTACAAATAAAGTTTCTTCGGTATAAACGACAGACAGGGCTCGCGCTGGCGATCGCCACTTCAAAAGTCATAGGCAAATAAGGCAACAATTTTATTAAAAAAGATGGTCAATAAATCGAATGTGGCTCAGACTTGACTTCATCTTTTACCATAAATTAATCGCCGATAAACACTTACTTTTTATTTAATTCCAAAGATAGATTAGCTGTCGAAATGGTCGAGTAAGCACACCAGTTTAATATGTACAACTACCCGGTAAATGTGAAAGAATTTCTTTGTGTAATATTGCGAGGCGGCATAACAGAAAGAGACAACGCGTCTGTGTTAAAACCATCTAACGTCAGTGTATTCACTACGTAGATAGCGTTTTGTTTTCATTGCTTCATCCAATTTTCCCGCGCTTTGTGGCAGGCATGACTTTTGTAAACAAATCATAGTAAAACGTAACCTTATTTGGGTGCGAAAAATCATGTGAATATATTGAAACTGGAATGACTACCTCATCAATTGACTGTGTTTGCGGCGTCTTTGATCTCGCTCAAATCATCCCATATGAGTAACACAGATTTACTCTAGTTTCCTTGTTTAGTTTCACTTTCGGGATTGATCGACATAAACAGGGAAAGGTCATATTTTACAGCGAATATTATTGTTTCCGATATGAAGTTTAAAATAAATATTTTCTTTTCGATCCTTTATTTTTTCCCTTCAATCAGCGTGATTCAAGTCCTAAATTTGCACTCGCCCCGTCGGACTAGTTCGTCCCCAAATCTACTCGTCCTACGGCATTTTCTACTCGCCAATGCGAGCGGGCGAGTGGATTTTTCAACCCTTGAGAGCGCGAGGGCAAAATTATGCACTTATCGTTATACATTCCTTATTTATATCAATCAATCACTATCGAATTGGGACCAGTCTAAATTTGCATCATAGGGAAATGGTTAATCTATATACAGACAAGCAGAAAATCCATCATGATAGAGATTAGAACACCTACAATTAGTGTCTGCCATTGTTTGTCCTTTTTAAAAGCTTAAAAGGTCTTTGACATCTCTGACAAAAGTGCTAACATAACAAATGATGTAATTCGTAACCCCAGCAATGATGTTCCTAGATTATTCCATATCGAGGGCCCAGTGCAAAACTATTGTAACTACCTATTTTTGAGAAATTCACTTTTTTGCATTTTCTGAATCTTTAGGAAGGAATACATCATATGTTCTAATATCGGGTTTCAATTCTGTATAATCAAAAAGATATTTAGAATTTTAAAAATATTGTATCTCAATTGAAAGAAATTTGTTAGTGCAAAACTATTGTAACTCAACTGTTTTCAACTTTATTTCCACTCCAGCATCTACAATTATTGACCAATCGAGACAAAACTTTGATATAATGTTGGGGACCATAAGATCTGGAATGAGTTTAATTTTCAGTCTGATCCAAATAAGAAGTCATGAGTTATGTGCCCTTGAATTTGACAAATGGCCATTTTTTACTGTTTTTGACTTTATTTACACTCTAGTTTCTACAATTTTTAACCATTCAAGACAAAACTTGTACACAATATTGGTGACTGTAAAATCACGGATGAAATTGATTTTCAGTCCGATCAAAACAAGAAGTCATGAGTTATGTGCCCTTGAATTTGACAAATGGCCATATTTGACTGTTTTTGACTTTGTTTACACTCTTATATCTACAATTGTAGACCAAACAAAACAAAACTTCCTTACAATGTTGGTGACTATAAGATATCAGATAAAATTGATTTTCAGCTCAATGCGACAAGGAAGTCTTGAGTTATGTGCCCTTGAATTTGACAAATTTGCAGTTTTCGACTTTACTTTCACTCTAACCATCATAAATGATAACCCATCAAGATGTAAATTGGAGATGCTATTGATTACCACATGATCCTAGATTAGTTTGATATTCAGCATAATAGAACAAGAAATTGCTGGGTAATCTGCCCTTGAATTTGACAAAGTTGCCATTTGTGACTTTCTTTTCACTCAATCAATCATATTATATATTAACCAATCAAGACAAAACTTGGACACAATGTTGAAGAGTACAAGATCTTGAATGAATCTGAATTTCAGTATAATTGGGCAAAAACTTACTGAGTTATCTGCCCTTAAAACTGACACGTTTACGGTTTTCAACTTTTTTTTCTATGATAAACACAAATAGTGACCAATCAAGACAAAACTTAGAAACAATGTTGGTGAGTAGTAACCATAAGTTTGTTTCAGTTTTACTGTCACAAATATCAATTGATCCAAAACTGAGACTCATATCATCTTAGTTCAGGACCATGATAGTCCTCTTGTATAATAAAATGGTACATGTACATTGTCATGTATGTCAGTCTACATATCACCAGTTTTCAGCTTTTGGTATCAAATTAAGCCAATGTTACTTATCAACTTGTCAATGGCATAGCTTTTTTGAAAATATTTGAAGCTGTTCCATCAATTGTCCCTGGATAAACAGCTTTATTGTTTTAAAGTTTCCAGTCATTAAGGTTATATAAGCATTCCGTTAAAATAGCATAAAAGTTGAAAAGGGAATCATAGTATATCATATTGTTACCAGCCATAGTGTTTGAAAATCAAAAAACAAAGTAGACATTAATTAAGTACAGTATTGTAATATGTCGCTATGCAAGCACGAAATCTTTGTTATTATGTTCTGTAAACTCATAATTTCATAATTTGCTTTTCTAGATCAGACTTAATCTAACAACGGCAGATACCCAGGTACCCGCACAAATGGATAATTCATGAATTTAGATTATTGCTGAATCCATTTTTAGTAAAGGAGCAATTCACATCGGCCGAGTCAACTGACATGCATGTTCCCATTGGTGGATTTGGGAAATGAGTCCCCCTATCTATGTGATCCTTGGCAATACATTGTGCATGCACTTACTTTGTCATTCCTTAAGCTTTTTACTGTCTAGATATATTAAATCATTATTAAAAAAATTAAGTCAAAATTAACCATTGGGTAATTGGTAATAAATCTGCGTAGTAGCAAATCCGTGTAGTAGCACTCATGTACTTGTTTCAGCCCTAGTCTGCATTCAAAAGATCAAATTAAATTTACAGGGAAAATGTAAGTATTTTCTGGGAAGTCCTTTAATCAAGTTGTAGGTTAAGTGTGGATAAGGGTGTATACTGGATAATACCAGGTATTCAGAAATGTCAGTTTTTTATGAAAAAAAGAAGAACCAGGGAACATGCCATGTTAGAACTTTGCATGTTACATACTTTTGGAGAATATGACAATCTTAAGTTTTCATGTGTTTTGCAATTGGACTGACTGCATGACAGATGGATAAAAACAAAACAGTATAACCAAACTCTTTAGATAATTATATGCAGGCATGAAAATTTACAGAATTTGAAAGCATTTTTTTTTATCTAACATCCTATTTCTGTAATATGAGATTTAATATGTGCCTTAGATGTGAAAGCATGTCGGGACAATTAAACTTTCCATTTATATTTTTTTACTTGAAAATGACCTTGAATTTAATGAAATATGTCCTTGACTTTGAATAAAAAAATGCACATCAATAACAAAAGCAGACATAGGCAGGTTATGCTCCTTGAATAAAATGTCTGTCACAAAAAATCACTTGACCTGTAAAATCGGAATAAGCTATCCTACATTTAAAATACCCATTCCCATGACACATTTTTTGTACACATATTATAGTGTGTGGTGTATATCGCCTGGTGCATTATAACTGACAATAAATGACCTAGCTATTAGCTAAAGATGCTCTGCCAGGTCATTTATCGTGAGCTATACTCAAGTATAGAAGTTTATTAAATCCTAATTATTAAATTAAAAGAAATAGGAGAAAAACTAAATTCTACATTCAAATTGAGAATCAGAGAGAAGGGTTTCTTGCCAGTATCCAGGGATTTTATATTGAAGTTGCTTCCAATTTGGTCTAAGGATTATGGAGAATTTGCTTCAGACAGACTGACAGAAATAGACCATGAAAATGAAATGACTTTTACCATGAAAAGTTTTTTGTTCATAGATTTAAAACAATGTAAGGTCCAAAACATCTAATTTGTCACTTAAGTACAAATTTTCATTGACTGCAGATCACTCTAGATGAAAGTAATTAGAGAAAAAATAATCTCTACATAAAGGCCCCTTTTTGCATGACACAGTCTTTTAATTAAGAAATGGAAATAAAGGCTTTCTTGGAAATATTCAAGGTAGTTCATATACATGTATGACGTTTCATCAAAATTTGGTCAAAGGGTTGCTGAGATCTAGTTGCAGAAGGATGGACAAATGGACTGAAAAATGCATGAACAGACGGACAGACAGCACCGACAGACAGCGTGGTGACTATATGCTACCTCGTAATTTTTCAGGGAGCATAAAAACTACCTGTATATAAATTAGAGTTTTATAACTTAAGTACTTTCAAAGATTTTCAAAGAGATAGCATTTTGTTAAGTTTTTTTATGATTTAGTCCACAGACAGACAGACAGATAGAAAAACAGACATACAGACAACAATCTTTTCTTCGTCTTTTTATGCCTCACATAATAAGGTGGTAAATATAGTCATATTTCGTTAGTTCTGCACTTATGTATTTACAGCAAATAGCTAAAATCAAATGCCACAATAGTTTTGCACCAACATTTTGTGCATACAATTGATGAATTTTGGTGCAAAACTATTGTAAGTCAAAAATGTTCAACAAAAGCAAATTTTAAAAAGTTTTGTTGAAATAAATAAATTGATTGAAATTCTTATGTTCCAGTACACTTCATGTAGAAATTTTGAGCAATAACGTTAAATTTTAAAAAAGTTATTAAGTTTTTTCCCTCTCCTGTAAAATTTTACAAAATGTAGTTACAATAGTTTTGCACTAACCCCTCGATATATGAAATGGTAAGCATTACAGAACAAGATCAATCTGAACCATGGACGTAGCCAGAAATTTATTCATTTTACGCACGATCACCATAGGCCCGATAGGGGTATCCCCGCTCTCAAGGGGGTTTGAAGGTCTCCCCCCAGAAAAGTTTGATTTGTAAGACTTGTTTTCGTGCATTCTATGTGCATTTTGAGACACAAAACGGCAAGACTGACCCTAAAACAATACAAAGCAACTTACGACCTGTTCGCGTTTTTTTTTACATTACGCACGCGCATATTATGCGAAATGGGCGCTGGGCCCTTGTGAACATGTATGACACCAACATCAGCACATGGTACAAGCATTTATTCTCTTTGCTCTCCTAAATGTTTGTCAAAGCCTTTTCTGTTTCAAGTTTTAGTTTGAATTTGAAAAAATATTTTGCATGAGAAAAGTATAATATTTAAATAATTTTGTAAATTGCTCCCTTTGGAGCAAAAATTTGCAAAAAACAGCAAATTTCATACTAAATGAAGCACATATAAAGTGTGTCTGTCATTTAATTTGCACTCCTAGAGAGCTTTAAAAGTCTTTCACGTCTTAAATGACAATGTTAACACAGCACATCATGTTCTTCTTAATTGACTTTGCTAGCAAGAAATAAATGGACAGCATTTGATCCTCTACGTTCGTAGACAGTTTTTTTTGCACCATTAATTTTTCGAGCAGACAGACAGAATCAGAATTATTGACGGACGGACAGACAGACTGACATGAGTAAAACAATATGCCCCCAATCGTTCTATACGGGAGCATAAAAAGTAAATCATTTTACCTGTTCAACTCTAACATCCCAGTCACCAAATATCTTACGACCCTGAAAATATTTAGACCTGAAAAAGAAGAACAAAATATTTAAGCAACAGAAGAAGTTAATTACCTGCAAACTTACTTTGTAATGAGACAGTTACTGCTTTTGATGATTCAAAACTATAAATGGTTTATAAAATCCTTGCAGAAAAAGAAGTATAAAATGCTGATAACCAGCATTTACTTCATTTCCTTCAAGGCTGTCTATGCTGCAACATGAAGATTTCATTAATTCTGTCTTCTTAAACTCCTTTCAATAGACGCCTTTCAATTATAGTTTTAGTTCATACCCGCAGAACACTTCCGGTGGCAAACAATGGGTTTATGGGAAATTAACATTGTATACACAGAGAAAGGTTTGAGAATTGTTACTAAAATTAGTAACATATCGACATTATCAAAATGAGGCTCCCCCCCAAAATGTGGAGAAAACAATGATGGCCCATATGCATTCAATAATATACAGCGATAAAGCGCACATGCATTCAATATACAGCCATAAAGCGAAGTTTTAAGTGGAACAAAAACTATAAAATTGAATTAATTCGTTAATAGCCAGTAAGATGGTTATTTTATTGGATTTAAAGTCAACCATTCCCTTTCAAAAATTTCGCCTTTTGCCTCTAAAGACGACTTCAGACGGCTGTTGTGTGTGGGGGGGGGGTCTTAGTGGAAACTTGTCTTTTTAGGCTAGCCTAAATGATATTATAGTTATAATTTGGGAAAGAGATAATAAAGCTCTTAGTACAAATCTTTGCCAGCAGACAGAATTAGAGAACAGTGTCATCAAATTTCAACTGTTTGTAGTCTTCAGCAAAAACATCTCAGCGTAATTATAACAAAATCGTTCACGTTTTCCAAAACAAAAACCATAAGAGGTTACTTAAAATTAAAAGGAGATAAATTGTATCACATAATATATGTGATAAATAAAAACAGGAATATGCTTATCATCAGAATTCTCTCCTATTCCCTATTTGTTTCCTACAGCCATCTTTACTTAGGAACAATGAAAACCTGGAATAATAATTTGTTTGGGAAAAGGTTAAAACAAATAATGAAAAATTAGCTTTTCTCGGCATTCATTATTATTTCAATCACCTATCTTTTCAAAGCAAACATTCAGGCCATTAAGGATCAATAGATTAAGGAAAAATCCTTTGTTTCTTTTTTACTATCAAGAAATTTAGCTAAGATTGATTTCAATCCATGAGATAATCACACCCCAGTGCTAATAGGTCACAAAAATCTATCCAATGTATTAACCGTTTCAAACACATTGACATTTTTTTGACCCATTAAGAGATAAACGCATAAGAAAACAAGAGTGCCTGAAAGGCACTGATATCGCTCACCTGAATTCTTCGTGTATTTGATTGTGTACAATATAAATTTTGTTGTAAACAAATATATATGTCAGTATTATGTCAAATTAAATCATTGTAAACTAGAATATCACTGAAAGTGATCATACAGCCCATTGATTTTTCACATGATTTCTCCTAGTCCGATAAGCCCCGCCCTGCCACGCCAACAATTTTTGACAAATCAAAAATTCACTAACAAGTTTTGAAAAGGGTCACCCAAGGGACAATCCTTTCAAGTTTGGTAATAATTAGCCCAGTGGTTAAGGAGGAGAAGATTTTTGAATAATTATCTTACGATTTCTCTAAGTCTGATAAGCCCCGCCCTGCCACGCCCACAATTTTTGATGAATCAAAAATTCATGAGCATATGTTGAAAACAGTCACTCAAGGGACATTTTTGCCAAGCTTGATTCTAATTGGCTTGATAATTGATTTTTAAAGATTTTTCACATAATTTCTCTAAGTCCGATAAGCCCCGCCCTACTACGCCCACAATTTTTGACGAATCAAAAATTCACGAACAAGTTTTGAAAAGGGTCACTCAAGGAACATTTCTACCAAGTTTGGAAAGAATTGGCCAAGTGGTTGAGGAGGAGAAGACTTTTGAAGAATTACCTAAAGATTTCTTTTAGTCTGATAAGCCCCGCCCTGCCACGCCCACAATTTTTGACAAATCAAAAATTCACGAACAAGTTTTGAAAAGGGTCACCCAATAAACTTTCCTTTCAAGTTAGGTAAGAATCAGCCCAATGGTTAAGGAGAAGATTTTTGAATAACTATCTTACGATTTCTCGAAGTCTGATAAGCCCCGCCCTGGCCCGCCCACAATTTTCACCGAATCAAAAATTCATGAGCACGTGTTGAAAACAGTCACTCAAGGGACATTTCTGCCAAGCTTGATTCAAATTGGCCTAATAATTGATTTTTAAAGATTTTTCACATGATTTCTCTAAGTTCGATAAGCCCCGCCCTGCCACGCCCACAATTTTTGACGAATCAAAAATTCACGAACAAGTTTTGAAAAGGGTCACTCAAGGAACATTTCTGCCAAGTTTGGAAATAATTGGCCTAATGGTTGAGGAGGAGAAGATTTTTGAAGAATTCCCTAATGATTTCTTTAAGTCTGATAAGCCCCGCCCTGCCACGCCCACAATTTTTGACGAATCAAAAATTCATGAACAAGTTTTGAAAAGGGTCACCCAAGGAACATTTCTGCCAAGTTTGGAAAGAATTGGCCCAATGGTTGAGGAGGAGAAGATTTTTGAAGAATTTCCTAATGATTTCTTTAAGTCTGATAAGCCCCGCCCTGCCACGCCCACATTTTTTGACGAATCAAAAATTCACGAACAAGTTTTGAAAAGGGTCACCCAAGGAACATTTCTGCCAAGTTTGGAAAGAATTGGCCCAGTGGTTGAGGAGGAGAAGATGTTTAAAGCAATTGTTGACGACTTCCGACGACCGACGACCGACGCACGACGCACGACGCACGCCGGACACAGGGTGATCACAAAAGCTCACCTTGAGCATGTTGCTCAGGTGAGCTAACAACGTGGAAAATAAAGAATTGCTTTTGACAAGCAATTTCTTCATTTCCCACTATGTTTTCTACACAAAAAGTCAAACATTTGTAAAATTGCATTCTCTAGATAATTGTTTTCTACAACATCTTTGAAATCGGACCAGTCTAAAAAATTTCCATCTCATAATGGGTTAAAGGTGCTCTGGATCACCAATCAAAAAGTCATTTCCATTGGTCCAAAGCATCATAGAGACCATGCAGTTAGCCAATTGAGCAGCATCTGTATTTTTACGACAGTAAATAAAACTAGAAATCTATAACTAAAGGGGATGAAAATACCCCCCCCCAGTACATTTGTCCAGACAAGACTAGTGTTTTTATTGAATCAGGGGCCATAACTTAAAGAAAGTATTCATTGTGTTTGCATGAAATTTGCGTCTTGCACATCTATAGGTCGTAATGCACACAACTACCAAAGAATGAAGCAAATCAGACGGAAACTGAAGGAGAAGTTGTCTGGACAAGCATTTTCTGTCAAATCAGGGGCCATACCTCAGAAATTGCACATCTATGTGTTCTAATGTACAATTTCGCAAAGTATCAATTAAATTGAATAGTAATTTAACTGTAGAAGTTGTCCGGAAAATTATTTTTCTTTAAATCAAATCAGGGGCCATAACTTGCAAATCTTTTATCTGATTTTTCCTGAAATTTGTGTCTTGCACATCTTCAGGTCCTAGTGCACAATTATGGCAAGTATGAAGTTAATTGGAGAGTAAGTGAAGGAGTTGTTCAACCTGGTTTTGCTGATAGAAGAATGACCAACCCCTGGACCAACCAACCTTCTGCTGGAAAAACATTTTTTGTCAAATCAGGGGCCAAAACTAAAAATATCTTGCTCTGATTTTCGCCAAATTTGAGTCTTGCAGATTTACATGTCCCAATGAACACTTCTGCCAAGTATAAAATAAATCAGTCTGTAAGTGAAGGAGCTGTGCAAACAAGGTTTCGCTAACAGACCGCCCAACCGCTGGACCAACTAACCAACTGCTGGACCGACATGCTGTTTCAGTATAGCCTCCCTTGATTTCTTTCTCTGGGATATGCCCATTGACAACATTGTGTCATATGATTCTTTGCGATGCAATGGTGGTCTGAAAAAATGCTGGATGATAAGCATCTTGAACTTAAATTCCACTAAACATTATCAAAATGAAAGAAACGAAACCTATGATCTAAGTAACGCAGCCTAGAAATGCCAAGATTAAATTTTCCATTAATTATGTCAAGATTACAAATAATTTCCTGTTCTCCAACAATGGTACCATTTACAGCATCATAAAATGCAAATTACCCGGCCAACAGGGGAATAATTTAAAGCTAATTATTGAGGACTTCTTATCAAGAAATCTGTCAAAAGCTAAAGCAGTTTGTATTAATTTTACCAGCTTATAGGTTTAACGAACAGATCTATTTTAGGAACAGTTCTCTGGATTGACTCTTGACATTTTCTAAAACGTGAAGTTTTCTTGATTACAGATTCCTTTTCCTAAGGCAGGAAGATTCTGGTCACAATCAATATTCAAGGAATTTGGATGGAATTCAATTCGAGGGCACTGCTCATGCTGCTACATTTTACTTCAATCTTTTCATACAAAATCCCTGATCTCACCAATGAATTTAACACTTCTTTCATCTGCTATGGTCATATAGTTT
Source organism: Fragum sueziense (assembly GCA_963680895.1). Taxonomy (NCBI): domain Eukaryota; kingdom Metazoa; phylum Mollusca; class Bivalvia; order Cardiida; family Cardiidae; genus Fragum; species Fragum sueziense. Next base: position 36,709,639 of record OY804597.1, read on the forward strand.
GAGCACATAACCATGGCTTCATGTCGTATGTCATACCATTACAACCACAACATTCTCACTGAGCCTCCAGCTGCTCACTCCCATAGGTTAATGAATATCAAACCATTAGTGGGCGTCAATTTTGTCAGAAAGGATATTTGCTACGGCTGGATTATTTAAACGCAGGACCTCACAGTACATGCAACTTTCAATTTTGAAGGACATACCACAGCACAGACTGTACGCAGCAAAGGATTGACCTCATAATTCTTTGAGCCTCTCTTACAATCCGTCATGCGTCCTTAAAAATCATGTGTTTTAAAAATCTCAGAAAAGACACACAACGGGTTGTAAGAGAAACTTTACTTGAAATTACTGCAGTAGTTTCTGAAGTCTTGACAAGATGGTAATAATTTCCTGATCTTTTAAAACAGCAATATCGTTTACAGCACCATATATGCAAATTACTCAACTAGGGAATAATTTAAAGCCAATTATAGAGGACTTCTTATCAAGAAATCTGTCAAAAGCTAAGACAGTTTGAATTAATTTTACCAGCTTATAGGTTTAATGAACAGATCAATTTTAGGAACAAATTTGCTCTTTGACTCTTGATATTTTCTAAAACAAAGCATTGCTGATTATAGATGACTTTCCCCGCAGGCAAGGAAGACTTGCCACAATCAATATTCAAGGAATTTGGACTGACTTTAATTTGAGTACACTATTTTATTCTACAGAAGCCAGGTTTTAATTAGGCAGACAATGAAAGCTGCCGGAAAACATTGATGAACAAAATGCTGAGCAATTTCTTCTTTTTCCAAAATTTTTTCTCATTAGTTATGAATTATGCCTAAAATTCTCTTTATCTGGTAACAAATTTGAAGGAATTTAGCTGCTGGAAGCTTTTGAATCAGTAGGGGAATTATAATGATTTACTTAACCCTTTCCCAGACGACAAAATTTTTGACTGGTCCAATTTGAAAGCTGCTGCAGACGACAAAATAAATGTTGGTATATATAGTATTTGTGTAAAATAGAGCATAGAAAATATTGAGACAAAAGGAGAAACTGCTGGTTTATCAGCAGTTTCTTCTTTTGTCTCATTGTTTTCCCCAAGCATTTTCTATTAGGGATGTCAAAACCAGGTCTTGTTTGGGAAAGGGTTAACAGTGTAGTAGGCCCCCCCAACATCTTACTGGAATGGGCAGAACACTGCCCTTGATGATAGACAAATTACTCATGTAAAATTTACAAATGAATTATTGGCAAAACTAGGATTCCAGAAAGTCTTCCCAGAATTAGCTAGGTGTAGTCTCTGACATTACCAACTGCGCTATCAGATTTATACTCAGGAATCACAGGAAACAGTGCGCAAAAACATGACAAAATTGTGTAGATGACAAAATTGGCAAAGTTAAAGTTAGACAAAAACTAAATTGGGCCTTGTTTTTAATTAGTTTCCACTTTTAAGCTTAGTTCTATTTCTGTTTTACTTCATTTACAATAGCTTTACTGGATCCCTCATCATTTTATAAGGTTTGGTTTATTGGGGTTTCACGCCGTTTTTAACTACTAAGGTCATAATGCGGCGGCTGGAGCACCTAACCATGGATTCCTGTTGTTTCTCAAACCAGTACTACCACAACACCCGTACCGAGCCTCCAGCTGCTCCCCCACATAGGTTCACGATATCAAACCATTGATGGGTGATATTTTTGTCAGTACGGACATTTGCCGCGGCCGGGTATCGAACCTGGAACCTCTCGAATGAGAGGAAGATGCGCTACCAACTGCGCCATGGCCGCGGCCATTTTTGTAAGGAATCTGCTATACTCAGTCAAGGTTTGCTGCACAGTAAACTTATTTAGAGACTTTTTCATGAGCCACCAGGAACATTTAACTGTATTTCAATCAAAGAATTTCATTAAAAAATCCTTATTATTGTAAAATAGCTTCAGATTATGTGATTCATTTTCAATTATGATGAATATACATTCTTTATTCCAGAGTCTCTTACTTCATAATTGCAGCTAGATTGCTTTTCATTTTCTCTCAGAATGGTCAAGGAAATCTCATTAACAGAATAAGCCATGTCAAGGTGACAAACAGCTTAAAGCTAAACCAAAAAGGAAATTAATAGATAATGCAAGATAATTAGTTCTATTTGGATTCGTTCTTATTGTAAATGGTACTTTACTCTCCTGTATTTCGCTGCTTTTCAACGAAAACCTCGTAACTGCAGTTTAAAACAAGCTGCAGTTACAAGGTTTTCGTTGAAAAGAGACGATTTTCTGTATGAAGTCAGGCAGTCAAACTAAACCTACACTTATGGAACTATATTATATGGACAGAGGCATGGAATTATGGATTCCTGTTTTTGAGACATTTAATTACATTTGTAATTGATTGAATTTGGTTTAACATCTCACCTCTGCAGCAAGTATGACATTGGAACAAGCCAAATTTCGTCATCTTGGGAAAGGGAAAAAGCATTAGACAGAAGGCCATTTCCATACTTTTTAAAAGTACTTATATTTAGAACCTTCCCTAAATTCCCAAGATATTCATCTGATATCCTAATTACAAAATTTGATCCTATAATTTTACTCTAAATGAATATTTTGAATATTAGTCTAGATAACTGATATCATATTTGAGTTAATTAAGAAATGTCATCCTTTCCCAAAAGTCCCTATTGTAAAATGTAGTTATGAAAGACCTTTTAATGTAATAAGACCAGAAAGCCTTTATCTAACTAAAATAATTTTAAATTACCCTTCAAAAGAGGAATTAAAGGAATCACCTCTTCTGGAAATGCACACTGTTAAACCTTAACATAATTAATACAGCTTGAAAGTTACAATGGCCATTAGTCTTCTTAATTTCTATGTGGATAATGGATTGACCAATGAATAGATGGATGAAAAGACAGACAGATGGACATATGGATTGATTAACTGTTAGACAATCAGATACCCATGAGAACAGTAGCATTCAAAGTACTAAGAGTACCAAAGTCACTTACCAGTTTGTGTTGATGTCCAAAAAAGAAAAAAAAAAACTTTGACAGAGAATATTGATGCAAAAGAAGAATATTCTGCTGACCGACGTTGGAAGAATGATGGTAAATATCAACATTTTCTTCTTTAGCCTCAATGTTTTTCCAAACATTTTCTATGATGGACTACAAAGCCAGGGCTTGCATGGGAAAGGGTTAGAGATACTTACCAGTTTGTGTGTTCATCATCTATTATTAACAAGGTTTTACATCGGTCTTTGTTGTAGGAAGGTTTTTGTTGTTGTGACGAGGATGAGGAGGAAAAAATCCCGCCGACAATTCCAGCAGTACTTTGAGATTTTGACGGCGAGCTAGGGGCACTTGGGGATGGGCCCCTTTTTGTGAAATTAAGTCTCGTGAAATTCAACTCATCGTCGTTTCGTAACTCCCCCTGTAGGTCACCCGAACTGAACCTCCGTCTCAAAAAATTCATCCCTCCGTCCAAGCCACTCTTAAAACTTGCGAACGAAATTTTGGCGGCTTCTATTTGTGCAGCAAAGGAACTAAAATCAATAGAGAACAGCCGATACTGATCTCTAGCCACTTTTGAGCAAAACTGGAATCAAATAAATCCTCTAGTTACATCAATCCAAGATAAATCGGAGATCGTAGAGTGTGAATATATTGACAACTGGAAGACATTTTATTTCTTTTCTGACACTATCTTGTTCTGTATCGTCTAAAACATGGGAGCTAATCTTGGCAAATAATCCATATTTAGTCGCTCTTCCATTCTTCGGAGGTGTTTATCTCCTGCAACGAAAAGATGAAAAGCTTGTAACAAGGCTACAGATCAATGGAGGAGCTGAAATCTGAAAATTTCAAAATTATGATTTATAGTCTGATAAACCCTATATTGTGGGTGCTCATTAGAATCGTCTCAATGAGACGGTTCTAATGAGTACCCACAACATAGGGTTTGGATGAGAAATAAGAGATTTAGACAGGAAAAATCCCTAAAAATCTGAATCTGACTGGCTAATATCAGATGAAATATTCACAGGCAAAACCCTAGAGAATTCTTATCAAATAAACTAGGTTCTAATATAGACAAACTTTCATAGAAAATAACATTCGGTATCGCTGAAAACATCTTAATAAAATAAGTCAGAGTTCCTGTCTCCCACAACTGGTTTTTTTTTCACAGTTTTGTCCACCTTTTCGCAAACCAAACCGAGTCTGGCCAATTTTATTATCAACAGGCCCGTTACGAAGTAATTTCATATTGGGGTGGCTAAAGCCCCCTGTGTCTGAATATTGGGGGGGGGGGGGGGGGGGGGGGGGGAGCTATATTGAATTTTCCCTAAATTTTCAGTGTAACATAAAGAAAATTTGGCATTTTTTGACAACTTTGGGGGGGGGGGGGGGGGGGCTGTAATCAGGCACCAGAAATAGATTGCTCCCTCATCCTCAATGAGGCATTTCTAATGAGTACCTACAACATTAGGTTTGGATGAGAAAAGTAGAAACAAGACAACAGAAATCAAGAAAGCAATTCGTCAGTGTAAATGCAAAACCTCGTATGTCGATTCTTGCGATTTTCATAGTACAAACTTGTGTTCTCAGTTAAAGACAATTCTTGCAGGTTTTGAGATATTTTACTGATCAGTATTAATGACAAATCATTTATGAACAATATGTCCAAATTTCAAGTAAAACATTTCAGTTTTGGAAAAGTTATTACACTTTTTTCCCTCCCCTTTAAAATTTTCCAAAAACGAGATACGATGTTTTGCATTTCAACGACGAATTGCAACAGCAGCCTTACAGAAAAATGTGTAATATATGACCAATATGATTTACCCCAAAGACACAAAATTCAGACAAAAAGTTCACAGAGAAAATGAGGGAGCAATCCGTTTCTGGTGCCTGAATATAAAGTGTTCTATAAAAATCGGCCATGAAATATTCATTGTAATATCCCACAATTTTCATATCTTTAACAAACAGTAATTGTCTATATCAAAATGTTGTACCAAAGACAGAATATTGACATTTTGAAGTCGAAAACTTTTATAAACTTCTCAGCAAACCAAATTTTGTAGGTAATCATTAGAATTATCTCATTGACCTGTCACAATAATCTATGCCCAAAAGACACAAAATCCAGTCAAAAAGTTCACAGGGAGAATGAGAGAGCAATCTATTCTTGGTGCCTGAATAATAAAGTGTTCAATAAGAGTTGGCCATAAAATATTCATGGCAATATCATGCAATATTTCCAGAAGTTGAATTTATTAAAAAATAGAAATTGTCTGTATCCAGATGCTGTCAACCAGAGTATATAATACAGGATATAGACTGAAAATTATTTAGAAATTGAAAATGAAATCAACCTAATGTTGTGGGTAATTATTACAATTGTCTCATAGAGATAATTCTAACGAGTACCTACAACATTAGGTTTGGATGACAAAAACAGAGCCAAGACATCAGATATTAAGAAAGCAATAACAAAAACAATCGAAAAGAAAACAAGAGGACCATGATGGTCCTATATCGCTCACCTGAACCAAAATTATATGAGCCACAAATTTGTTCAATTAAATTAATATTTACGACTGAAAACAAACTTATGGTCAATAATGTTGTGAAAATCGAACTCATCCGAGATCTTATGGTGCCCAACATTGTGTCCAAGTTTTGTCTTAATTGATTAATAACTGTAAATTTTAGAGTGTAAACAAGGTCGAAAACAGCTGAAAAAGGCAATTTTGTCAAATTCAAGGGCAAGTAACTCTCGACTTTCTGATCAGATCAGACTGAAAATCAAAATGATCAAATATCTTGTAATCTCCAACATTGTGTCTAAGTTTTGTCTTGATTGATTCATAGTTGTAGATTCTAGAGGGTAAACAAGGTCGAAAACAGCCGAAAATGGCAATTTTGTCAAATTCAAGGGCACATAACTCTTGTCTTTCTAATCCGATCAGACTGAAAATCGAACTCATACAAGATCTTATGGTCTCCAACATTATGCCCAAGTTTTGTCTTGATTGATCAATATTTGTAGATGCTAGAGTGTTAACAATTTAAAAAGTAGCTATTTTTGACGTTCAAGAGCACATAACTCCTTACTTCCTGGTCCGATCTGACCCAAAATCGAACTCATCCGAGAACTTATGGTCTCAAACATTATGTCCAAGTTTTGTCTTGATTGATTAATATTTGTAGATGCTAGAGTGTTAACAACTTAAAATGTAGCTATTTTTGACGTTCAAGGGCACATAACTCCTGACTTCCTGGTCCGATCTGACCCAAAATCGAACTCAGAGAACTTATGGTCATACATGTTTTGTTCAAGTTTGATTAAGATTGGTCAATTTTTGTGGATGCTAGAGTGTTAACAACAAATTGTGGACAGACGAACGGACAGACGGACAGACGGACGCCGACAGACAAAAAGCGACCACAATAGCTCACCTTGAGCACTTCGTGCTCAGGTGAGCTAAAAAAACCAACATGAAATACATGGCCAATATTCTATGCCCAAAAGACACAAAATCCAGACAAAAAGTTCACAGAGAAAATGAGGGAGCAATCCATTTCTGGTGCCTGAATATAAAGAGTGTTCAATAAAAATAGCCATAAAATATTCATGGCAATATACCGCAATATTCCCAAAAGTCATATATTCAAAACAGAAATTGTCTATATCAAGATGCTGTCGCTAAGAGTATCTACAACAAAATATAGACATTTTGAAATTGATTATAAACTTTAACTTCTTATCAAACCCAATGTTGTGGGTAATCACTCGAATTGTCTAGAAGGAACAATTCTAATGAGAACACACAACATTAGGTATGACTGACAAAAATAGAGAGAAGACAGCAGAAATCAAGAAAGCATTGACAACAGCATCACCACAGAAAAATGTGTAATATATGACCAATATTCTATGCCCAAAAGACACAAACGCCAGACAAAAAGTTCACAGGGAAAATGAGGGAGCAATCTATTTATGGTGTCCATGAATATAAAGTGCTCGATAAAAATTGGCCATAAAATATTCATGGCAATATACCGCAATATTCCCAAAAGTCATAATATTCAAAACAGAAATTGTCTATATCTAGATAAAGTCACCAAAAACCTATAGATATGACAAAAATAATTTCTTATCAACGAACAAATCCTTTGGTGTAGATAATCATGAAAAAAGAATTGTCAAAACAATTCAACTGACTTTCCACAACATTGGTTTTGAAATACAAGATTTAGGATGCATGATTAATTGTGCAGATCCAGGGGGTGGGGGTCGGGGGGGGGGGGGGGACCCACCACTGGATCTGGAAATTGTACAAAATCAGAGTGAAGTCTTCTATACTTCTGCAGCCTCACAAATTCACAATGCAAAATTGCTTTTGTTTTGTTTTGTTTTTGTTACACATGCAATTTTTGTGACCAAGATTCCTGTCCACAAACATTTATCTCTTGTTTATTTTTTGTATGATAATCTCACCTTTTTCTATACAAACTAATTTTGGACAGGTGTGAATCAGAGCAGCTGCAGAAAGGAAAATATATTAGTATTCTATGGAGAGGAAAGAAATCTTTTCGAGAAGATGGCAAAACACAGGACAATACGCGTATCAGCTTCTTCGTGCTAACAGTTTAGGTCTTTGATTTATTCATAGGGATGTAACGATACATCGGACTATCGATATATCGCAATAGTGACCTCTGCAATAGTGCTATCATGATAGGCAACTGGCAATATCAATAATATCGCAATAGTTGTTTCCACTATCGCAATAGTTTTGATAGTTCTAAAAATAGCAATTTGTCACATGACATTGTCTAATTTTAGCAAAAAATCTGTCTCTTGAATATCAGACATCAATGGCAGGCTACTCAAATCATGGAATGTCACTCTCTTCCTTCAGGTTATTTATTTAATGATTCTACAAATTAGTTCATTTATGTGAAATATTCAGGAATTGTGATTTTTAATGAAGAAATATCCATTTATAGCACTAAAAGCGTATAACAATAGTATCGCAATAGTATTGCAATAGCAACCTACAATAGCAATACTATCGTGATAGCAATTTGGTCAATAGCAATACTATCGCAATAGTAATTTTGGTCTGCAATAGTCATCCCTATTTATTCACGCGTCATTTGTCCGTCAAGTACTTTGTTTATGAAGTACACCTCATCTAATCAGAAATATAGCTCTGTTGTCTTTGCAAATCAGCATACTCATTCCGGCACCATTCTTCTGCAAGGAATTGTAACAAGGATGTCCTGAATGATCCAGACTTCAAAGCCTGATTAATGCCTTTTGGCCTACGCTGTTCTGGTCAAGACATTTTTATCTCTCCCTCTACTGAACCACGATATTCTCTAGTTATATCTCTGATTGATGGGTGTTTGTAAGTGTCACATACGAAATCTACCCCATTCGCAAGTCTAACAAGATGAGACAAGATCACATGTGCTACACCACCGAAAGTTGAGGGTAAATCAACAAGAGACTGTATGATGAACATTCCATCTACATCTTTAGTGGCACCCAATACAAGTGGATGATAACCCATATTTAGTGACTTATCACAGTGGATGATAGCCCATATTCAGTGACTTCCCAGAGCAAGTGGATGATTACCCATATCAAGTGACTTCCCACAGCAAGTGGATGATTACCCATATTTGGATGACAAAACCCCGGATTTGACTGGCCATTTGTATTGTTGCAACGTCTCCGTTGTGAGGGCTAGAAACGTAAGAAAGTTTCTGTGATCTTAGGACAAATAGCAACATAGACAATAGTTAAGGCAACCATGTTCGTATTTCTTAATAGTGAAGTATTTGATTTTAATATTACACATGCCTCTATCTAGCTGATATAACATAAAACTATATTTTATTTCCTACAAGAAGTTATTTTTTCGCACCAATGATGTTGATACCAGTACATACAGTGTTCAATGTTATTTTAGTGAATTTATAAAGTATTTACTAAATAGATCAGAAACAAACAGCGTTACATCCATTTCAGCAATGTTCTAATTTCAAGTATTGTTATCATTATTTTATATTACCTTATTATTATTATTATTATTATTATTATTATTATTATTATTATTATTATTATTATTATTATTATTATTATTATAATTATTATTTTACAATAAATAATGACTACAATATCCCCCCTGAAAAAAGCCTTGTTTTATAAAGTATCTAACCAAATTTTGACATAACTAGAAAGACCTGAAGGTCTTGAGTCGCTCCACAGGCCTGAATTTCTTGTGGTTTACTATAAAAATTTTTACAAATTTATCTAAATGCTTAAACTGATATATTTTTAAATTCTTGTGATTCTTAGAGCAGAAACAGAGTAAAGAGAAGCAATTATGAGGTCAAAGCGAAAAGAAGGTAAATGATTGACATATATTTTGGGGATTTTTAGAGTGATGATAAAGTTGAAAACTGTCATTATGCAAAATTCAAGGGCACATAATTCAATATGTCAGTTAATAATTGTTGTAGACTAAGGGAAGTTACTTTTGATATGAGCAATTTAAAGTTCAGTAAGAGTTGTTTTTCTTTATGATAATTAGTTCAAGAAGTTGCGATTGTGCATGTAAGATAGTGGTCATGAAAATAAAGACATTCTGATCTAAAAATATGATTTTGACTTGATAATTTATGTCTTGAACACAACAATAATCAAGCTGAATTATTAAACTCGAGTAAGATCTTATGGTCTGTCCAAATTTTGTCAGTATTAATCTATATATGTGGCCACAAAAGTGAAAAAAGTGTTGAAAACTGAAATTTTGTCAATTTCTAGGGCACATAACTCAAATTATAGCAATGCAATCATCCTGAAAATTACACAAAAGCAAGATCTTGTTGTCAACAAGATTCTGTCCAAATATCATCTTGATTGGTTAACAATTATAGTTGTTAGAGTGAAAACAAAGTCGAAAATGGAAATTTTGTCAAATTCAAGGGCACATAACTCATGATGTAAAATTCTGATCAAGCTGAAAATTAAACCCAAGCAGGATATCATGCTTATATATATTCTGTCCAAGTTTTGTCTTGATTGGTTAATATTTGTAGATTTTAGAGTAAAAATAAAGTCAAAACCAGCTTTTTTTGACGTTCAAGGGCAGATAACTCAAGTTGTTTTGTTTCAATCCAAACTCTTTGTAGGAATCTGAGAGAGGGTCACCCAAGGATCATTCCTGTGAAGTTTGATTGAAATCCATCCAGTAGTTTCTTCGGAGAAGATTTTTAAAGAAAAAGTTTATGGACGCACGGACGCACGGACAGACGGACGCACGCACGCATGACGGACACACCGCTATGACAATAGCCCGCTGGCCTGAAAGGCCAGTGGAGCTAAAAATCACAATTTTAAGGTTATTCATTAATATTCATGGATATGCAAATAAACTAATTTGCATAAAATAACTGCAAATGAAAGAGCAAGTCATAAGCTTTCATTTGATACTATTCTGACATCAGTAGGTCAATATTCAATCAAGATATGACCAAACACATTTTTGAAAATTTAGATGAACAATTTTATAGGGTAAAAGGTTTAGATAAGGGTTACGACCAAAAGCCGTAACCACCAGAGTGCAGAAATTGCTTAAAATGTTTCTTATATAATGTTCTTTAACACAAACCATGTTTGCAACATTTCCCTTCAACTAAACTGCCTTGTTTTGGAAAGTATTTGCCAATTTTTCGCAAAAAATCAAAGTTTTAAGGAAATTCATTAATATTCATGAATATGCAAATGAGCTAATTTGCATAAAATAGCTGTAAATGAAAGAGCAAGTCATAAGCTTTCATTTGATACCGTTCTGAAATCGATAGGTCAATATTCAATCAAGATATGACCAAAAACGTTTTGAAAATTTAAATGAATAATTATATTGGGTTAAGGGTTTAGATAAGGGTTACAACCAAAAGCCGTAATTACCAGAGTGCAAAAATGGCTTAAAATGTTTCTTATATAACACTCTTTAACATTAACTATGTTTGCAACATTTCCCTTCAAGAAAACCGCCTTGTTTTGGAAGTATTTACAAAATTTTCGCCCAAAAATCACATTTTTAAGGAAATTCATTAATATTCATGAATATGCAAATGAGCTAATTTGCATAAAATAATTTCAAATAAAAGAGCAAGTCATAAGCTTTCATTTGATACCATTCTGAAATCGGTAGGTCAATATTCAATCAAGATATGACCAAAAGCGTTTTGAAAATTTAAATGAACAATTTTATAGGGTTAAGGGTTTTCAGACGCGCATAGCACATTTCTCTACCAGCAGATTTTTGTAAGACTTAGATTTTTGAATTCAGCACACTTTTTTACATAAGAATACACCTTCAAACCTTTTGGCCTCGATAACATGATTAAACCTAGTGCTGGCTCTCGGACTATTTCCCAAATGACAAAATTTTTGGGTGGTCCAATTTGAAAGCTGCGGCAGACTACAAATTAAACATATGTAAGGAAACCATTTGTGTGCAAAATAGGTCAGAAAATATTGAGACAAAAGGAGAAACTGCTGGTTATCAGCAGTTTCTTCTTTTGCCTCAATGTTTTCCCAAGCCTTTCCTATAAGGGACATCAGAACCAGGTCTTGTTTGGGAAAGGGTTAATCAATATGTTACAACAATAAAGTCTTTTTATATGTACACTTTCTAAATCTCACTACAAAATGACTATTTCTAAGCTTACAATCTTGCAAGGTTCCAATATTCGTGTCACTAGATTCTATTCCAAGTAATACAGCCAAGCCACATAAATAGAATGGTTAAGTTAATCCATTCCTACACATTGGCGCTAATGAACCAGTGTGAAATAAACAGAAATAACTCCTAAAGAGATCAACAGTAACAATACATCACAGAAGACATAAAAATCTATACGGCCAATCAATACCATACAGACTCAACACTTTACCATGAGAGAACCAGTCCAATTGACAGAAAGGAAATGGAACCAGTCTATAATGGTGAATAAAGTGAATATCATCAGTAAGTAAAAGTATTGACTCTTTTCAGAGTGCATACCTTCAGTAGGTTTACATTATTTGTGATGAAATTTGTGAAATATTCATTTTTTTCTTTGCAAATTCATACCATATCAGCTCCACGTTTCACCATCTAAGTAGAGTTGGTGAACCATTCTGGATTGTCAAATTCGCATTGATAGTTTTTTCATTTTTAAAACCAAATTTTGTTGATGTTGATAATAAAATTTTCCTCATCAGAAATTTTTTATGTTCTATTGTAGACTTGCCTATGGCAAACGAAAACAAGACAAAGATACTCTTCCCAAGACAAGGATACACTACAAGGACATACTCAAAGATGCTACCAAACAATGCCAGATACCCGGTGACTGTTGGGAAAGGATAGCAGAAAAGCGCTTGGAATGGAGCTCCATAATATTGTTAATACTTTAGTCGGAAATTTTGGAGAGAGACATATTTGAAGAGAGACATGTCAAACGTCAAGAGGACAAGCAACAGAGATAGAAAGACGCTAGTCATAATTAATCTTCCTCAGACCCAATTCTGAGTATTCCATGTCCCTACTATAACATATTGTTGGACTCTCCAGCCACCTACATACAAAACTTCGCAATAAATGATATGACTCATCCGCCACCTACGTAAACACCATCATAATTGATGATAAGTATCATGGTTAGATTGATAAGTCAAGAAAGACCATCATCATCATCATCATTTCATGTAATCTAAGAACCAATCTAAAGACTTAGTACCCCTTTCTCAAACAAGACCTGGTTTTGATGTCCCTAATAGAAAAGGCTGGGGAAAACATTGAAACAAAAGAAGAAACTGCTGATAACCAGCAGTTTCTCCTTTTGTCTCAATATTTTCTGTGCCATATTTTACACAAATCCTATCTTTAATAACATCCATTATGTCTTTTGTGGCAGTTTTTGAAGTGGACGACCCCAAAATTTTGCCGTTTGGAAACAAATTTAAAGTGTAGGATGGATATGGAATCAAATGAACCAGTCTAGTGGGAGGGGATTGCTTCTAAATTAGAATCATTAAATATTACTGCTTGCTTTCAATGTTCCTATGTGTTTTGCCAATTTCATGTGCTTTTATATATGTAATGTCTTGTGCTATTTATATGTATGCTAGTCGGTTCAAAAGCTCATGTGAGCTTATGTTATTGTTACTCTGTCTTGCCGACTTTAAATAAAATTTACTTACTTACTTACTTACTTACTTACTTCAAACTGCATTTTTTATGGTCGATTTTTTTTTATTGGCTAATCAATACACCATAGTACCCAACAAATATACTACAAAACCACTTTACCATCTTTTTCTGAAAGATCATGGATTTCATATGACAGAGAGGAAATTAATAGCAAAGAATTTTGTGCTAAAATAGAATAAAATTACCGTAATGTTTTGATAAACTGTCTGTGTTGTTATAAAATCTCGTAACTTTGGCTTGATTTAAGCGGTAGTTAGGAAAATTTGAAACAACACCTGGGAAATACTATTGTTTGTCCAAAACTATGTCACAGTTTACTAGATAAAATTGTTCCCTATTCAATGTAACCAGTCTAACATCGTGGGTGTTTGATAAATGATAATCTTAAGATAATAGCCGTGTGCGATTTAGGCCGGTAGAGCTCTTCCAGAAGAGACTGGTTCCCGCCTCTGATACACTACGTAGTATAAAAAATACTACGTAGTGTATCAGAGGCGGGAACCAGGCTGCATCTTCTTCTTCCAGAAGACCAATATCTACCAATAGATGTCGCCACCTGTCGATTACCATCTATCTCTGGTGGGCATTCTGGGTTAACTACTTTCAAGATATCAGCGCTAATTTGAATTAATTATTTTATTAGATGAAATTGAGACGAAAATCAAACTTTATTTTGTTGCAAATGTATTTGTAGTTGCAATTTTCTGCTTGCTACTTTTTGGCGACAGGATTTTGGAGTTTTGCGCACCGCGTAGTGATTTTTATCCAAAAATGGATAAAGTGATGCGTCAAATGAGTCAGTCCGAAAATAAAAAAAAAATAGACTGGAAATATTGTAGACTGGCTGCTTAGTCAATGCCAGAAGACAACTTCTGGCCTAAATCGCACGCGGCTAATAACAGGCGCTGTACGATTTGTTCAGATTATTCTCGGTAATGATATCGATACAATACATGATAGAGTGTTACAAAGGCAAGGATTAGCCATCTATATCCGAAAGATTGTCTGTCTGACTTGACAGAGAATCAAAGAAACAAGTAAAACATGGTGGGTGTCTGATGAATGGTAATCTTTATGCTAGGTTCCCTCTACAGATCTACAGATTCACATACTTTTGTACTTTGATACCAAGTAAAGAAATGCCAAGAAAAGAAATTTGACATCGCTTCCTGCAATTTGATTCTTATAATTTCCAGCACAAAGCCAGAGGCATTGATAAAGTTTGAAATTCCATACAAGGAAAAAAGCATGTACCAATTAAAATCCAATTATCCAAGCAAAATAAGACAGATGCACGACATCCTGCAGGGCAAATATTCAATATGCCTTTGTCTCAAATTTTGATTCCATTTTCTAAAACTAGCATTTTTGGAGTCAGCTATAGCATGCTGCCAATTTCTTTAGATTAAAGAAATTAACCATTTTCTTCAGTTGTTGTTTTTTCGGTCATTTAATTATAGATTTGAAATTGGTGGCACAATGCACAGACTGGGCAAATAACTCCACACTTTCTGGTCCAATCAGGCCCATAATTGAATATCCGAGAACTTAATTATGGTCATACTTGTTCTGACAGAGTTTAATCGAGATTTGATATTTGTGAATGCTACACCAAATAAAATGCATGAACAACACATTTTAAACTGACAGACAGGCGACAGATAAATAACAACCACAGTAGCTCACCTAGAGCAATTCATGCTAAGGCGAGTTAATATAATCCAGGAGGAGGATAGCCAAGGTGGAGCATTAATTGTAAAGTCTAATTCAGAAATATAGCTAAGATGACCAACCAAGTATGACATCTTGTAAATCAATTAGAGAGAATCTGTCAGATTTCCATTACAGATAAGACACAAAACACTTTTATTGTTGGCCAGTCAGAAGTTGTGCTGACCACAAATTGATTTCCCTTGACATTTTTAACTATTCTTATAGTGTAATTGGTTTTCTCTTAATTGATGTAAAAAAAGATTTCACCAAAATGTATTTTATCATTGATAAATCCTGAGAAAAGATAATGTAGAATTCCTCTTGCATAATAGACCTTCCTATACTAAAGGAATTTGGTCACACAAAGTAAACATATTTATTATGTTACCATGCTGATATTTATATATATTCCTACAATCAGAAACTAAAAGACAAGTTAGAAACAAGATGTGTTTGTGAGTACCACAACAATGTTAAGTTTTGTGCTAAGTTACAAACAGACACACAGATAGATGGACAGACATAAAGACAATTCTAAAATAATATGCATTTTGAATGCATGAAATACATGTATAACAGGTACATGTAACTGGAACACTCATTGACTCAAGAATCTTTTTGGAGAAGTTAAGAAGTACTTCATAGTGTCACTTTGCAACAAAAATATCATAAATGCAGCTTGATTTAAGCTGCATGTCACAATGTTTTTGTTGAAAAGCAGTGATTTTTGCCTCTGAAAACATCTAAAAAATTTCAAGTCAGGTCGTAATTTTTCTAAGAAAAAAACAGACAATAAGGGTTATTAAGCCAAAGGATTCTATATGATTCTATATTGTATTGATTGAAGTGAGGGGGAAAATAACTACTTTGCTATTGATTACTACAACATACTTGGCCAAGGAGACCCATAAATTCATTTTAGTTAAAGACAAGATATTTGTATGTTATCACTTCCATACTTTGAGAAAACAATGACGGAAAGGAGGAAAAGCTTTTTGGGATAAAATGATCAGTTGGGTTTAATGCCTATTGTGGTCATATTGCAGCAATTGGAGCACATAGCCATGGATTCCTGTTATTTTTCATGCCAGTAACTACCAAAACATCTTTACCGAGCCTCCAGCTGCTTGACTACATAGGTCAACGATCATCAAACCATTGCAGGTTGGAGACAATTTTGCCAGAAAAGATGTTTGCTGCAGCTAGGGATCGAATCTGGAGGTGCGTTCTTTAGAGCGAGATTTCTTGAGATATCTTGAGATTTCTTAAGATACTTTACGATAAAGTGTTCTTTAGAGCAAGATTTTTAAGACGTTCAATGGGAGGCACCATTACCCTATACTTTGTGCGGAACCCCTCGGTCAACTCTATACAAACAATATATAAAAGAGATTTGACCGAGTTGTTCCGAACACTCCATAATTCATAAACCACGGTGTTCCGAATGCTCCTTACTTTATACAAATGACGTCATGATGATGTCATTTGTATAAATATGGAGCATTCGGAACAGCTCGCTCGAAGTCTCGGTCTTAAAAACGCTTTATCCAGAACACCTTTAGAAATCTTAAAAAATCTCACTCTAAAGAACGTGCCTCTGGACATCATAGGGAGTCTGATGTTCTATCAACTGCACTATGACTGCCACCTAGGCTTGTTTCGGAATGGAATTTAAAAAGGAGAAATGACCCTATAAGTACTGATTGTATGTTATTTATAGAAAGAGAGGAAATATAACAACTTGGCTATTGATTACCAGGAAACACTCAGGTTAGGTGATCTATTGTTGTTACCAGAATTTCATCTTGGACCACACATTATTGGTGACAGAAAGATTATAATGGGGCTATAAATCTGTCAGACAGTTACAGATAAGTCTAAACCTACAGATTGAGGCTAATTAAGATGGGAATGATTTATCATTTAGTTCTGGGGACTTGGTCATTCTTCTTGTAGATAGAGAGAGAGAGGGAGGAAATGTAACAACTTGGCTATTGATTACCAGGAAACACTCAAGTTAGGCGATCTATTGTTGTTACCAGAATTTCATCTTAGACCACACATTATTGGTGACAGAAAGATTATAATGGGGCTATAAATCTGTCAGACAGTTACAGATAAGTCTAAACCTACAGATTGAGGCTAATTCAGGCTGGAATGATTTATCATTTAGTTCTCGGGACCTGGTCATTCTTCTTGTAGATAGAACGAGAGGAAATATAACAACTTGGTTATTGATAACCAGGAAACACTCAGGTTAGGCGATCTATTGTTGTTACCAGAATTTCATCTTGGACCACACATTATTGTTGACAGAAAGATTATAATGGGGCTATAAATCTGTCAGACAGTTACAGATAAGTCTAAACCTACAGATTGAGGCTAATTCAGGTGGGAATGATTTATCATTTAGTTCTTGGGACCTGGTCATTCTTCTTGTTTCTTATTATTCCTCTGAGAGTGTCATTAGGTACTGCAAGATTTCCATGCTTTTCAGCAAAGTCCTTGAAACTGCAGCTTAAAACAAGCTGCAGTTTTGAGATTTTTGTTGAAAAGTGACAATTTGCATAAACTTGCAAGAACAAATATGAAGAAATTATTCTATGATTATGTACTGATTGTAGATAGAGAGAGAGGAAATATAACAACTTGGTTATTGATAACCAGGAAACACTCACTTTAGGCGATCTATTGTTGTTACCAGAATTTCATCTTAGACCACACATTATTGGTGACAGAAAGATTATAATGGGGCTATAAATCTGTCAGACAGTTACAGATAAGTCTAAACCTACAGATTGAGGCTAATTCAGGTGGGAATGATTTATCATTTAGTTCTGTGGACCTTGATCATTCTTCTTGTTTCTTATAATGCATCTGAGAGTGTCATTCAGTAAGTTGCAAGATTTTTATGCTTTTCAACAAAAACCTCAAAACTGCAGCTTAAAACAAGCTGCAGTTTTAAGGTTTTTGTTGAAAAGCAATGATTTGCATAAACTTGATAGAAGAAATATGAAGAAATTATTCTATAATTGTGCACTGAATGTCGAGATAGAGAGAAAGGAAATATAACAACTTGGCTATTGATTACCAGGAAACACTCAGGTTAGGCAATCTAATGTTGTTACCAGAACTTCATCTTGGACCACACATTATTGGTGACAGAAAGATTATAATGGGGCTATAAATCTGTCAGACAGTTACAGATAAGTCTAAACCTACAGATTGAGGCTTATTCAGATGGGAATGATATATCATTTAGTTCTGGGGACTTGGTCATTCTTCTTGTTTTCTTATAATGCCTCAGAAAGTGTCTTTAGGTATTGCAAGATTTCAATGTTTTTCAACAATAACCTCGGAACTGCAGCTTAAAACAAGCTGCAGTTACGAGGTTTTTGTTGAAAAAGTGACGATTTGTAAAAACTTGAAAGAACAAATATAAAGAAATTATTCTAAAGTAATGTACTGATTGTAGATAGAGAGAGAGGAAATATAACAACTTGGTTATTGATTACCAGGAAACACTCAGGTTAGGTGATCTATTGTAGTTACCAGAATTTCATCTTGGACCACAAATTATTGGTGACAGAAAGATTATAATGGGGCTATAAATCTGTCAGACAGTTACAGATAAGTCTAAACCTACAGATTGAGGCTAATTCAGACGGCAATGATTTATCATTTAGTTCTTGCAACCTTGTCACTCTTCTTGGATTTTTACAATATGTTTCTGTGGGTAGCATTTTAACCCTTTCCCAAACGACAAAGTTTTAGGGTGTTCCAAATTCAAAGCTGCTGCAGACGACATTATTAAAGTAACTAGAAAGGAAATTTCTGTACAATATAGCACAGAAAATATTGAGGCAAAAGGAGAAAATGCCGATTATCAGCATTTTCTTCTTTTGTCTCAATATTTTCCAAAGCAATTTTTAAATAGGGACGTCAAAACCCGGTCTTGTTTGGGAAAGGGTTTAGTACTGCACGACTTAAAGTTGCCTGTCTCTTCAACACAGTTCATAAGTGCAATTTCCAGAAAATATAACCAAGGTCAGGAAACTTAAAGTATTTCATGAAAATTTCATGCAATTAAATAATCCATAGATCTAGATGAATGTTAAATTGATTAGCTAACATGACTTGGATTGACAGACATCAAGACTTTCTTTTGCAGATTTTGGGACAAAGACATAGAAGATGATGCTGCAATACAAGTCATGTCCACCATGGATGGCATATAAATATTTCAGAAAGCTATATTCATTTCATGACTGAAGTGCCATAATGAGTTTTCTTGTCACATTTCACATAAACGTAAGCAGTGTTTGCCCTTTAAATTTCCACCACTTTATTACATTATGAAGCTAAGACTGATCAAAATTTCTTTGCTTTGAAAGGCAACATAGACAATTCTGATTATTTTTTCAACAATAATTCAACCCAAATATTTTCAAGCAGCATCTATACTGAACAAAAGTGAAAACGCTACACTGCAAAATTTCTTATTTCTGGAAAAGTATGCAACTAATAGCATGAAATATATTTTGACGTTATTTCCTAGGCTTTCAACAATCGTTTTGTCGAAATTTCATTGCCTTGTCTCCTTTACTGTCACAGTTACAGCCCTTAATGCGTTTAGAGCTAATTTCATCGAATGCCACATATGCGCATGCACAGAAAACGCTTTATTATTTTTTCGCAATTGGTCATACCCGGGTTGCCAGAAAAACACTTAAAATCTCACTTATCTCTTGCAGCAAGCTCTAAAATCTAGGTCTAATCTGTCAATTTTGCGAATTACCTCCCTTTTACATACACAAATAGGGAATTTAAATTGGGTGGTATTCACAAATTTATCATGGTTTTGGATTGGAATTTTTCGCAACATCATGCAGGCCTAATACAGCTGATTTTTTAACCCTTTCTTCGACTTGTATTATCCCCAGATGTCCATGCAATAGCGATTTCAATTTCCTATGGCGATTGCAATGTAAAATTTTCAAACTTTGGAACAAATTGAAATTTCTGCTTTTCAAACATCATTTTCTAAATGCTGAAACAATTGCTTTAACTTTCCTGGCTAGTAACTTGTTAGACTACCATTTCGTGCAGTCCATCATGGTTTGAAGTCTTCTGCTTGGATTTCTGAAGGGTCCGTTTTTCATCCCCTTGATTAAGATCCACAGAACGTTTAGTGCTTGGCTTAACCAAGTGAATGGACAATGCGAAACACTTTCATTTGATTTTTTTACTTGTTGTATTTAGAAGAAATATGGCAAGCAAAGTAGGTGTAGCTTTTTCACTTTTGTTCAGTATATAATTTTATTTCTTAGGACCTGGTAACATTCACTATTTCTCCTCCACATTACAGCAATAGCAAGTCTAAAACTGGTGTAGTATAACTTTGGATGTGATGTGGACATGATCTGGACGCAAAATCGTATGTGACCAGGCCTTCATGAATTTTGAACACATAATGTAAGCGCGGATAGGGACAGGAAGATAATTCTGTGCAAAGTCTGCATTACAAAATATCTAGAAATTCATGACATGTCAAACATAGGGTGATAGACAATCAGAATAGACTGAATAATTCAAGGTTTCTGCCAGTACTAGTTATTGTATGTGGGGGCGCTTTATCAATTATTTGTTATCTTGCATTGTATCTAGGTGAAAAAGGCTACAGAGGTGCAATAAAATAGAGCAATTTTCAGAGGTGCAATAAAATAGAGCAATTTTCATGTCCCATTTTCATGCCAGTAACCGACCTAATATTATATAGTATACTTTTATGATCAATATACTTTGAAATTATTTGAGGATAACACAAAATCTGTAGGCTTTACATCAGTTTCTTCATTCAATGATTTAACCCATTACCACACAACGAACCTTTTTGACGCCCAAAAAGATATTTTAAAGCCTTAGGAAAACATTGTGGAAAATGAAGAAATTGCTTGTGTCAAGCAATCTCTTCATTTCCCACAATATTTTCTACCCAAAACACTAAAAAATATATAATTATATTAACTTTAATTGGTCGTCTGCATCATATTTGAATTTGGAACAGTCCACAATTTTCCCGTCTGGTAATGGGTTCAAGGTGTAGTTGTGCAAGGAGCACTTCTTGTAAACAGTATATTACTAAGGCAGAAAAAAGAGCCCATATGGAATTGGAGATCAACAAAGATCAGGATCAGTAGCGCATATGCACCTGATCAAGATCTATTTTCTTAAAGCTTCTTCATTATTATACAGGGACCCTGATCAGACTTCATCAAGTCTGATCTAAACCCATGGTAGTCTCAAATTCCATAACAAATATTATACCAGCTAGCTAGATCCCCATTCATTTCCAACCACTTATCAATATAAAAATGGTCCCCAAATTAAATTTGTGATCTGCAACTTGCACTTTGAAAACCTGCACCCTTGCACACTACAAATCAATAGTTCACAATTACATGAGGAGTAGTTTCACAGAGTAGAATCTAATTAGAATCACCTGAATTATTAATCATGTGTCTCTGTAGTGACTATCTTGTGTCATCAGCATCATAACAATTGTCACAATGTAACATTTCAGTTTAGTGACAAATTCTTAGTAGTTCAGGTAGTAAATAATTAAGCTGCACACTAAAATTGTATACATGTGTAACTTTCATACTAAAATTGCATGTGCAACATGCACACAAAACTTGTATGTCTAACTGTCATGATTGTATGTGACTTGCACACTAAAATTGAATGTGATAATTGCACACTAACATTGTATGAGTAACTTGCATACTAAAAATGTTTGAGTAACTTGCACACTAAAATTGTATGAGTAACTTGTACACTAAAATTGTATGTGTAACTGGCACACTAAATTTGCATTATGTAACTTGCACACTGTAGATTTTAAAACAGTTCATAAATACATGCGAAGTAGTTTCACAGAGTGGAACCTAATTAGAATCGCCTGAATTATTAATCATGTGTCTCTGTAGTGACTATCTTGTGTCATCAGCATTAAACAATTGACCAAACGCTGACTGTCAATCAAAAACATCGATTAGCCAATGGACGATCAGTAAAAATGTCATGCCCCAATTGTTCTTCGTTGCATGTGTAATTGTATTGATTTATCGACTGACAATCAAAACAATTGACATACCAATGGCAAAGAATTTTGTGCTAACAATAGACTAGGTGTAGGGTTATGTTTTGATAAACGGTCGGTGTTGTTATAAAAATCTCGTAACTACGGCTTAAATCAAGCCGTAGTTACGAGATTTTATAACAACACCTACGAAATACTATTTTGTTTGTCCGAATTTACGTCAAGATTAATTGGATAAAATCGTTCCCTATTAACGATCACATTGCCATTGTTTGTCATAAATTCTATGTTGGGCGGAGCGATCTGTCGATTGGCGTTTGGTCAATTGTCACAATGTTACAAGGGTATTTCAATTTAGTGGCAGGTCCTTTTTGGCTCAGAGGTCAATCTGGTGCTGGACTTGTTTTCATGGCTGAAAGAGGAGAATTTTTCAAAGTGTGAAGTTTTAGTCCTGCCCACAACACCGTTATACAGATGTGTACAGTGTTCTCCCCAGGTCAATAAGCTGTATTGGCCCCACTACAGCTTCATGTAAACCAGGGTAATGCCACTACAGCTTCAAAACTACCCCACAGATTAATTTCATCAAAATGGTCACCAAAAAGAGAGTTTTGTGGTATTTCATGCCACTAACTGATAAATAATGCTTTCTTGTGAATTAAAATGTAATACTTCTGTATAAAACATTATGGGGAAAGAAGAAATTGGTCAAATTGAGCCATTTCTTCTTTTCCCATTATGTTTTTATTCATATCTATTTGCATGAACACAATGCGTTTCAAGGTTTGCCCATACTTATAATTTGCCACTACAGCTTCAAATTATTATGCGGAGAACCCTGGTGTATTAGGACAAGGTATATGAGGCCTAACCTATAGTTTATTGTGGAAAATGATATAAACCCTGATACAAGCAAATCATCCATAGATTAAAATTGCACCATGTAAATTTTTCTGGAATTTGTTTTAAGCAAAATCTGTAAGTTGAGCATCTCAAGAAAACAACATCAAGGTCAGCTCATTACAAATTCAGATGGCCTTGTGCATCTCAGTACAATGATCTACTTACTATCTGATAAAATTACAAAATTAAAATTTAAAAATACACTTCAAAGAAAGACCATTTTCCATCTGATGATTCTAAAATGTTCACTCCCCATCCCAGTACTTCTTAGGGAGTGCCTCAGGTCTTAAATATTCTCTTCTGAATCTTTATATGCATCCCAATTTTCCCATAAGAATAATTATGTAATTTTTCTTTGACATTTTACATTTAATATTGCTTTATTTTCTCTTCAAAACTCGGTCAAGTGGGGATAGTTTCCTTGTATCAAAGATCTGTATGTATATGATTTCAGATGGTAGAGCTTTCCATCATATTATCAGATGACTATTACAGGTTTAGACACTAACTTTCCCAGGAGTCAGCCTCACTCCCATCCTTAAAACTTTGGGAGTCCAGTAGGGAAAAAAGGAGTCTGAATAAAAACTAAACATTTTCTTTCACATGTATAATCACGGTGGATAATCACGTGATACAATATTTTCAGAAAATCTTCAATTATTTTGTAAATATTGGACCGATTTGAATTCGATTTGAAGCAGAGAATGTGGATAGACGTCACGCATTAGATGGACATGGTTCATTTTTAAAAAATCAATTGATAAAACAGTTATTGAAGATAAACCAAAATTTTGGTTTATCTCCAATAACTTTCTTATCAGTTGATTATTCGAAAATCTAACACGTCCAGCTTATTCCTGGCATTTTCCCACCTTCTCTGCTTTAAACCGAATTCAAATTGGTCAAGTATTAAAAAAGATATTGAAGATTATCAGAAATTCTGAGTCACATGATTATCCACCGTGATAAATATTTTAAAATGCTTGGCATATTGTCATTCTCAAGACGATAGACTTCATAAAATAATAAAATATAGATATATAAAGGACACATATTATCCTGTCTTTCAGAGCTAAAGTATGTATCATTTTGCATCAGTTTTAACAGTATAATCAGCATAATTTCTGAGGAGTCTGGCAGACTCTCTCAGTGTTCAAAATCAGGGAGTCCTGCCAATTTGGTTTTGGACCCGCAAACTCCCTTACAATGAAACCATGTATCATATACCAGGTATAAAACAATTGAACTGAATTTCATTGATCAGTGACATTTCTACAGCAATCTACAGTGATCGCCCTTAAAAATCGGCTATTATCAGCTATTTGTCTAGGCTGTCAAAAATTAAGTCAAATATTCATAAAGTAATGTCAATGTCCTTTAATTTAACCCTTTCCCAAACAGCAAAATTTTAGGGTGGTCTAATTTGAAAGATGATGAGGACAGCAAAATGGATGAAATTAAAGAAATGATTTCTGTACAATATAGCACTGAAGAAAAATTGAGGCAAAAGGAGAAACTGCTGGTTAACAGCAGTTTCTTCTTTTGTCTCAATGTTTTCCAAAGCCATTTCTAGCCAAGGGACGTCAAAACCAGGTCTTGTTTGGGAAAGGGTTAACCCTTTCTCAAATAAGAACATTCGGACATGTCTGAAATTGAAGGTGTTGCAGTTAACAAAATCAATAGGTAGAAAAATATTGAGAAACCGGAAAAGATGCTGGTTATCAGCTTTTTCTTCATTTATTTGAACACTTTCCAAACTTTTAACACTTATGAAGGATTCGTCAAAATGCACCATATTGTTTTGGAAAGGCCCAGGTCAAAATTTGTTCAGAATCAGTGGATTGAAATACCCGCAGACAACGGTCAAAAGCGACCTCTATGGAAACAGTGTTCTCTAATTCAGTCTGTGTATGTGTTAGACATTGAATACAATAAGAGTTTGTAATAAATATTGTCATTTCTATAACAGACTTTCAGATTTTTCTTTATGGAATAAGACAAATAATGGAACCATAGGACTGTATAGTCTAGACTCTTTTTCACCACAATATAATAACTTGTGAGACACAGTTCATCCTTTCCAAAACAAGTTTTGATACCTACATGCTCATGTTGCAAATGGTTCTCAAGGTCTAGCGGGATAACCAAGTGTAGAATATAGACCTGTACAGTGACCTGCCAAAGCTTGGGGACAAGATAAGAGAGGTGTGTGTGCAATTAGCCAGTCACTGTGTTGGTCACACTGAGCTTGCTGCCATTACCAATGAACTAATGTCATTTTGAGCCAAGGCACAGAATGCCCATGTCAGCAAGAACAAGAACAATCTGGCTGGACAACCTCAGGAAAGACAGTGAGCTCAGGGAAAATTTTTGCAGAATCAACATGCATGTTACCCCAGACAACCAACAACAGGGACGTCTGTAAAGAAACGGTGTTCTCTAATTCAGTCTGTATAATATGTGTTAGACATTGAATACAATAAGTGTTTGTAATAAATATTGTCATTTCTATAACAGACTTTCAGATTTTTCTTTATGGAATAAGACAAATAATGGAACTATAGGACTGTATAGTCTAGACTCTTTTTCACCACAATATAATAACTTGTGAGACACAGTTCATCCTTTCCAAAACAAGTTTTGATACCTACATGCTCATGTTGCAAATGGTTCTCAAGGTCAAGTGGGATAACCAAGTGTAGAATATTGTCGCTTTTCTGCAAAAACCTCGTATCTGCAGCTTGTTTTAAGCTGCAGATACGAGGTTTTTGCAGAAAAGCGACGATATAGACCTGTACAGTGACCTGCCAAAGCTGGGGGACAAGATAAGAGAGCTGTGTGCTCAATTAGCCAGTCATTGTGTAGGTCACTCTGAGCTTGCTTTCATAACCAATGAACTAATGTCATTTTGAGCCAAGACACAGAATGCACATGTCAGCAAGAACAAGAACAATCTGGCTGGACAACCTCGGGAAAGACACTGAGCTCAGGGACAATTTTTGCAGAATCAACATGCATATTAGTTACCCCCAGACAACCAACAACAGGGACGTCTGTAAAGAAACAGTGTTCTCTAATTCAGTCTGCGTATGTGTTAGACATTGAATACAATAAGTGTTTGTAATAAATATTGTCATTTCTATAACAGACTTTCAGATTTTTCTTTATGGAATAAGACAAATAATGGAACCATAGGACTGTCTAGTCTAGACTCTTTGTCACCACAATGTAATAACTTGAGAGATGCTTAACCCTTTAACTCTTTGCCAAACAAGACCTGGTTTTGACGTCCTCAACAGAAAGGGCTTGGGAAAACATTGAAACAAAAGAAGAAACTGCTGATAACCAGCAGTTTCTCCTTTTGTCTCAATATTTTCCGTGTTGTATTATACACAAATTCTATCTTTCAAAACATCTCTTATTGGCAGCAGTGACTTTCAAATTGGATCACCCTAAAATTTTGTTGTTTGGGAAAGGGTTAAATAACAAGACCCTGTTGTGGTGCCTACATGCTCATATTGCAAATGGTTCTCAAGGTCAAGTGGGATAACCAAGTGTAGAATATAGACCTGTACAGTGACCTGCCAAAGCTGGGGGGACAAGATAAGAGAGCTGTGTGTGCAATTAGCCAGTCACTGTGTTGGTCACACTGAGCTTGCTGCCATTACCAATGAACTAATGTCATTTTGAGCCAAGACACAGAATGCACATGTCAGCAAGAACAAGAACAATCTGGCTGGACAACCTCCGGAAAGACACTGAGCTCAGGGGCAAATTTTGCAGAATCAACATGCATGTTACCCCCAGACAACCAACAACAGTGACGTCTGTGAAGAAACAGTGTTTCCTTATTCAGTCTGTGTATGTGTTAGACATTGAATACAATAAGTGTTTGTAATAAATATTGTCATTTCTATAACAGACTCTCAGATTTTTCTTTATGGAATAAGACAAATAATGGAACCATAGGACTGTCTAGTCTAGACTCTTTGTCACCACAATATAATAACTCGAGAGATGCTTAACCCTTTAACTCTTTGCCAAACAAGACCTGGTTTTGACATCCTCAACAGAAAGGACTTGGGAAAACATTGAAACAAAAGAAGAAACTGCTGATAACCAGCAGTTTCTCCTTTTGTCTCAATATTTACTGTGCCATATTTCACACAAATTTTATCTTTTATAACTTCCATTTTGTCATTTGTGACAGTTTTTGAAGTGGATCACCCCAAAATGTTGCCGTTTGGGAAAGGGTTAAATAACAAGACCCTGTTTTGATGCCTACATGCTTATATTGCAAATGGTTTTGAAGGTCAAGTGAGATGACCAAGTCTGAAATGTTAATCTGTACAGTGAACGGCCAAAGCTAAGGGCCAAGACAAGAGAGCTGTGTATGCAGTTAGCTGGCCACTGTCTTTGTCAACCTGAGCTTGCTGCCATTACCAATGAACTAATGTCATTTTGAGCCAAAGCACAGAATGCACATGTCAGAAAGAGCAAGGACAATCTGGCTGTACAACCTCCAGAAAGACACTGAGCTCAGGGACAATTTTTGCAGAATCAACATGCATGTTTCCCCCAGACAACCAACAACAGGGACGTCTGTAAAGAAACAGTGTTCTCTATTCAGTCTGTTTATGTGTTAGACATTGAATACAATAAGTGTTTGTAATAAATATTGTCATTTCTATAACAGACTCTCAGATTTTTCTTTATGGAATAAGACAAATAATGGAACTATAGGACTGTCTAGTCTAGACTCTTTGTCACCACAATATAATAACTTGAGAGATGCTTAACCCTTTAAATAACAAGACCCTGTTTTTATGCCTACATGCTAATATTGCGAATGGTTTTGAAGGTCAAGTGAGATGACCAAGTCTGAAATGTTAATATGTACAGTGAACTGCCAAAGCTAAGGGCTAAGATAAGAGAGCTGTGTATGCAGTTAGCTGGCCACTGTCTTTGTCAACCTGAGCTTGCTGTCATAACCAATATACCAATGATATTTGAGCCAAAGCACAGGATATAGACTTGCCACAAAGAGCAAGCACATTGAAAATCTGGATGGACACTCTCAGAAGAGACAGGGATATCATTGACACATGAATGCTTATGGAGGAAAGGAAAGCAAGGAGGTCTGTCACTTGTTGTGCCCCTGTAGATGTTGGCTGATGCCATATTTTCCAAAAATAAAAACAACAACCACATTTTTTGCTTTTAATATCAATTGTTTTGTCATCTGCAAATACTTTCTAATTGCTTACTGGTATAAAAAGTTGCCATTTATAAATGGCTTAATACAACTGCATTGGAATCTTTATACTATTAGAAGGCTTTCAGATATTTGTTGTGATTCTAAAATTAGGATTTGTAAACCATTACAAGTACAAGTTTTGACTATAAAGCGGCGCATACACGATCAATATCATTGACAATATTATTGAGTCATAATATTGACATTTTTTTTCTAGCCACCCATACACGATCAATATTATTGACAATATTAACTTAGAGAACAATCAACCATGGGTTACATAACGTCAATAAAAATATTGAAGAAAATATTTCAGCGATCGCAGAAATTCGTCAATAGTATTGACAATCCTTCAATATTGCCAATTCATGGTCAATAAATATTGTCAATACCAAATATTGACAATAATATTGTCAATAATATTGATCGTGTATGGGCCGCTTAAGTACAATACAATGTCAATGAAAAGCTTCATGAAAATGGATTCAAAACTTGACAGATAAAGATAGTAGATACAAGATATTTGATTATAACAAAAGTCAAAAAGTCCTTGTAACTTTGTAAGCTACTAAAGACATCATTCTTTCATGATACATGTACAAAACATGAATTAGATATGAAAAAAGAAATCTAAAATAAGCTGAGCTGAAGTTTAACAAACCAAGGATGGCAATCAATTAGAAAGAATATGTCTGATTTCCATTACAGATTAGTCACAAATCAATTTGGTGTTGGTCACTCAGAAGTTATACTGACCACAATTTGATTTCCCTGGACATTCTTACAGTGGTAATTGGTTTTCTCTTAATTGACGTAAAAAATGATGTTTCCTTAGAAACATATTTTGAGATTGACAGAGAATTAGAAGAAAAGAGAAAGTGCACTTCCACGATCGTATCAGTATTGAATTTGCAACCATGGTGTATATAACAGAAAAAACATTACACACTCTATTATATTGAGACACTGTTCAGACCTGTGATGGTCAGAGGATCAGATTGTGCAAAAAGAGCAAGCCTTTGTCTATGTCACCTGGATAAATAGGTATATGCAAGACTAGTATGAGCTAAACAAAATAGCAATAATCTAAACTATAAGGCATCAACAAAAAGACTAATATTGCCAACTAAAATGTCAAAACAGACAGGAAACTCACACCTCATCTCAGCCAATCCAATTAACAAACATTTCTGTGACTTTTGACACATGTAAATGCCCAGTGGTCAATTAGAATGGCACTCCTGGTCAACCAGAGGTTATAATTGGTTTTAGATCTCACAACCTTTCAATTATTTCCTGGACCTCTGCGAGTTTTTCATAACATGTAATGAATAAGTAGTGCCCTTTTTTGCTTGATCTAAAGAATGAATCTGTAGACAGGGCAATCATTAAGTCAACAAAAATAGCATACCGGCTAATAGTCAAGAAAACTCAAAATGCCAACTCTGTCAATCCAATTAACAGACTTTTCTGCTACTTTTTGACACATGTAAATGTTCACTGGTCAACTAGAATGGCACTCCTGATAAACCAGAAGTGATAATATAGGGTTAATTCACATTTTTGAGGTCGTTAACATTCGCAGAGGCCCAAGAAATACGTTAACGCCCGACTGCGAAGCAGGAGGGTCGTTTTCGTATTTTGCGGGCCTCTGTGAATGTTAACGACCGAAAAATACGCTATTATTGCATAAAAAGCATAAAATTCCAATGATTACTTACCCCAAACCCATTGATATGTCCGAAAAATGAACTGAGGCGAGATAAGAAAATGTCCGCCATTGTTGTTTTGTTCTGATAAATCTTCCGAGAATTTTTTGATATGCGTGACGTCGGTAAAACAACGTTACGTCATAATTTGGCGCCAAAAGGCAACGTCGCTTATTTAACGTAATACGTTGAGAATTTTGCGGGAAAAGAGACAATTGTTTATTTTGAAGGGTCAAATCGAGGATATTTGAGTGCAAAACCGGTCCGATATTGCATGTGAATCTGCCGATTAATGCATGATTTTTCTGGATATCCGCCCGGTTTCTTCTCGTTATCCAATGCCAATAACAGACTGAAAACACACATTTTAGGCAATAATTGGTTTTAGATCTCACAATCTTTCATATCGCTGCTTTTCAACAAAAACTTTCTGACTGCATGTTTCAAGCTTCAGTTACAAGGTTTTTGTTTAAAAACAGCAATATGTCCTGGACCTCTGCCAGTTTTTCATTACGTCATGGACCTCTGCCAGTTTTTCATTAAGTAAATACGTACCAGAATGGCACATTTCTGCTTGATCATATGATCAGACAGGACAGGCAGCATAGTAAGTCAACAAAAATAGCAAAAGCACCGAGGAAAACTCACAATGTCATCTCTGCCAATCCAATTTACAGACTTTTTTATGACTTTTTGACACATGTAAATGCCCAGTGACCAATTAGAATAGTGCTCTGGGTCAACCAGAAGTGATAATTGGATTTAGATCATCCAGTATTTCATTACATACACTATTGTTGACTTGAATCTTTGTGTAGAAAAAAGATAGAATTGGAATGGACCCAATCGGAAATACAGTATATTTCCCAAATATTTGTATCAGACCCCAATAGTTTGTGAACCCTACTTCAAAACAAATATCTTTTAAATATCTCAGTATTTTGTATAAATATCATAAGAAATTTAGTAAAATGTACCATATTCTAGATTAGCATTTAAAACATGCTAGTAATTGCAGTCAGCATGTTCTACCAGGCCCCGGTTTCTCGAAAAAACTTAAGTATATTCTCATGAGAACATGCTCAACTTCAAAGGAATACTCTCCAGCGTTGAAGGGTATTCGATTGAAGTTCACGTGGATTTCGTGCGATTTGAGCACGGTGCTCAGATTTGAGCATGAGATTATACTTAAGTTTTTTCGAGAAACCGGGGCCTGGTAGAACATGCTGACTGCAATTAAACATGTTTTAAATATGCTTGTTCTAGTTCAAAAAGTTTATGTCCACTTGAAAGACCGCTAAATTTTTCACATTAATTACTTGTGAATGCCTTTTCTTCATATCATCGGTGTAAATGCGAAACCTCGTATGTCGGTTCTGGCGATTTTCAAAGTACAAACTTGTGTGTCCAATTTAGACAATTCTTGCAGGTTTTGAGATATTTTTACCAATCAGTATCAATGATACATTATTTATGAACAATATTTCCAAATTTCAAGTAAAACATTTCAGTTTGGGAAAAGTTATTACACTTTATTCCCTCCCCTTTAAATTTTTCCGAAAACGAGATACGAGGTTTTGCATTTACAACGACGATTATGACAAGCTCTGGCTGTTCTGATGTTTGATGTCCATGGTGTTCTTATTATGCGTTTTTGTAGAAAAATGTTACTTGAAGAAAAACTCTTTTGAGTGCTTGAAAGTAAAGAACTTGCTTTTTGTTTGTTCAATTGTTACAATGTATTGATGAAAACTGAATTTGAAATTTTGTTTTTGAGACTTGTTATAACAAAAATGCAAAACAATATCAGTGCTAAATAATTAATCATCCTTTCCCAAGCAGAACGATTTCAGGATGGTCTACTGGTCCAATAGACCAAATTACCAATGCTGCTGAAGCGGGCAAAATGACTGTCCATTAAAATAAAATTTGTGCATGATATTGAAAAGACAATTTTTAGACAAATTAAAGAAGAAAAAAATGACTATCAGCATTTTCTTCTTTTGCTTCAATGTTTTGAATTTCCCAAGCCTTTTTTCAGATAGGCATGCCAGAATACAGTCTTGTTTTGGATAGGATTAAAAGACAAAGCAACCAAGATTTGTTATCATGTGTCTTGTATTCTTGTACCATCCTTTATCAGCTAAGATCCCAAATAATCCTAAGAATCATTAGAAAGAGTGAAAAACCTTGTAGCTGGTCTTAATGAAACCCTATTTCCCCAGCGGCCATTGCGGCGTTATATTGGATTTGATTTTTCCACCAGAAATGCAGTGAAATCAATTTTGCCATTAGAGATTTGTCTGGCTTAAAATCTCTTTTTCAAAAGGCAAAAATTTACACAGTTCAAATCTTAAAGGAGTTACAGATGGCAAAATTATTGCTTATGGAAATTGAATTTGTATACATTAGATCTATAGCCCTGAAAATATTGAGGCAAAACTCGAAAGTGCTAGAAATCAATAACTTTTTTCTTCTTTTGCCATTTAC